>CAHIKZ030001334.1:77500-380000 GCA_903632075.3 Acanthosepion pharaonis | reverse complement strand
ATATATATATATATATATATATATGTATGTATGTATGTATATAATTTAATAAAAATATATAATATATATGTTTAATAAAAATCTATAATATAATTTAATAAAATGTAAACTCGGTTCAAATCTCTGTTTTGATATTTCACAGGTTTATAAAATTTAACTCTTGTTAATATTTCATGTGGGCATTTTTTCTCATCCTCTTCCTTTTCTTTTGTAATTTAATGCTTGCTCTCCTTTTAAATCATGTTGTTCCTACTGATAGACTTACTCTCCTTCTTTTGCTCTCCGTGTCACGCAGAAATGTTTGTATATTAAAGATTTTTGATGATTCTGTATCTTTCTTCTTATTTGAATTCATTTCTACTCTCTCTTTTTCGCTTCGCTTTCCTTTTTTTAAAATCTTGCTTTTTCCCGCCATTTCCGTTTTAATCCTTCTCATTTTCCTGGTTATTTTTTTCCTCAAAACTGTGTTTCCTCCTCTTTTACTTTCTCGAATTTTTCGCATTTGCACGCATTTTCTCATCACTTTTATTCTTGCTCATTAGTTCTCGCCTTCTTAGATAGCAGTCTATCTTTTCTCCCCTTTCATCCTTTTCCATCCCCTTACTGTCAATCCACAAATTAATTTTTGTTTCTTTCTTATAAACACCTTCTCCATATTATTCTGACGTTATTTTCTTTCATATCTGGTGATCCTTTTCTAATCTCTTTTTTCCCTCTCTAGTGTTTAATCTTCTTTTTTTTTTCCTTCGCATGATTCTTACGTACCTTCTTTATTATTCGCCTTACTCTCTCGCCTTCCCGTCTTACGCGTCCATATCCGCATGCTCATTCTCCATATCTTCTTAAACACTTTCTTGTTCACCTTTTACTTCCCCCACTCCTACCAGCTGAAGAAATTCATTTTTTCCGCACAAAACTCCCGCCCTCTTTCTGGATCGGTTTCCTTACTCTCCTCCCAGTCTGACTTTCTGCATCGTTACCCTCCTCCCCCAATCTATGCTCCTTACTCTCCTCTTCCTTACTCTCCTCTTCCTTACTCTCCTCTTCCTTACTCTCCTCTTCCTTACTCTCCTCTTCTTTACTCTCCTCTTCCTTATTCCCTCTTCTCTTACTCTCCTTTCACATTACTTTCCTCTCTTGTACTTTCCACTTACTCTCCTCTTCTTACTCTCCTCTTCTTTACTCTCCTCTTCTTACACTCCTCTTCTTACTCTTCACTTTTTACTCTCCTCTTCTTTACTCTCCTTTCTCCTCTCTACTTTTTATCTTACTCTTTTCCTCGTTTACGCTCTTCTCTCTACTTTTCTTCGCCCTGACTCTTTCACCCACCATTATTACTCTCTCTCTCTCTCGTTACTTTTCTCTCACCTTAATCTCTTCTAGCTCACCTCACCCTGCTTCGGCTTCCGTCGTCTCTCACTCCACATCTTACTAATTTTTCAACGCCTCCAACCGGGTCCTCTACGCCTGGTAACAACTTTGTAGCTACTATTTAAGCGCTAATCGAAATCGACTTTAGAAACGAAAGGCACCAACACACAAATCGCAAAACGACAAATACCCCGAGTGGAAGCAGACAAGCATTGTCCGTTGCTTTACAGTGAAAATAAAACAAAACAACAAAAAAGAAAGCAAGTAAAATTAAACTCCTCATCACAACTACGACTACAGCGACAACTATACAACTCGTGCCGACCGGCAGTCAGCTTAGAAACCAGTAACACCGATAGACAGACTGAAAGCAAACTGAGTAAAGGAAGAAGAGACGAAAAGAAATACTAAAATCAAAACACAAAAGCACCCACACACATAGATTCCCGTGAGGTAAGTCTGTCTGTCTTTCTTTCTTTCTTTCTTTCTTTCTTTCTTTCTTTCTTTCTTTCTTTCTTTCTCATTCCTACAATTGTTTCTTTTTCTGATATACCCTCAATACGTCTTTCTTTCTTTTCTTTCTTTCTTCATTTCTTTCTTTCTTTCTTTCTTTCTCATTTCAGCAGTTGTTTCTTTTTCTCAATACAGCTTTCTATCTATCTATCTATCTATCTATCTATCTATCTATCTATCTATCTATCTAACGATCTTTCTTTCTTTCTTTCTTTCTTTCTTTCTCATTCCGACAATACTTTCTTTTCTGTGATATAGCTTCAATACTTCTTTCTTTCTTTCTTTCTTTCATTCTTATTATTGAAATTATTTATTTCTTTTATTTCGAGTTTTCTTTGAATTTATTATCAAATTAGGAATGAATTCGATTCTCCAAACTGAATCGAAATTAGTCATTGTCCTGCAAAACTGATTCATCGAACAAAATGACCCTCAAAGAAAGCAAACTTGTTTTATACGGAGTTCATAAGTTACTCTTTGGAAGTGTAAGCCTGCCACACATTCTAGCCCATAGAATTTTTATTCTTATAACAAACAACCTCAAAAAGATTGTTTAAAATTTGAATTTAAAACCATCCAGGAAATAGCCAGTCATTTGGTAGATCATTTTAGTTTCAAAATTGAGTTTTCTCACGGGAGATATTAAAATAAGATTTTTTTTTTTTTTTGGAAAGTGGATTCTCTATGTGAATAAAAATCATAGAATGATGTTAGAGAGGATTTCCCCATTATAATGGAGATATATATATATATATATATATATATATATATATATATATAGAGAGAGAGAGAGAGAGAGAGAGAGAGGTAGATGTATGTATGTATATATGAAGCGTTAAGAAAGTGAATATTTTAAATAAACGCTACATTTTTAATTATCAAACTTTGTTACTTACGTCTATCGGCCTGCACATTCAACAAATTTTACTAACGAAAATGCGATCCCTAACAGGGATTGAACCTGCGTGCAAAGTATCCACTGTAATAACGTTTTAAGTAATAGAAATGGCGGGTTAAAAATAAATCAATTAATTCTTTAAAAATTGCTATGTATATGTATGTATATCTATAGATATAAGTATATATGTATATATGTATGTATGTTTATGAATATTTCAAACACACACACACACACACACAAATATATACATATATATATATGTGTATGTGTGTGTGTGTGATTGTATGTATGCATATATGTAAAATATATAGCGCATAGGAACTAGAGATTTAGAAAACACGGTTTCAATGTAAAATAAATGCGATAAATATATATTAAAACATTACAACTTTATTTGTTACCATAAGATATTACTTAAAGTTTCATGCCCTTAGCAACCATCAGGTGTGTGTGTGTGTGTATATATATATATATATATATATATATATATATATATATAATTATTTATTTTTAAAAATTATAAATTATAAAAAAATTATAACTGTTATAAATATATATGTTAAGAAATGGACAAGGTCCGTCAATTTATTTATTAAAGACATTTTTTTTTTTTTTATGTTTAACGTTGTTATTTTATAGATACAAGTATTTAAGCAAATGCTCTGTTTATGATAAACAGTATTAAATAACATTTACCGGCCTGAATGTCCGAGATATTTTCATAGAAAATATTCGTTCTTTGACAGGATTCGAACCTGCATCCTATACGGAACCGTCATATACGCTGACGTGTCTTTACCTCTAGGCTACAAAGAACCAATCGGTAGACAATTAGCAGTAAATTCGACCTTGTCTACCGATTGGTAGTTGAATGTTTGTTGATTTCATAATGAGAGACGAAAGAAGAGTTAACTGTATGTTCTATGTTAAAAGTTTGATTTCTCGCACTTCTCGTTTGTGGAACTTCCTCCTGGCTTCTTGCTTCCCAGTCAACTTTGATATTCAAAAATTCAAAAGCATTGTGCATCTTTTGTCTTCTTAATTCCTGTTCTTTCCTTGTCCTCTCTCCTTAATAATGTGGTAAATTTTCATTTTAACACCCGAGCGATAATATCCCTTCAAATTTTTCCCAAATAGTTTTATTTCCGTGCAAATGTATATGCTGAACTCAAATCAACAATTAGATATTGAAGAAACCTACATTTTTGGATGTTAACGACCCGAAAAAAATCGGACTTTTTCCCGGTCTTTCATCAGCCATTACCGGCTTATTGATAAGTAATTCAGTGCTGAATTTTGTTGCTGGACGTATACAATTTGGGCCTATTTACTTCCTTCACAGTAATTCCTTGTAGAAATTAGTACGCGCTTCCGTAAAGCGATTTTGTTTTTGTACTTAATTTAAGAAGAAAGTTAACTTTCAAATATATGTAAACATCGAAAAACAAAAGAATAACAAAGTAATTTTTTTTAAGAAGAAAGTTAACTTTCAAATTAGGGTTAGGTGATTCTTTTTTTGGTTATTTTTTTATTTTTTTAAGAAGAAAGTTAACTTTCAAATTAGGGTTAGGTGTTTTTTTTGTTATTATTTTTTTTTTTTTTTTAAGAAAGTTAACTCAAATTAGGGTTAGGTGATTCTTTTTTTGGTTATTTTTTATTTTTTTAAGACGAAAATTAACTTTCAAATTAGGGTTAGGTGTTTTTTTGTTATTATTTTATTTTATTTTATTTTTTAAGAAAATTAACTTTCAAATAAGGGTTAGGTGATTTTTTTTGGTTATTCTTTTATTTTTTTTAAGAAGAATGTTAACTTTCAAATTAGGGTTAGGTGTGTTTTTTTCTTTTGTTATTTGTCGATGTTTACATATATTTGAATGTTAACTTTCTTCTTAAATTAAGTAAAAAAAAAATCGCTTTACGGAAGCGCGTACTAATTTCTGAAAGAAGATAGTTCAGCAGTGAATGACGCTCGGGTGTTAAAATAAAAATTTACCAATAATGTTTCTTTTATTCTCATATTCTATTACACTCAGTAAGCCCATAACGTCTTATGGGTTTATTGTCTTGTTTGGGTTGAAATGATTAAAAAAAAAATCTCTCAAATCTGTTTTTCATTTTTTCATTATTTAAGTTTCTATATATACTGTATATAATCGAGAATCGTGCAAATTCTTTGAAGAGTTTTTTTACGTAAAACATAGGGGATCGGAATATATACACAGGCAACTTTTTTGGAAAGGTTAAAAGTCACGCATTTTCGGTGACCGATTTCACTATATACAGGGAACTTTTTCTGGAGGACTTAAAATTCATGCCAAAATTTCAAATGTCGAACTATACATGAAGTCGACTTATACACGAGTACGTAGGCAATTGTGTAATATTCAATCTCAAAGATTCCAAGAGAGATTCCAGTTTTTGTTAATGTTAAAAATTACTAGGACTATAATAATTGCCACGATTTTATTCAGTTATCCGTCCCCTCGGGACATAAGCGACAATGAGCTTCCACGGATTCATTTTCTTGATTATCTGTGAACCGATATACATTCTTGAGAAATATAGTGGACCGTACACTATTTACATTATTCGGACTATTGTCCTCGTCTTTGTTGCCATATTTACAACGTTTCGGCCGTTGTACGCTCCGGCCTTCTTCAGGTGGTTGGAATGTCGAACTGAACCCTTTGTTTCGCTCACTGGGGTAGACTGTTCTAGTTCCAAATGCCATGTTTGATGGATGTCAGTTATCAGTTATCTCCTGTTAATTCCCCTCTCCAAGTTCTCCATTGCCTTAACCGGGTATTAAACTCACACTTTTTGGGTCCTGTCACTGGATCTAACCAACGCCTTTACCCACTGTGCCGAAACGTTGTAATAAATATGGCGATAAAGATGAAGACAATAGTCCGAATAATGTAAATAGTGTACATAATACCTCATCTGAGAAATATAGACAGATACTATAGTGGGACAATTTGTTGTTTTTCCACGGTTTGGTTTCGAGTCGTGCATCTCTTAAACCGGTCTCCAGCACCTAAGGTAAAAGAGCCTGGTCTACCTTGCTATTTAACCCATAGCTGAAGAGAAAAGACACGGATTTATGCCCATCTCAATTTCGCAATAACCTGCTTTATTTGTTAGAAAATTTTCAGTAAATATTGACAAACATATTGATGACATCATTTGGTGGAGTGTTTCATTAAATTCACTTCAAAAACCGTTCGATCTAAAAGTTATGGCGTCTTTTTTTTAAAAGTCATCAGCATTTGATGTAGTTATCATCCATTAAATGAAAATTGGGGAAATTTTCTTTGAAGAAAACGGAATAGTGAGTTTCCCGAATGTGTTTTAATATTCAAAATGTTTCATTGCGTTAATCAATGAAAACTTACTATTGACAAAAAAAGAAAAAAAAATCAAAGGGAAAAAGAAATTTCCGAATTAAAAATTACAAAAAAATTAATTAGTCGCTTTCCAAGCATTGCATACTAATACTACGAAAAGGATACAGACGAGTCTTCTGTCTGTCAATTCTAATTATTTTAGTATTTACCAATCCATTCATTTCAATATAGAAAGGTATATTCATCTGGATTTATTCTTATCCGTTCATCTAGATAATCTCTCTCTCATCTATCTATCTATCTATCTATCTATCTATCTATCTATCTATCTATCTATCTATCAGCCTGTCTGTATGTTTGTCTGTTCAATAATATCTATCTATCTATCTATCTATCTATCTATCTATCTATCTATCTATCTATCTATCTATCTATCCAACCATCTGTCTGTCTGTCTGTCTGTCTGTCTGTCTGTCCGCCTGTCTGTCTGTAACTGCCTTTCTATTCATATCTATCTATCTATCTATCTACCTATGTGTCTGCTTGGCAGCCTTTTTGTTTAAATCTATCTATCTATCTATCTATCTATCTGTCTGTCTGTCCGCCTGTCTGTCTGTCCGCCTGTCTGTCTGTAACTGCCTTTCTATTCATATCTATCTATCTATCTATCTATCTATCTATCTATCTATCTATCTATCCGCCTGTCTGTCTGTAACTGCCTTTCTATTCATATCTATCTATCTATCTATCTATCTATCTATCTGTAACTGCATTTCTATTCATATCTATCTATCTATCTATCTATCTATCTATCTATCTATCTATCTTTAAACTAAATTCTGTGTTTATTCGTCACTGCTAATACGTCACTCTATTCATATTTTCTCAAATATAAGTGTTTCTTTTCGTCTCCCTTCCGCCAATATCAATCAAGACCTGTCCATTCATTGCTATTTTTTACCACTAATTAATCAGAATCTAGTAACGTCGCTTATTTCTCCTGATGCAGTAAAAATGATCTGCTTTGCTTACAAAATCAGACAGGAAAGACGGCATAAAATGTCCTTTTCTTACATTCATCAGAACAGAACTAATTTTAATCTTCTGCAAAACTTTTCATTGTGCAAACAAATCCTGGCTTTCAAATTTATTCCTCTCGATAAATTGGGCACATATTCTTTGCTTTTCTCTGCAGTAAGGACAAAGGCCATCTTCACGTAAACGTTAAATCCTAATACATTGAATTCTTACTTTATAGCAATAAAAATTAAATACAATAAAGAACTCTATGAAGAAGTCTGAGGATGGGAATCTCAATCGATCAAAGTCAGTCATGCTGTTGTAGGTCTACTTCAAAGAAATGGCAAACCTCTAACGACAGCTTGTAGAAGGAATACCCAACAGAAAACTAGCCACTTCGAAACTTAGCCACTTCGAAACTGTCACGCGCACTGCGCATCTTACCTTAAAACGTACGAGTGAAGGATGATTTTAATTTTTATTAATATTCATTACAGACACACATCTATCTATCTATCTATCTATCTATCTATCTATCTATCTATCTATCTATATATCTATCTATATATATATATATATATAAACCTAGTTTCATTTAAACGGATCGTCAGGGAAAGCTTTCCCTGACGATCCGCTTAGATGACACCTAGGTAGGTTTGTCTGGCTCACAAGGTTTATGTAGATCTGCTCTACGGTTGTATTGAGCTCTTTTTAGTTAGTTGTTTACTCGTGTCGGGGTTTTTTTTGGGGGGGAGGGGGGATTTAAACCTGTATCTGTGCGATTTTTTTCGACAGACTTTCATGTTCCTGGCTCTTTCTTTTTTTAAAACCTTTTTTTTTCTTCGAGATTGATTTGATTATTGGCAAATCAAAATTTCGAAGGTTTTTCGAAACGAATATAGTTACCTATATATATATATATATATATATATATATATATATATATGTGTGTGTAAATCGAGTATTTAAATTATTTTCAGTTCTTGAAAGTCATAGATTTAGCAGTTAATAATGTAGAAAATTTTTAATTTAGTTTAACGTATATAAGTAAGCGTTTACAAAATACATATACTGTCATAATTCAACATTCTTATCTGGGCTGTGAAGAGCAAAACATGGTGAAACTCTGAGACGATAGTTGATAGGTGTAATGAATGTTTTATAGTTTCCATAAACAACTGCCATTATATGTATAAAGCGCTCGGAACAATTATTACTGGAAATTCCGATATATTTTTTAAACCCTGAAAAACGGAAAAATGTTAAATTGCTGGAAAACTCAAAAGTAATTAAATCTTCCTTGTTGGCCGTTTTCAACTAAAAAGGCTTGAAGGAAAGGTTGCCCAAATACACACAACACACACACACACACACACACACACACACACACACACACACACACACACACACATATATATATATATATATATATATATATATATATATATAAATTATACATGTCCTGATGATTGCATTTAAGCATGAAACTGGGTGCGGACCTTAATGTCCATGAATATATATATATATATATATATATATATATATATATATATATATGTACAGCCAGTTAGATCAGGGATACAGGAATGTAGAACGCCCATGGCTAAGATACAAAGATAAGCTGAAAAGCAACTTGTCAGCAGTTAATATACCACATAACACCCTTGAGCGCTTAGCCTTGGAGCGGGTAGAATGGAGATCAACGTGTTTTAGTGGACACAGCAATTTTCAATCTGCTTGTCTGCATCATCTTTAAGAAGTGAGAGCAAGATCTAAAAGGTCAGCCAATCTAACAGTGATCTCATCTCACAATCCTCGCATTTGCGCCACATGTGGCCTCCTTTGTAAATCACTAGTGGGTCTTAAATGCCACTTAAGATTATCGCACAAAATTTCATAACTGAATCAATTAGCTGTCAAATCCTCATACGTCGAAACCGACGGGAGAGTCCATTATTATTATTATTATTATTATTATTATTATTATTATTATTATTTATATATTCAAACTCGATTTTTCATTCCGAGTCGTCATCCATTACACCCCCATAAAAAATGGCAGATGTCATATCTTCCTGGTAGGATTCGGACCTTGACTTACCAACAGACTACTTGAATCGTATGCGGCTCAGATTGTCACCAATTATCTTGATTGCTTTCTTGTCATTAGATCAAGGCTGTCTGATGCTCAGTGTCGATGTAAAGTTGCAGAAGATATGAATGATTATAAACAATTCGTTCGGGTACCATTGAGTTTTTCGAGGTTGGGTGTGGGTAAACACTTCATCCGCTCTCGTACGAGTGACCAGCCATTATCCGATATACGAAGAGAGATTCTTGTCTGTATTCTGATAATTAATAGGGGAATTTTGTTCTGAAAATATAACTCCATAATTTACGAGCTCAGAGAAAAGGTAGAATATTATGTTGAAAAATAAATATTTTGGTGTAAATTAAACGATTTTTCATGAGATTAAAAACTAATTTACCAGTTTGTGACTGGAAGGGTATAATTCCGAGGGGTATATAAATCGAGAGAGAGAGCTCAATGTAGTACAGGGCATTATAATGATAAGAAGATGACGGAGATTTTAATTATTCATTTCGTTTATAATTTTTATTTCGTGAACACCAAGTTGTTCATCTCATCAGAACGAAAATTTCTCCGCAAATGGAGAAACTCTCTCTGTCCCGCTCTCTCTCTCTCTCTCTCTATATATATATATATATATATATATATATATATATATATCAACTAAACTTGCCTCATTAAAAAAGAACAAGTTTTATCGCTTTAATTTGTAAATGAATTAAATATCCACAACGCTAAAATAATAATTTTGTTATCATATATATATATATATATATATATATACAAATCCCGTTTATTTTAAATGCGAAATACAATTTTTGAAATTAAAATAAAAATGTAGTACTAGTATTATATGTAAATGCGCCAACATTGCGATGACCAGATAATTTAATAAATTTTAAAATTTAAATTACGTAACCGCCAGTCTATACTCAGCACCTGAAGGTTGCGTTGTGCATGAAACTCCGAGTCGTACTATCGACAAGGGATAATATGCATATATATATATATATATATATATATATATATATGCATATATATATATATATATGCATATAAAGTATATCAGAGGACAATACGCTGTTTATAATGCAGTCCGATTGGTTGTTTACGATCAAATGATCAGGTATAGTAATTTTTTCCGCCAAAAATTGATGATCATAAAATTTAGTTGTTAAAAATTGGGAGTATCAGTGCCATCATTCAATGAGCGTGGCCAACGACAACAAGTAGTTCAAGTGTCACGAATTCTGTTTTATTGGATAAAATAATTTCGATGTAGAAGAATTATATTTGTGTGTATAGAAATAGTTTTTGTGTTTCCTATAATGTCAAAATGTCGTGGATAACGTGACAATAATTAAAAACGATAATAATAATAATAATAATGCATACTGTGGCGTGATCAACAGTTTTGACTAAGGCTTAAACATTCTCGGTCACAGTGACTTGTGAGTTTGTGCAAGCAAAACCATCGACGACTTCCGAACAATGCCGTCTACATTATTTCACGCATGTTGGGAACGTCTCTTCAAATTCATAATTATCATGAAGTCCGTTCCTTAACAAATCGACCGTAGTGAGATTCGAAACCGGAACTCATGGTCGGAACGGTAAGGTTTTAACCACACAGATTGTGTAAATTATGAATTGTTTTTAAATCATTTCACCACTAAAGAAGGCGATAAAGCCACTAAGGGATTACTGAGTCCAGGAGAATATGAGAAATAGAAAATATTATTAACAATAAAAGAACAGAAATTATGAAGACAGAAGATAACGATGGTCATTGCATTTAAAATTTTGAAGATCAAATTTGAGTGTGAGAAGCCGGAAGAAAATCCCGTAAGCGAGAGTGCGATAGAAGAAACTGTTAACATAGAACTTGCGGTTACGTTTAACTATTTAGACTTTAATATAATAAATTGATTCCGCTAATCCAGTACTACAACTAAGTTCATAAAGTCTAGGTAACATAGTTCATCAGAACAATTACGAAGATAGTATTTATAGAAAAGGCACAGAGTAGATTCATTACGGTAGTGTGGAAGTGTCTGAAGCCGAGGTGCTAAGACAGGACCAATAAAATTACAGATTCTTCTTTGTTTTTTTTTTTTAAAGCCGGGGTATCAAACCAGTTATAGACGATGGTAAAATAGAATTAATCGTAGAAGTCGTAAAAATATTATTGGGTTTCTTTGGTGGTAATATAACAATTCGAAACCTTTTTTCTCCTCTAAGCTGAAGCTTTGTTGATTTCATAGCGAGAGACGAAAGAAAAGTTAAACGAAGAAATATTTCATTACATTTTTTTAAAAATTATTTCATAAGTGAATATTATTGACTCAAAAATGAATTTATTCTTTAAATGCCCGGCGTATTATCCCAAACAGTTCAGTTGTTTTGCATTTTTTTATTTATTTCTTCAAAAAACGCATTTTCTATTAGTTCTATGCTGACAATTTCTTTTCTCGTTTTTCTCTCTTCCGGCTTCTTGCTTCAGTGTCAACTTTGATCTTCAAAAATGTAAATGCAATGTCAATCATTATCTTCTGTCTTCTTAATTCTTCTTTTATTGTTCTCTCTCCTTAATAATATTTTCTTTTTCTCATATTCTCTCACACTTAGTAATTCCATTGCGTCTTATTGGCTTTATTGCCTTGCTTGGGGTGAAATGACGATAAAAATAAAAATAAAACTCTCAAATCTCTTTTTCTTTTTTATTCAGGTTTATATATATATATATATATATATATATATATATATATATATATACTGTATATGCTCGAGTATCGTGCGAATTTTTATGATCAGTTTTTTTACGCAAAAAATAGCGGTCGGACTATACACAGGCAAATTTTTTTTTGGACAGGTTAAAAATCACGTATTTTCGGTGACCGATTGCACTATATACAAGTAACTTTTTTCTGGAGGGCTTAAAATTCATGCCAAAATTTCAGCTGTCGCACTAAACGCTAAGTCGACGTATACACGAATATATACGGCAATTGTGTAATATTCAATCTCAAAGATTCCAAGAGAGATTCCAGTTTTTGTTTCAGGAAGAAAAGAAACGAGTCCGTTTGTTAATGTTAAAACTTACTAGGACTATAATAATTGCCACGATTTTATTCAGTTACCCGTCCCCTCAAGACATAAGCGATAGTGACCTACCACGGATTCCTTTTCTTGATTATCTTTGAACTGATAGACATTCTTGGGAAATAGAATTGGGTGGTTTCCATTGTTTTCTCAACGGTTTGGAATTAAGAACCGTGCATCTCTTAGATTGGTTTCCGACTAAGCGACATCAAAGGTTATTTTTTTATTAAAATCTAAACGCTGTATACGAATCCAGCTACAAGGTCCGAAATTCACGTTGCAATGTTCCATATCGTCAAATACTATTATAAATCTTATAAATGTTTTTTATCGATCTGACAATTGTGCTTAATACGGCAAATTGGAGTCTCTGGAAAATCTTGGAAAAAAATTGTGCTTCTCACGATGACCATCTAATTCAGGCAGCCGAAATCGATTTCTGAAAGGATATGTGTTGGGTCTCAAAACTATTTTTCACACCTTCAGCCTGACGTTGAAGCAGGCTAAAAAGAAGATAGATGACTTGGGCATAATGTATATAACCAATTCAGCCTAAAGTTCCTCCGGGCCAACACGCAAACCCCTGTGCAAGTGAGCCCATCTTCGCTGATGACGCAGTTCTGATCTTTCACACATAAACATCACCCCTATCCAGCAGTTCATATCTTCTTCTTCTTCTTCTTCTTCTTCTTTCGCCCTTAAACATGAAAGGAGTCGTTGGAGCGCCGGCGGGCTGAGCTGTCCATCATTTTCTTCCATCTGTCGCGGCCGTGTGCCAGAGCCTCGGTCTTTCTTGGCGTGCTCATCATGTGGTGTATCTTGGAGTTTTTAACCTGGCGAAGCCCATCCCTCCCCAGCTTAGACCACAGCCAATGTCCTCCAACTAGGTCGCTCGCCTTGGTCGCGAACATGTGACCGTTGTATTTCATCTAAGGAAACCTTCCGCCCTGGCCGGTGACCTGCGTCCTTCACCCAGTGGTACCGTATTAACACCACCCACCTCACGTGAGTTGAGCCCACTAGACGCAGCGGTTTGCCGAGGCATGGCAACAAGTTGGAGCCATCATGTTAGAGATTTAGGAGATGGTTTAGTACCAGTGATGCCCGTCCACCCGAAGGTGCAGCGGGCCAGAAATCAAAGGTACTACGTCTAACCAGAGTCCCCAACAGATAATACTCTACTTTAAAATGTTTATAAAATCTTTTGTAGAGTTAGGAATTGAATCACACTCATTTCATCCGTATTTTAAATGTAAGGATAAAGCTACACTCAGACGGATTTTTTCCTAATCACTGCTACTTTGTGGAACTGACTCCCGCGTGGATACTTCCATGAGCATTACAATCTTAACCTCTTCAAGTCAAAGGTCAATCGATCTCCTTATTGTTATAATCCTTACTTCGTGTCATTTTCTCTTTCATTCATATCACATACCTCTTTCATCATTATTGTCCGGTTCAGGGTCCTCACCGGTTTTTTGAATATGAGTTGAGGTTTATCCCTTGTTACCTGTTTTGGGACTGGATTTCTGGTCTTTTCTAAAGTCTTTTCAATCTCTTAGTAGGCCCTTGCGTATTATTGGCATCATCACCTTTCTAGTGGTAAATGGATTAAAATAAAGAAAGCCGTTTTCATTCAGTGCCTTTTAAAACTTGTATTGTGCGAATTTTAGTATTAAAAAAATTAAAAGTTTGTTAATTTTTATCAACCTACACTAAACAAAAAAAATATTATCCTTAATTCGTCTTTACCTGTCTAATATATCCGGAAGTGGTCCATTATCTCGTCTACCTAGGCAGTGTCATATCTTCTAGAATATATTGGACGAGGCTAATCAGGTAGACTACAGAAATGTGTCTGTGGCAAGAGAAACCTTCCAAAAGCTACCAAAAGCAGAGGCTATGAACACATTGTGCTGACTACCCTTTTATACTACTACACAGAAAAAACACATGCATATACACACAAAAATGCGCACAAAACTTACGCACATATGCAAACGTATGCATATAAACACTAGCAAGCAAGCGCACACATATAGACGCAACACGCATGTACACAAAAAACAAAAACAACACAGAAAACACAGAAAAACATTTACACCTGCACAAAGTCGCACACATGCAAATACACACACATACTAAACTACACAAACACATACAAAAATAAATGTAGAGAGAGACACACCCATCAAGGCAAATGTAGGATTTATTTTGTTGCACATGTTTATATACAAAAGCAATTATGTCATCGATTTATCAAGGTTTTTGTGTATGTATTTGTTGCGTGTATATGTCTGTGCTTGTTGTGTGCGTTTCCGTGAGTAGCTATATGTTTGCGTGAGTGTTTGTGTATATGTGTTTTCGTGCGTACTTTTCTGTTGGTGTATATACGCATGTTTTGTGTGGGAATACGTACACACATACACACGTGCATTCACAAAACCCACAAACACACACACAAAACGTCACAAGTACAAATACGCATAAACACTATTGCTCACACATGGAAACATACTGTCCCACATGCACACACATACACACACACACACACTGGCAAATACAAAAATACGCACTGATACTTACGCACATGTATAATCACTCGTTGACACAAAAATCCACACAACAAAACACACGTAAATACATAAATACAACCTGTGTTGATGGCTTAAGGGCAGGAACTCTGACTGGCGCCGGGTTTCGTTCCAAGCTTATCTATATCTCCCGTTCATCTTGGTGGATAGCGACTCGGATTGAGGAATCGGAGAGCCGAGTTCGAATTATATTCGAATCCATTACATTCACTTACGTACTAATACACTTGGGAAAGGTATGAATCCTTTTCTTCTTCATCCAACTAAGGGTAAATAGCAGGACAAACCGGGTTCTATAGCCTTTGATTGCAACTGGTCTTCCGCAGAAAAAAAATAACAACCTACTGCGGGAAAATCTGCCTCGTCAGTCATGTATCAAAAGATATATAATCTCCTAAGCGTGTGCGTTTGCGTGAAATACACAAAAAACGCACATACGCACGCAACACACACACAACAAATGCACACACAATATGCAAATAAGCACATTCACATCAGCTCACTAAACACGTAATACACACACAAATATACTGATGGTGTGACACTGCTGAAAAGTTGTAAGCCTGATGTAGTTCTCTAAATCTTGGCAAATCATTTTTTTGCGGAAAGGCGTCTTGGTTGAGCTGAGAACTTTTCAGCCGAACCTCTTATTACTGATTATAAAAAGCCAATGAATAGAATAACTAGCTGAATTAATAAATAGTGCACCTGGATACTCAACTAATTCCATCTTTAACGTAAAAATTTACAACCATACGTATTTCGCACCCACTCCTCGTAATCCAAATAAAGCAGTTTTTCAACCCCCAAATAGGGTTGACATCATATTTCCACATCTCCCAATCTTATGCCGAGGATCTGACAAGCTTACTAAGATAGGTGTTCATTTGTTTTTTGGTTTTTTTTGGGTTTTTTTTTCAGTTTTTGTTTATTAAATAGATCTACGGAAATTTCATCCATGTTGAATATAGTAATCGAAAACTGAGTGATTCCAATTGGCCATAATCAATAAGAAAATAAATACTCAAATACTGACTAACAAAATAAGTTTATTTTTAAAAAATCTTTTCACTATTATCCTGCTCTTTGTTGTTGTTTTTTATTTAAGCCTTTGGGCGGATCAATTTTCCGGCCATGCCTAGTTGAATGTATCCCTAATTCTATTCGCAGCAAAAGCGAAGACTTTAGAATGCATGAAGATCTGAAGAGCTTTTTTCTGGTGCCCGGACTATGTTGTAGTGTCTCCCCTCTAATGAGTCTATTATAGACTCTTCCACTTACTATAAATTAGTAGGAAAGTAAGCCTCGGGGGTACGGTGATATAGACTGTTCATTACTGTCAAATTCTCTGCCTTGAGCAGAGAGGAACACGGACGAGGCTTTGTCGAAGGGCAAGGTTTCGTCCGGGGAGGTAGACAGGCCCTGAACGCATTTATACGGGTTCTAAAGGGAATATTTTTGGCCGAGCCTACAGGCTCGGAGAACCCACAATAAACCGGCCTTGTGCCACACACGACCCCTAGGGGGGCGTTAAATATAACGGTGATATACACCGTTCATTACTGTCAAACTCTCTGCTTCGTCAGAGAGGAACCAGGACGAGGCTTTGCCGAAGGGCAAGATTTCGTCCGGGGTAGACAGGCCCTTAACCCGTTTATATGGGTTCAAAGGGAATATTTTTCGCCGAGCCTACGGCCACATACGACCCACGTGGCGGGGGCGTTATATATAACGGTGATATAAACTGTTCAATTGTCAAACTGTCCGCCTCGGCGGAGAGGAACTCGGACGAAGCTTTGCCTTTGCAAAGCTTCGTCCGGGGAGGTTGACAGGCCCGGAACCCGTTTGTACGGGTTCTAAAGGGAATATTTTTGGCCGAGCCTACGGGTTCGGAGAACCCACAATAAACCGGCCTTACGCCACACACGACCCACATGGGGGGCGTTAAATATAACGGTGATACAGACTGAACGCAGGTCAACCGACACACACTCCCAAGTCGTGTAACACACTTCTGTTGCATTTACTGTTCAATACACTATTTATCTGCAACTTCTTGTTTTGTTATACTTTAACCATTTACTTGGTCACAGCAGACTATATAAATTTAAGCGTCGTACTAGATTAGCATCTAGGTCCCAGTGCCACTTCTACTCCAATAGTTTATTTTCTCGCACTTCTCATCTGTGGAACTCTCTTCCGTTTACTTGCTACAATCTCCAGAAAATTTAAATGCAGCATCAATCGTCATCTTCTAGAATCCCGTTCATCTTTTGTCCTTTCCTCCATCCGCCTATACCTAGTCTTTTCTCTCACCTTCACTTTCTGTAAGCCCCCACCCCCTCTTGTATACTAGTATCATTCCAGCCTTGCTTGGGGAGAAATGATTAAAGAAAAAGAAAGAACAACATTTCGATTTTTTTATTCGATGCTATTCACAGACTGCAGGAATATAGATCCAAGTTATATCTGTGGTTCTCACCATTCCTGTCTTTCGTTGTTCCAATGAACCTTTTGTCTCGAAGTAAGTCGGTTGCTCGTTATTCACCATTATTACATATGTTTTTTTTTCGAGACAGATAGATAGATAGATAGATAGATAGATAGATAGATAGATAGATATAGATATAGACTTCAATATAAGCTCAATCTGTTCTGTGAGTGTTAAATTCACTTCAGTTATAGAAGAAATCTTTTTTCCAAAGAAAATAATCGACTTTTCCCCATTGCTACAGTAGATGCTTATACTATATGGTCTTTTGTTTGGAAAATGGCTGCTTTAATAAATATGGCTGCTTTAAAGATTTTTAGTAGTATGGCCGGCCTTATAATATATTGTACTTCATGCGGCCCACTGTTCGAAAAATATTGCCCATTCCTGCTTTTATTCTTTTCAACACTGTTTAAGTTTGTCAAGTTTTATTGCACCTGTTAAAAGTTTGTCAATTCTTTTTTGCTAAATGTGGAGATTTAATGCTTTTTGTAGCAGTTCATTATTCTCCATTTTTTTATATAAATGTTCTTATATATATATTATATATATATGCTTATATATATTTATATCTTTGTTACGTGTTCCTTATTCCTATACGCTTAAATATATATATAATATAAATATATAAGTATATATATATATATATATGTCTTTAATATATTATATTTATATATAAAAAGTAAAGGTAATATTATTTCTATTGTTATAACACGAGATTTCATTGTTTTTGATTTAAAGTTTATTAAAAATAGGTCCTTTAAGGCCTTAAAATTTGGAAATATAAATGACATTTCGAATAGGGCCATTCGAATTTATGTTTTACAATTTTAATTCTTCAAAAATTGTTTATGTAATTGTTGTTTTTTAATACTTTTATTTAAAACAGAAAATACTCAAAAAGAATGTCCTCTTTAATATATACATATATATATAAATATTAATCAAAATAAACCTATGCCCCCTTTACACTATGACATAATCTTATTTCTTCAAAACTGTTTATGTACATTTGTTTATCTGTCCCAATCTTAAATATTTTTCAATCATTCGACATTGCAACATTCTTCAAACCTCTTTCAACTATGACGTCACACAAAATCCCAATAAGATATTTCAATCATTACTTATAAACCGTTTTTCAATTTACCACCCCCCGCATCTCAAAAATCCTTTTTGTGTTAGATCAGGTGAAAGCGGTGGCCATTCAATGCTGCCCCTTCTTCCGAACCAACGTTGTGCAAAGGTTTGGTTAATGTAGCTTAATAACATTTCTCAAACGCGATTAAGGGATATGGAATAATGGTTTGGAATTATGATTTGGATAAATTAGATCTAAAACATAAAACAAATAGTGAAACAACTGTAATCCTACTTTTGGCCTAACCTGTGTACACACACACACACACACACACACATATATATATATATATATATATATATATATATATATATATATTTGTATATTTAGGAAGCAATCCTTCCTTTATGCATGTTTCATTAAAAACGACAGACAAGGTACTACGGTTGAGCTTTTTATTTAATTTTTTCTTGTGTTCTGACAAGAGCTTTCTTTTCTGGACAAAGAGTGTGTAAGAACTGTCCGAATGTTCTGTATTTCCGAGCGCTTTCGGCTATACCTTTAGCCATTATCAAGGATGATTCAATTATCAGCTTAGTAGAGTGTGTGTGTTCTGTGTATGTTCAGTGTGTGGTAGTGATGTTTTTTAGTTTCCGAATACGGTTAGCACATTGTGGCTTTGTTCATAGTTAATATTGTTAAGAGTTGGCTTTTTTTTTTTTTTATTATTAGAGCTTCCATTATTTTTAGTCTTTTTTTTTTAAGTGGATGCAGTTAATATATTTGTGTTTTCTACTAGTATGTTCCTAATAGTGTCGGGTAAATCTGAGTGTGTGTTTAAATGTGTTCTGATGGAACTGTGATCAGATAGGTGTAATGTAAGACGTCTGGATAAACATGTGGTTGTGTATATATATAAGTGAACATTGAACTCAACTCTCAGAGACGACTGGCTGTTTCATGCTAGACACAATCATCAGATTGCCTAACGATTGCGTCTCGCATGAAACAGCCTGTCGCTTCTGAGTGTTGACTTCAGTGTTCACTTTTATATTTATATTTACATACGCTCTATCTCTGATATAGAGTACTTTATCCCGTAAATATAGCACACCTTAAAACTTTATTTCTTCATATATATATATATATATATATATATATATATCCAGCTATGGGTAAAATAGCAGGACACACTGGGTTCTATAGCCATGGATGGCAACTGGTCTAGGAGAAGGACAACTCTGAATTCAAAACCTGCGGAGGGTCGTTTGGGAACCTTGTGGCATTCGGTGCACCAGGTCTCTGTATTCGTCCCTTTAAAAAGTGTGAATGGTCCTGCACGAAGCCTTCACCACTATAATCAAATCTCATGTGCCGGTGTCGGGCTGTCGGTTTCCTGGAAACTGATCTGCTTGACTCTCATACGTCGAATCTCGACGGGAGAGTCGATTATATATATCAACATTAGTTTAATATGTCTAATATATTCATCAGGACGTTGGCAATCATGGACCTCCACATCTTCCTGCTTCTTGTAGCTCTTAATAAGTCATGTCTTTTTGCCATCTCTGTTCTGCCATCCATTTACTCAAGCTCATCAAATATGTTACACACTGCTGTCCTCTGTCTCTCTTTCCCTCAATCTGCCCTGTGAGTATCAGATTTTCCAAGCCTATCTTCTCCATTACGTGTCCTAGAAATTTCAACTACCTCTACCTTTATAATAATCATAAGTTTCCTTTTTGTTTCCATTTTCTCCAAAACCTCGTCGTTGCTCACATGATCGGCCCATGGTGTCCTCAATATCTTTCTGTAGAACCACATTTCAGTTGCTTCAAGTCCCTTCCTGATCTTTGAAGAGATTGTCCAGCATTTGCTGCCATACAGAAGAACAGATATCCCGTAACAGTTCAGTACTCTTTTCTTTGTTTCTAATTAAATTTTTCTGTCTCTTAATACTCTGCTTAGCTTTTGGAATGCATCTTTGGCCATTCCAATACTTTTTCGGATCTTAGTGTCACACATTCTGTCCTCCGTCCGAACACTTCCCAGATATTTAATTTTTTGCGCTTGTTCGATTTTAGTATCCCCTATTTGTAATTTGCATTTTGGGTTCATTCTTTTTCTAATAACCATGCATTCTGTCTTCTTGTAGTTCTTTCTTAATCCTTTCTTCTCGCTTTCTTTTCTGTATCTTCCGTAATTTCGTAGCTTTTGTAGTTTCCTTTCCGTGTCTGCTATCAACACTGAGCCATCTGCATATCTTATGTTGTTAGGATTGTGGCTCTCAATAATTAACCCTGGTAGGATTTCAAATTCTCTCAGGGTTGCCTCACTGTATAGATTGAATAAATCCGGTGAGAAGACATATCCCTGTCTTACACACCTTTCCATTTTTGTCTACCTGCAGAACTCATTTAAGCAATCATAGCTCTTCACTACCTTCTCGTTATTATCTGACATTTTCCATTCATTCTTGGGGAATATATTGGAGAGGTTCTCATTGTCTTCTCCATTGTCTGGAATTCAATTTTCTTTCTCTTTGACTGGTGGATTCCCTAGGTTATTGGATCTGGTCTACCCTAGTGTTTAAGAAGAGTGGTACTCCTTTTTTTCAAGGTCCTTTGTGTAAAGGAGAACGCAACAGACTAACCCAGAATTTGAACTTGGACCTGGTGAGAACTGAATTCACTACAGGTTTAATAGTTTACGAGACTAATTTGTTAATCATTACTCTAAAGCAACGAATCAAATCACTATATGATTAAAGAGAGTGTTATATTATGTCACTATTCTTTCAATTTATTATTAGTATCGTAAGAGAAAGGCGAAGGTAGGCAAGCGTGACAGCAGCAATAGAATCAGCACCTGGATGGCAAGAACATTAGTTTTAAAAATCCAAGTTCAGTGAAAAATAAGTGCATTAAAATGTTGGTTCGTGAATTTTGTGGTATAGAAATTGTGAGTTCGAAATCTCTGTTACCATGGAGCGGTTGGTACAAAGTTATATTTAGTTAAAGCGGAGAGAGCAACGACTAGTCAGTACTAGAAAGCGAATCAGACGAAATATCCTTTGACATGAAGATCGGGATGTGAACCGTTCTCGTAGATTCAATAAAGGGTTCAGTTTGAAATTCACTGAAAGTCAACCGGGTCGACTGAGACCTGAAGAAGGCCGTGGGGTACGACGACAGAAACACTGTGACAATAACAATCAAGAGGAGGACATTCATCAAAATGTATGTAATGTAAATAATGATAACATTTCCTCTTAGAAATTCAGGGAGAAATTAGAGAAGGATTTGATAAATATAGAATCAACGTTCGACACTACAAGAAGGAAGCCCCATCATTACTGGAAATAATGTTAACAGTTACTGGACTTGAGGAACTGATTTTCCTGGGAAATTGTTTCAAGGGAAAGTTTTTATAAATTCCAATCAACAAGATTTAGTTTGGTTTTATTTTGTTTTACGGCATATCAACATCTCAATGGGTTATTTAATGCCGACAAGATTTTTATTGCCGGGAATTTTTTTTCAAAAATGTGTTGCTGGCATTTTTAAAAAAAATGTATTGTTGGTATTAAAACCTATTTTTACATGTTCATAGTGTTTAGACCTCTTTTGGAGTTAACTATTTGCCCATAGCAGAGACCCTAACAGGTGCTACCACCCTGTATCGAGGTGAACCTGGGAACATCAGCGGCTCCTCAATACCTCCTGATCAGGGGCCTTGCTGTCTGATGTAGTTTATTGATTTCCCATATTCCGTTTTATTTATGTTTTATCACAGCAACACAGAAGTAATTACAATGACAATATATATATATATATATATATATATATATATATGTGTGTGTGTGTGTGTGTCTGTGTCTGTGTCTGTGTGTGTGTGTGTGTAAAACTTCATATATAAATAAACATTATATGTATAAAAAAAAGCAATATAAATTAACTCAAAAAGAAAACTATTCAACTATTCTTTACCAACACGTTTCGTCCTCTGATAGACGGTATCAAGACAAATATAAGGGATTTTTTACCACATGTATTATATGTATAAACAGAATTATAAACATCATTAGGTTTTCAAAATTTTAAAATTTAAGAACGCTTATGAATATTCTTCAGGCTGTGAAAGTCAAGGTAAACTATGGAGGATGAGATTTACATTTTGACAAGATTAGATAATGAAATTCTAAAGAACTTTTCGTCATGGTATTTTCTCTTTTAATAAGCGTGCCGTTCTTTAGCTCGAAAAGAGAAAATAACTTAGTAAATTTCTCTTTTTCTAAAAGACATAATCTTTTTCCAAGCCTATATATATATAACAAAAAAAACTTTAAAAATTAAAAGAAAACGATTTATCAAAACTTTCTATTATTTAAAAATAATGATCAGAGGACGAGGCGTATTGGTAAACAATATTTTTCCTAATTCCTATCGTCCGGTCCACGCTCTTACACGGTCTTTTGAACAGGAGTAGAGGTTCCTTGTTCCCTGTTTAGAATTGGGTTTGCGCTCCTTCTATAGTTTAATTCAACTCTATATTTCTAATGTCTCCGTCTGAATTTTATCTACTATTTATTTTGTTTTTTATTCTCTCTCCTCAATTGGAATAGATAGATTCGCTCATTATCTCCGATCTTTTGACCAAGTGTAGAGGTTCATCCATGTTTAGGATCGGGTTTCCGGTTCCTTCTAAAAATCTTTTCATTCTCTTTCGCTTCCGGTAGCCCCCTTGCGTCTTAGTGACGTTATCGCCTTGCTTGGGGTGTATTGATTAAAAGAAAATAAATAAATATACAGGGTGCAGTCGATAAATTGTCGTCTAAATTACACAACAATGAAAGTAACACGAACATCTTTTAAAAATGTATTTACCAAAATTACACAAAACTATCTTGAAATGCTCCAAGCGACGTCGGAATCTCCTGAAAGAGTAGATTTATTCAATAAAATCGCCATTGGCTTCAACCACGGCCTACAGACGACTTCGGTATCACCTGCAGCTCTTCTGGAGGGTCTCCTTGTGTAACATTGTGAATGCTGCGAAAAATTTTTTCTTCAGTTCATCTTTGGTGTTACAAGGAGTTTTGTTGGTTTCTCGTTCAACTGTGCCCCACACATAATAATCAGGGGGTTACAGTCTGGAGAATTAAATGACCAGATGTAAGGGGTGATGTGCTCGCAGAAATTGTCTGAGAGCCATGACTGTGTTCTCCTGCTTATCTAGCATGGTATAGTATCACGTTGCCAAACATACCGGTTCTTCCAGCAGCCATCCGCCTGACACAGGGCAGCACTACCTTCTCAAGGCACTTGATGTTGACCTTTGTGTTGTATCTGAAGCCCTGTGGGAAGCTAAATAGATCCATAACGTCTTCATCACTAGTGATCACTCCAAACACCTTCGTAATCACCATTAGACTTATTCATCTCTTTCGGAATTCTCTGCACTGTCTTCAGATTAACACCCAAACACTCTGAAATTTTCGTATTAGAGCTTCTGGTGCGAATGCCAAGTAGTACAGCATGCCGTTCCCAAATTTCTGGTGGGGTAAATTGCGTCATGGCGCTCTTTTTCTCACAGACAGTGCCCAACTGACTCTACTATTCTGTGCAGTCGACAAAATGGAAAACAAGCAACGCGCAGGCGCGAAATTAAATATATAAAATGTCGACAATTTACCCATCGCATCATTTATATAGTCCGATGATCGTTTCACCATGGCGTATTGATTTCTATACCCACACAAAGACAAACGTTATCTATTCTTCATACTTCTTTCAATACTAAAATTAATGATATTGTCAATGCAGTAATCATGCACGACAGGGCAATTAATATAAACTTATTGTTCAGGCAATGACATTCTCTTTGATAATGCAACCCCAGACGGGTACAAATCTAAAAAAAAAAACAACAAAAAAACAAAAAAAAACGTAAAAAAAAAAGAATCCCCAGCTCTACCAAAAAAAAAAAAAACAAATAAAAAAAAAAACAGACAAGACAGGGAAGTATGGAGATGATCCAGCGAAAATAGAAGATAGAGATGACGTGTTTAACATCGGTCATTTGACCATAGCGTATTATAAAGACTTGCTTGTAAGGCACACACACACACACATATATTTATATATATATATATATATTTAAAATAATAATAATGTGAATAATAAAGATTAAAAATAGAAACAATTTAAAACAATTAAAATAAATTATATATATCAATGAAAATGATCAGTTAATTAATGGCTATTAATAAGTGATAATTAATATTAAAAGCAATAATATATGTATACATATATATCTTATTGTTTTATTATATAAATTAATATTGTTTTTATATAAATATATAAATATATGTCAAATTAATTTATAATATATATATATAATACATACATATATATATATATATATATATATATATATATATGCAATTTTGATATATATTATATATGTTCTTCTTATTGAAAACGTTCAATATCAGTGATAGATCTAACATATTTAGTTGAACTAAACTATATATATATATATATATATATATATATATATATGTATACATGAATTATTCATTCACAAAAACTAATTTTAAAGGTTATATGATTTAAATGGCGAGACATCCATCATCCAAACAATTCAAATACTATTTGTTTCTCTCCAAATCCGTTTCCTGAATGAATTGAATCTTTTTATATAAATTTTCCTCTAAATTTTTTAAATATATATATATATATATATAAATATATATATATATTTATAATATATATATATATGCGTGTGTGTTCTTATTAATCAAGCAAGGTTTTAAATCCACCGGGATACATAGAGTTACTGGTGTATATAATTAGGAATATAAATCATTACTTATCAAAGAGAAAAAAAGCAATTCAAGAGGACAGTAGATAGCGATTGACATTGCATTTAAATTTTGGGAGATGAGATCTGGACTCTAGTCTAATACTGCGCTTAAATTCAAAAAGTCTATGTACCATTGCGAAGTGCTCATCCGAACAATTACCATGAAAATATTTATAGAAAAGGGAGAGAGATGCAACCTTACCACGGTGGGAAAGTAACTGAAGCCGAGCTGCCAGGCTGGGACTAATAATATTGCTGATTTTTCTTTAGATTTTATCAAGGAGCTCAAGATCATATGTGGCAGTAATATTCTAAGCATAGTAGACTTATAGATATTTAATATAGATTCTGGAGAGAAAAATTGTCTCGAATGACACAGTGAACCAACTTTCTTAGCAGCTGACCTAGTAATGGATTCAATATAGTCTTTTCACTTCATGTCAGTTGAAAATGTCAACCCGACAAGGTGCGACGTGTCCCTTTCCCGGTGGTTAGCATCAGCCATGTTGATGGAAGACAGCGAGGGGTCTCTCAGATGATTGATAGAGAGACGTTTAGTTTTGAAGGCATTAAAATTAACAGGCCATCTTTTGCCCCAGTTAACTACGGACTTGAACCTGTTTTGAATATCGGCTGCTATTTTGACCTTTTCGAGACAGGAGTAAAAGATTGAACTTTCTGTCTGAATTTCTAAGACGGGGACTTATCATTATTTACATTATATTTGGACTATTGTCCTCATCTTTCTTTTTATTACAATGTTTCGACTGTATATCAATTTGGGTGACCTACAGAGAATTCTGAACTGAACCTTTTAATTAATCTACGGGGTTAGACAGTTCTCATCCCGCTGTCCATGTCTAGAGATATTTCATCTTGTTCCCTTTTCTGTACTGACCAGTCGTCACTTTCGCTGTTTCAACTAAATATAACTCTCTACTAACCGCCCTATTGTAATAGAGATTTTGAACTGACAATTACTATAGTACAAAATTCACGAATCAACACTTTAAACCACTTATTCTCCACTGAACTCGGATCTTTAAAACTAATGTTCTCTTTGTCATCCAGGTGCTGATTCTGTTGTTGCTTAGCCTTTCTCTTACGATACTAATAAGACTCAAAGAAAAGTGAAATAACATAATCCTTAATCATTCCTAGCCGTTGAGCAACGATTAATAAACTAGTCTCGTAGACTTTTACACCTGTAGTGAATTCCGTCCTCACCAGATCCAAGTTCAAATTCCGGGTTAGCCTGTTGCGTTTGCCTTTACACAAATTTTAATTCTTATTTTTATTTAGTACGATTCAGTTATCACTCGCCCGTTTCCACTGAGTGCAAATATACACTGCCCAACTCAGAGATTGAACTCACAATCAATATGTCACCAAGACAGGCTGTTAAAGATCGTAAAAGGCGATCCAACTAAGTAAACACACAGCTAGGTAAAAACAAAAACAAAAAAACAGCATAGTATGATGAAAAAGGGCCCCAAACTCAATAAAAAAAAAGTTTTATCATCAAAATGTTTATGCTATTATTAAGAGGAAAGACCAATGTATTTTTTGATTACTTTTTGAATTTTATTAATCCTTTCTAGCACGTTCGAAATTTTACTTAAAAATCTTGTTTTGTTTACGTTAGCGGCCGACGTAATGATAACGATTCGGGTTTTTTGCGCTTTTTCCGGTGAAAAACACACTGATTGGAAATTCTTGTAAAAATCAAATAAATGTCCGTTGCTAATGAATCTTTCAGGACTTATTCAGAAATGAATGAAATTATCTTTGAATTTTTTACAAAAATCTTCGTAATTTTACCACCCACTTAATTACATGAAATTTCAAGAAATTCAATTTTTACGACGGGGATTTTTTTTTTCTGAAATCGTCCAAAAACTTGAGATTCCGATTTATATAATTTCTATTTGAAATACACCAGAATATTTTACTTACTGGAAATAGTAAATTTAATCATTTAGCTTTCAATTAAAGCTAAAATGAAATCTTCAAAAATGCTTTTTCATTTTTAAAAATTCATTTTAAAACTTAGGTATCGAAATTTCAGTGGAGTTAACTAATTAAAAAAAAGCTCAGTGAAGGTACCTAATTAAAAATCAGCGGTGCTTAGATAAAGGACATGAAGGGAAAAAATGATATGAGAAAAAATAGGAAACAGGCATGAAGATGATTTTGAAAATATGCGAAAAATAGAAAACACGAAAAACGATACTAAAACTGGTAAAAATACTAAGAAGATTGCTAGAAACACACACACTTCACGACGATTCGGCCGTTGTACTCTTCGGGCATCCTCAGATGATTGAACTTTCAAGCTGAACCCTTTTTTCGTAAACAGGGGTAGATTGTTCACTAGCAAAGGATTATATATATATATATATATATATATATATATATATATATATATATTTAGATAAAGGGAGAGAGAGAGTACTTGAATATATATTTTCATCTTTGTTTGTATACCAAGGTACACCAATTAGTTCTTAATCTCATGAAAAATCGTTTAATTTACACCAAAATATTTATTTTTCAACATAATCTTCTCCCTTTTCTCTGAGCTTTATCCACATAGATCGTAAATTATGGAGTTATATTATTTTATATATATATGTATGTATGTAATTGATGTGCGACTTAAGTTTCGTTGGTTACCTAACTCGTCGGGTACAAGCTTATTGCTTTTTAAAAAAACATTTTGTTAATATATATATATATATATATAAATATATACATATATATAGCGAGAGAGAGAGATTCGAACAGAATGATATAGTTAGATTTAAACAGACTATGACAGATAGATAGATAGATAGATTATGAACAGAATGAGATATATAAAGAAAAGAACAATATATATATATATATATATATATATATATATATATATATATATATATATATATAGATAGATATATATTTATGAACAGAATGAGATATATAGATAAAGAAAAACAATATATATATATATGTGTGTGTGTGATATACATTTAACCCTCCTGTATAGACTCGGGTTTCACAATGCGAATTTCTTTCATTTTGTTTATTTAAGAAGGTACCAACGTATTCTTCTGAAGAAATGTCCATCGAAAAAGATCCTTTAAAAATGTGTTTTTTTTATATATAAATTTTCAAATTTTTACAATATACAAATTTCTGTTTTCCTAAACCCTTTTTGATATATATATATATATATATATATATATATATATATATATATATATATATATATATATATATATATAGTGGTTGGACAAAAATAATTGAAACACTTGTTTAATTCAAAGAAAATTTATTTAATATGGTGTTGGTCCTCCTTTAGCGTCACATACATCTGTAATACGTCTAGGAATGGAATCATACAGCTTCCTGACTTCATCCAGAGAAATTTTCAGCCATTCTTCCATTAACACTTGTTCCAGCTCTTTAAGACACAACGGTGGAGGATAGCGGCTTCTAACTCCAAAATGCACTAAAAATGTTCAATATTATTGATATCTGGAGATTGGGGAGGCCACTCCATGTGTTCTAGCTCACTTTCATGGTCTTCATACCAATTCTTAGCCACTCGAGCGGTATGTATTGGAGCATTATCGTCTTCGAAGATTCAGTCATCATCAGGGATATAAATTCTGGGTCATTGGATGAACATGATCTCCCAAAATGTTCAGGTAATCTTTGCTTTTGATTCTACCATGCAGGGCAACTATTGGTCCGAGATATTTCCATGATATGGCGGTCTACCTCCATGTTTCACTGTTGGAAGAAGGTAGTCAGGGTTGTAAGCTTCTTTGAGCTGCCTCCACACATTAACCCAGAAGTTGGGAAAAGAGAAAAACTGGTTGTTTGAAAATATGACTTGCTTCCATTGGTCTGCAGACCAGGCATTGTGATCTCTGCACAACTTCAACCTCTTCTGAATGTTGCAAGTGGAGAGAAGAGGTTTCCTTACGGCAGATCTTCCATGATATCCAGCTTTATGGACCTCACGACGAAACTGGACTAATCAGATGATTATTCAACTCAGCAGTCACTTTGGCCGCAGTAATCCGATGATTTTTTGCTACATTGTATTTCAATGCACGTCAGTCCCTGTCAGTAAATTTGCAATTCCGGCCCGAATTGCTTCGGTTGCTAGAGGTCTTGCCCTGTTTCTCGAATTGCGTCATAGTTCTTGATATGGTAGCTCTTGAAAAATCAAACAGTTCAGCAACCTTAGTGATCGAGGCTCCTGCCATGCGAGCTCCAAAAATTTGCCCTTTTTCGGACTCGGAGAGGTCTCTGATTTAGCTTAAATTTTACTAGATTCTAAAAATAAATCAGACAAAGATAGTAAATTAGATAAATAAATGTATTTACAATAGATATAATGCAAAAATAATGACGTAATAATGTCGTTTTTGACGTTAAAAATATATAAAAAAAACGACATTATTGCGTCAATTATTTTGTCCAACCTAATATATTTAATTATGAAGTTCTTAATATAATAGGTCTTTGAAATATAGGAGTGGAATTGGTACCTGTTCCAATTATTTGGTCCAACACCTGTATATATATATATATATATATATATACACCCTCACCGGTCTTTTGAACTGGAGTAGAAGTTTATTCCTTGTTTGCTGCTTAGGATTGGGCTTTCGGTTCATTCTAAAATCTTTGCCTTCTCTTTCACTTCTAGTAGCCCCCTGTGTCTTAGTGACATCATCGCCTTGCTTGGGGTGAATTGATTGAAGAATACACACATGCACGAACAGACACACACACACACACACACACATACATATATATATATATATATATATATATATATATATATATATATATATGTATACAAATACAGTTCAAAAAAAGTTTGAAGCCACCCCGAGAATTAGCATGCGATGAACACAACATAAGAGTGAAAAAATAAAAAAATAATGAAAAAGAGCTCTTAGAGTTTTTGAACAAATACAATCAATTATCAACCCTATACTTCGAGGAAATTTTGCAACGAATACCAAAAATTTGTGGTGCAGTAATCAAGGCTAAAGGAGGGTATTTTGACGAGATAAAAATTTAAATCATAAAATGTCTTTTTTTCTTTTCGTAATAATAAATTTTTTAATAAAAATCATATCTTTTTTAACCATGTATAATAATTTGTTTCTTATTTAAGATATAAAACAACTACTTTCTTGAGCCAATTAAAAAAATTACCAGGTATTAGCTCAAACGTTTGAACTGTAGTGTATATATATATATATATATATATATGTGTGTGTGTGTGTGTGTGTGTGTGTGTGTGTGTGTGTGTGTGTGTGTATGTATGTATGTATGTATGTATGTATGTATGTATGTATTAAACGACTTTTGGCCCAAATGAATTTGAAATCGATATAGATAGAATTTCTTGCACGACGGCCGGACATCTGAGTGTCAAACTTGATGATATGATGCATTTACTTTCCCATAGGCGCCTAATTCATTTATATATTCTTATTCTTTTCTTGGAGGACATTTAAAAGTAAAAAATGAACCCATCTTTTCCAGTATTCAATGACAGTTCTCGAGGCCATTTTAATATTCACTTCGATATTTCATGCGTTTATGAAACTGACATGTTTTACGTCAAGCATTTTGACTCCATCGTTTCACGCTCGCCTCAAATTCGCAACAACTTTAATCTAAACTGAACTTTGTAATCATTTCTTTTTGGTAGATAGTGTCTAAAAATACGGACCATTTGCTTTGATCGGAACAAGTTCCCATTCGAAGAACATACGTTTGATCAATAATCGACACCATTCTGGTCTAAGTTGTACATCTATTTCAGAGCCAGTGGTAGGTGTCGGCGTTCAAGATTTCAAAGGCATTTCCCATGTCATCAATTGACACATAGCATTTGGCATATCCCAGATTTCCCGCCTTTTTGCACAAGAGGAAACCTTGTAAACCACAAGTACATATTTTTTAAGTCGAAGTGAAAAGTAAGAGCGATTTCGATAATTATTTAAATTCATAAATTTCAACCTATCACATAACTCATATATATACAGGCTGATTGAATTGTAACTTCCTATTTTATCATCTTACCCTGGACGTGGATGTAGTTTATCGTCTTAGCCAGATTTTTTTTTTATCATTGTTCAGTTCACTCATCAGGTGGATGAAGCAACTGAATGCTTTTTTTTCTCATTTTCATTATCTTTGATGTAATTAATTTGTATGCTAGTTGTGACGTTGTTATTGGTGTTAGAATTTCATTTTTTTTTTTTTTTGTGTGTTTGTGCCAAATGTCATAGTCATTTATATTTATATATATATATATATATATATATATATATATATATATATATACATATATATATATATATATATTTAAATTAATTGATTTAAAATATTTTTTTTCAATACATGTTTCAAAAAAAAAGCTAAAAAAATAAAATTTAATTTTGCAATTAAATTAAAAGCATTAAAGATCATTTCATCTTCAAAGCGAAAGCTCTGTAAATTTATTTTGAGTACTATTTTGTAAAAAAAAAAAATATCTATAAGAACATCGGATTTTATATCTTTTTGTTCTTTTTTTTTTTTTATATATATATATATATATATATATATATATATATATATATATATATATATATATATATATATAAGAATCATTCATACAAAAAACAAATATAGAGGTTAATGATTTAAATGGCGAGAATACATCTTCACAACCAATTTCAATGTTACATAAACCCCCGAACCTGTATATGAATGATATGATCCCTGTTAATAAATTCCAGTTTCATAAGGTCTTTTTAGTTTTTACAAGCTTTCGTCTGTTTCTTAGACATCTTCAGGTATGGAAATAGATTTGTTCTTGTTTTTTACTCTCGGTAATAAGAGGACAACGAAAATATAGATGTATTCCGAAAAAATGCTTGAGAAATGTCATAATGTTTATATATATATATATATATATATATATATATATATATATATATATATATGAAAAAAAATTGTATATATATAATTTTTTATTTATATGACTTTTTGTGAATATATATATAATTATTTATTTAAAATATGATTTAACACACACACTAATAGTTCTCATGTTTCAAAAAAAAAAAATATTTTCAATATAATATAATATATTTTCGGCTCTTGTTTTAATCATGAGAACTTTATGTAGCAATGGAATCATATTTTTGAAAAAATTATATATATATATATATATATATATATATATATATATATATTATCAGAGCACTATTTTTAAAAATAATAAAAAAAATACTAACTTATCTAAGAACTTTGGATTATTTACCTAACGATATATATATATATATATATATATATATATATATATATATATATATATATATATATATATATGCTTTAGATTTGCAAAATAACTCCTCTGATTGTGTATGAGTGGCAAGGAGTCCTTACTTTACACCCTGTGACGTTTTACTTTGGTGTTGGTTAAAGGAACAAGTCTACTATATCAAGGCAAGACTTTGGAAGAACTTGAAGGCCGAATACAAGAAGTTACGTATTCCATACCACAAGAGATACTGGTGAAATCAGTTGACTCGATTCCTGGGTGGGTTGAAAAACTGGTAATGTCATCTGGTGTCCATATTGAATTTTAAATAAAACCTCATGCTAAACGCTTTCGTCTCATATCAGATTCTTGTAAAAATGACAATTAATAGATGATAAATATTTTAAAATGGGGAGTTACTTTTCAATCACCCTGTATATATATATATGTTTCATTAAATACCTCAGACAAGGAAAATTTAATTAATTTATCACCATCCTTACGCATTTCCGTTTTCTGTGTCTTCATTGTCCCAAACGTTTTCGGACACTTCTTCAGCCATTTTCGAGGTGGGGGGGGGGCTTGGTGTTGTTAGTTTTTCATCGTGTTTTGACTGTTTAAGTTGTATTTTATTTTTGTGCTGTTTTGAATGGGAGCGTTTATTCCGAGCCTTCGCATGGTGGAGCGCGGCTGTAATTCACGTGAGCAACTTTTTATTTAAAAATGAAAACCTTTAACATTTTTAAAATTTCCACTGAACAACAGGTGATGTTGATAGTAGGAGTGAGCTGTTTAATATACAGGGCGTTTATAATAGAAAGATGAATATTTCAAAAACGTAAGGATACTAAATTAAAAATTAATTAAATATTCCTTGTCTGCTGTATTTAATAACAGATGTTTAAAAGAAATGTTGCTGGCCAAATTTATACACGCACACACACACACACACACACATATATATATATATATATATATATATATATATATATATATATATATTAACTTTTTGTTTTGTTTATATTTATTCCGATTTTATTCCACATTTTAGCATTAAATTTCAGTTTTATTCTTGGTTTCTCATTTAAGCCTAATTATTTAAGAAGACACCAACGTATTCTTATGAAGAAGTGTTGGTCGAAAAGAATCCCTAAGAGAAAAAAGAGAGATAGGAGAAAATAAGAGATATTAAGGAATAATTAGAATCATATCGAATTTAAAGAGATCCTTCAATAATAAAGAAAAATATCCATAGCCAACCAAGAGATACCACCAATACATACATACACACACACACACACACACACACACATATATATATATATATATATATATATATTAACCTTTTATTGCTATAAACGTATATATAGAGACGCCTCGGCTACGAAGCTCCTCGTAGGCTATTTGCTTTACAACACGATTTATTTCTTCCTACGACGGAGAGAAAAGGGAGATCACTGCCCTCTGTGGGATCATGTTGGAAAATTCGTAAATTTAAAATATATTTTATCAAATAAACATATTTTGAGGCCAAAAAATCTCCTGAATCGACCAAGCATAGAAATGAATACAATATGGGAACCAGTAATAAGGAATGCCAGAGAAAAGCAATAATAACAACAAAAAATGCAATATGAGCTCTGGGAAAAACATGTAATGATAACAGCAAAAATTGCAATATGAGCACTGGTAAAAATGGTTGCTGAAGATATTAGTTTTATAATACCCAGAAATTCATACACAGATGTCCTCAAAGACACATGGCACAGTGGATAAAGGCGTTGGTTAGATCCAATGACAGTACCCAAAGAGTGTGAGTTCAATAGAGAACTTGCAGAGGGGAATTAACAGGAGATAACTGATAACTGACATACATTAGACATGGCACGTTCAACTAGAACAGTGAGCGAAATAAAGGGTTCAGTTCGACATTCCAACCACCCGAAGAAGTTTGGAGTGTACAACGGCCGAAACGCTGTAATAAATATGGCGACAAAGATGAGGGCAATAGTCCGAATAATGTAAATAGTGTTAATAATACCTTATCTCAAAAATATATATATATATATATATATATATATATATATATATATATATATATATATATATATATATATGGGTGGGGGCTGTGCGTGAAACTTTGATTGTAATGAGGCGAAATGGAATTTATCGGATCGTATGTGACAACAATATTCTATGCATGGACGAATGACTTATAGATATGTAAGATAGTTTCTGAAGAGAAAAAAACGTCATAGTGAACCAACTTTCTTAGCAACTGACTAGCAATAGATTCAATATTTTCTTTCCACTTCATATCAACATAGAAAGTGAGCTTAAGAAGGCGCAAAAAGTCACTTTCCTAGAGGTTAGCATCAGCCATGCTGATGGAAGGCAGAGAGGGGTTTCTCAGATGATTAATGGAAAGAAGTTTAGTTTCTGGGGCGTTAAAATTAACGAGCCATGTTTTGCCCCAGCTAACGACGGTCTTGGGGTCGTTTTGGCCATCGGCTGCTATTTTAACCTTGTCGGATTGATGAGCATTACCATCGAGGAAGGGGTAAATTGTTGTGTCATCAGCGTAGATAACAAGTTGATCAGGAAAGTCACTAACGAAAATTAAATGCAGAGTAGGAACACCGGTGGGGCCCTGGAGAACACTTGCGTTAGTACGAAAGTATGCAGGCAGTGGCCGTTCATTTAATTGATTGGAAATTTCGTTTTCAAAAAGTGTCTGGAGAATGTGGAGAGGACCTGAATGCCAAAAATGTCAAACTATTTTTCGAGATGTCGAATGCTACAGACCAAATTTCCCAATATTTATATATATATATATATATATATATATATATATATATATATATATATATATATATATATGGGGTTTGTGTGTAAAATATGTATTATAGGAAAGAACTCGTTAGGTAAATAATCCAAAGTTCTTTAGTATTTTTTTATTATTTTAAAAAAAGTTCTCGATACAAAAATAGAGCATAAATATAATTGTTTATTTAAAATATGATTCCATCGCTACATAAGAGTTTCATGTTTTTGAAACATGATTGAACTCTTATGTATTTAAATCATTTTCGCTTTCCAAAATAATAAATATTATATATATATATAAAAGTTTTTTCTGTCATTATTTCTTATTAGAAATGTGTCGTTCAAAACAATTTTTCTTTAGTATTATTCTGAATTTACGACATCATGTTATAATTTATTATCTGTTTATTAAAATATAAAAAATTAGAGATAGGATAGCAAAACAAACACGTTTACCTATTAAAAATAATATTTATAGTAACAAGCTATATAGATATAACATTTATAGTAATAACATATATATATGTGTGTGTGTTGTGTGTGTATGTAATTTAAATAAAATATCCAGCACGTAATGGAGTCTGCTATAGATGATTATCGTTATGAGTTATATATATATATATATATATATATATATATATATATATATATATATATATATATATATGTAACAATGTAACAATAAGAGATAGATCAAGTATCGACCATCATAAAGACTGAAAAATAAAATTGACAAAGATTATTGTTTAAGGTTGACGGACATGCATGTCTTAATTAGATTTTTTTTTTTTTTTTTTTTTTTGAATTGGTTAAACCCAAACTCAAACAAAACATTGCTTTCAAATCGTTATGAGTCTACCTATTGAATAGAATTTTATTATAAACAATTGTCTTGTAAATGGAATTTTTTAAAGCATTCTGAATGTAAAAATAAAAAAAAAAGTATGCAAGACAATAAAAATACTACCTGCCAAAAAAAAAGTGAAATTTTATTTGAAATCGGTTGAAAAATGTTAGGAAATCCGATCCCATATATAAACGAACACACACACACACACACAAACAACCTGGGTTTTATAATAAGTATAACTCGATATGAGTTTTCCCCCTTTCATTCTCGTGATGGCTCTTAATCGTGTTTTCAAATTGATTTCGTGCAAAAACAATTGTGTTTTTTCCCATTTTTAGCGCTATCAGAACCACTGCAAGGTAATTTTACGTAGTCCTGTGAAGTTTTATTGAAATCATATTTGAAAAATGTAGGAAATTTATCCAATATATAAACGTGCACACACACACACACACACAATAAATCTAATTATTTTATAATAAGTAAGATTAGTCCCTAATATATATATATATATATATATATATATATATAAATAATACAATTTCCACTGGAAAAATACCCCATCTAATAAAAACCTCTCTCATTGAGTAACTCCCATTTCTCTGTTGTTCCCTGGTCCGTTGATGAAGGACACAGTAGTGTTCGAAAAATACGAAATTAAAACCTTTCTTTCCCTGTCTCATTTCTGCAATATGGTTAAAAATTAATATTTAATGAATGTTTAAAATACTGATTATATTGGTAGCCTTTCGTTTGTCCTTGTTTTATTAACTAACCTATCTATTTTACTCAAACACACACACACACACACACACGCAGACGCACACACACACACACATATATATATATATAAATATAAGATCTCGCACATTGTGTGTTGGTGTTAATAAAACAGTGCTCGATTTAATATAACATAATTATTATATATAAATTTCGAACATTTAAAATTATTAATTTTTAATTTCCGCTTTATGCATTTTTAGATCAATTACAAGAAACATGGAATAAACTATTTTTTTATTTAGAACGCTAATTTTAATTATTTAAAATAATTAACTTTTATTATAAAAAATATGAAACTAAAAAGTATCCAGGATGTGTCCGAAAATTCCTCTCACATTTCCCTGAAATTCATCCGACATAATGGTAAAGCAAAACACGCTTGCCACTAATGTCTTACCATTATGTGGGAGGTATTTCTAGATCACCCATTCTATCCAAAATATTTCAACTCTCATGAGAAGGTTTTCATATGTGAATCTTTAAATATATTTTTTCCAATTATTTTCTTTTTCCAATAATATTCACTCTCTGCCACGAGAGCCACTCATGGCAGAGGGTCACAGAGTAAGAGGCATTGTTTATGCGGATATGTGGGGAAGATAACGATTCGTGAGAAGGAGGTGCTCGAGTGCAACTTATTTCTTACCAATGGAATACTAAAGGAATGAGGGGTTCGCCACAACTGACGTGTCATGGCGGGTCCTTTTGTGTAAAGTTTAGAAGTGGTGGACCTAAGGAATGTAGTCCGTCTGATAACTATTGGCAACCGGTACGAAAATACAAGTTATCGTGTCCGAGTGTTTCCAACAGTTGATCACGATTGATTATGCGTTTTCTGCAATTGCAATATAAATCACAGTTGGGCTCTCCTGGGTTGATTATTTTTTACAGTTATGTTCACTCTGTAAAAGGCCCGGTAGCCACTCGAGGCAGAATTTATATAATGGAATATGCATACACCTGTGTTCCCCCTCACTGGAATATGATTGGCTGGTGTCCGTCATAAATACCGACGGACGTGTAGGAGAGTCAAGAGCCTTAGTCTGAGAGCTAAGTCTATAACGACGCCCATTCGACTACGCCATTGATCTACACTTCTTACCTGCGACTACGACGCGTACCAGTCGATTACTGCTATCATATTCTATTTGGTTATAGTAGCCAAAACCACTAAGCTACTTCGTTCAAATATATCCCTTTCTGGAAAGAGAAATATTAAGAATTTATGCAGATATGTGAGGAAGATAACGGTTAAGTCTAGACTTGCACAGGCTAAGATTGTAGCAATTGTGGGAAGAATCTGTTAATATAAAGTAATTCCGCTCCAAAAATCTATACATACTTCAGGAGAGAGAAAAAAAACTTGCATAGAAATTGTAATACTAACTATATTCAGACACCAAGAGATTATTACACGTTACCTTTGGATTTTATAATCACAAGATATGCTCAAAATTGTGGCCTTTAGCATCCAAACATTTATTAGAACGGCGAACTACTGCTTGGGCAACGTTGTCTAGTGGGATTACTGCTCATACATGTTCAATTTCTTGTCTAAGAGTCGCCAATGTAATGTCATCTGTCGACAAAACACCGTGCTACAGTAAATAAATCCCAAACATATTTTTCCTTTCCTGTTATGTGTATACATTTTATTGGACTTTGGGAGCTTACGGTACCAGGTGTACAGTCGGTGGGGGGGTGTAAACGGTAGTGTCAGAGCTATGCCGCCCGGAACTTCGTTCCTGGTAGGGCCACCCAAGGCGGACAGGTCTGACACACACGCCGGCTAACAAGGGCTCTGGGGAAAATCCAAGGAGCGTCTGCATCGGCAACCGGCGGCTTCTGGTCGTTCCTGTCTCTGCGTCTGTGGGAACCCCGCGGCAAGCAAGAACGTTATCCGAGTAGGCCTGGGTACCCTACTTCTGTAATTTATCCCAAGAATCTTCTTCTCATAACAGGAAGAAGACGGCTCAATCCGCCCAGGGTGAATGCCGCATCAGTACAGTACAGCATACATTTTATTGGAGGACGCGTTCTCTCTCTCTCTCTCTCTCTCTCTCTCTCTCTCTCTCTCTCTGACTTTGTATATTATGTCAATTACTAAATTAATTATCAATTTAATGGCAATTCTTCTTCTATATGCCATATCCCTTCAGGACGTAGGCGATCATGGTTCGCCACAATTTCCTGTCTTTTGTACCGCTTAGTAATTTTTGTCCTTTTGTTATCTCTCTTACATTTGTTCCCACATCCATTTACTCAAGTATGTTATACGCTGTTTTCCTTTGTTCCTCTTGCCCTCAATCTGTCCTGTGAGTATCAGATTTTCTAAGCCCTCTTTCCTTATTATGTGCCCTACAAATTTCAGATATCTCTGGCTGATGTTAAGTATAAGAGACCCATTTTCATTTTCTCTAAAACTTTGTCGTTGCTCACATGTTCGGTCCATGGTATCCCTACCATCCTTCTGTAGAACCAGATTTCTGTTGCTTCAAGTCTCTTCCGTTCAATCCCAAATTGAATTACATTCTTCTTAAGATAGCATAAAACCATGTTTTCTGCAGGTCGGAATATCTTTTGTTCAAATAAAAGCAAAAGGTTTAGGAAGTAAAAAGGTCAGATAAAACCACCTGCCATGGATTTGAATTCCATCCTGGCCTCTACTAGAGGTAGGTGCGAATCGGAATTTTTCAAAGGTTATAAGCGCCATGTTTAGCCGTGAGGTTACTTGATCATAGATTATCGTTAAAAGGTCAGGGATTCGTTCAACCAAATCATTGACCAATTTTCCATTCATATAATCCCGCTTTATATCTTAACATACCTTAAATGATGGCACCATGCCACCAAAATACTACGCAATACAAAGTTTACCTACATACCGTGTAGACGTAACGATCACGAGGCAACGTTTATTTATATGCCCGCGTATTATCTTCTCTCGGCATGCATTTTGCTATTTCAATACAGTCTAAGAAAGTTCCTCTTCCACACTGATGATGGAAAAGAAGAAATCTTTCATGGAAGTTTTCCGGTCTTCAGTTCCTGCTTTGGCATTTTTATGAAATTTTCTCTTTTAAATTTATGAATTTTATAAAATTCATAGTTTATAAAACAATTACTATTTATAATTAATAAAATTAGATTTATTAAATTTATAATTTATAAAATAATTTATATTTATAATTATCATTTACAATTTATAATTTATAAAATTTTGACAAATTTATGAAATTTGTATATGTGATATAGACTATATTTATAATTATTATTTTACTTTATAAAATAATTTATAAAATTTATGAAGTTTATAGAATTTATAATTTATAAAATAATTTATATTTATAATTAATATTTTATACTTTATAAAATAATTTATAAAATTTATGAAAAATTTTCTCTTTCGTCAAACCCCATAGACAAAAATTCAGTCTATATCTGTAAGCATCTATCAGCTACTTCTTTTCTGTTTTTGTTACAGTAATGTTTACTCTGTACAATGCCTAAGAGCCACTCGAGGTAGAGGACTACCTATTAAGTGTTATAGCTTGTTGGGAATATGTGAGGATGATAACAGTTGAATCTAGATTTTATTAGGTTAAGATCGGGGAAGCATCCTCTTGGGAGTCGGTTCCACAAAGCAGCGGTTTGCGGGAAGAAGCTGCACGTTTGGATATGTGAGGATGATCAAGAATATTCATATATATTGCTGTCACACTTTGTCCTGCGGTTTGATGTCAGGAGATTTTTTTATTCTTGATCAGTCACACGACTTGTAGCCGATTAGAGTTGTAAAGACAACATATGTGCTGCAGCTATGGCAGCAGTGATGTGTCTAGGCAAATATGGCCTGATGTAGCCTATTCTATTCTACACTGATTGCCCCCCAAAACAAGACTAGTCTGTCTTGATTATATATATTTTTTACTGGTGTTCACCTTGTACAAAGCCTAAGAGCCCCCCGAGGTAGAGGATTACATAATAAGAGACACGATTTATAGAGATATGGGAGGATGATAACGGTTGAATCTAAATTTGAATAGATTAAGATTGTAGGAATCGGTTCCACAAAGAAGAGTTTCGTGCGAACAATTTGCCCAGGTGGAAATTACATCTCACCAATGGAAGACAAAGGGAAAGAGTCTGGTTCGCTACAATGTGCGTAGTAAGCCGGGAAGGTTAGAATTGGTTGAACTAAGGAATGAATTTCGTTTGAACACTTTTCTATAGCAATAGAGCAGCGAAAGGCTTTCGACATTTCGCCTGTGGGAGAGGGCTTATAAGATGGAAAATAATTCATCACTCAAAAGGACATTGAGACTACATTTTCGGCCTGATCTTGCTCTGATAAAGATAGAAGATAGAATGAGGAGTGGTTCATGGAACTGACCATTTTTGCAGCATCTTTAGCGATGGATCGTATGTACGAGTTGCACTTGAGGTTAGGGTTCTGTTTAAGCCCCAAAAGGCGCTCAAGGTACGGGGACTTCCTAAAAAGTTATCGAGTAAAGGAAATTAAAAACAGACAAATGGCGCACTCAAAGACTATAAAAAGGAGAAGATTTATATATATTTTCATTACTGACGTATCAAAATGTTTGTTCCAAACTTGCTTTCGAGTACAAAGTAACTGTACGTTCGATACTAATTACAGTGATATGCACTCCTATTCCTCACCCAAAGAATTTATAAAATAATGAAAATAACTTCTCGAAGACATTCATACTATACCTAAGAGAACATATCAAAAATTGAATAATAACTGGCAATGCTTCATTTAAAAAATTCCAGACAACTTAAGACGATTACAACTAGGTGAAAACGCAAGAGAAATAAGATAAAATAAATAATAGTCAAAAATGAATAATAATTGACAAGGTTTCGTGTAAGAAATTCAGACACCTTAAGACTATTATTAGAAAAGCAAGAGAAATAAGATGAAAGAAATATTAGTCAAAAATGAATAATAATTGATAATGCTTCATACAAGATATTCAGCCACATTAAAACTATTATTACTAAGTCTAATAGATAGAGACATTGGATAAAAGAAATACTATTAAAAATCTGTCTATATTTCTGAGATGAGGTATTATGTACATAATTTACACTATTCGGACTATTGTCCTCATATTTGTCGCCATATTTATTACAACGTTTCGGCCTTTCAGTATCTGTCTGTATTTCTGAGATGAGGTATTATGTACACTATTTACATTATTCGGACTATTTTCCTCATCTTTGTTGTCATATTTATCACAAGGTTTCGGCCTTTCAGTATCTGTTTATATTTCTGAGATGAGGTATTATGTACATTACTTACATTATTCGTACTATTGTCCTCATCTTTATCGCCATATTTATTACAACGTTTCGGCCTTTCAGTATCTGTCTGTATTTCTGAGATGAGGTATTATGTACACTATTTACATTATTCGGACTATTGTCCTCATCTTTGTTGCCATATTTATTACAACGCTTCGGCCGTTGTATCCTCCGGCTGTCTTCAGTTGGTCGGAATGTCGAAAAGAACCCTTTTATTTAGCTCACTGGGGTAGACTGCTCTACTTCCACGTGCCATGTTTAATGGATGTCAGTTCTCAGTTATCTCCTGTTAATTTCCCTCTGAAAGTTCTCCACTTAACCGGGTATTGAACTCACACTCTTTGGGTTCTGTCACTGGATCTAACCAACGCCTTTATCCACTGTGCCATGTGTCCTTTAGGAACTAGAGCAGTCTACCCCAGTGAGCGAAATAAAGGGTTCGGTTCGACATTCCAACCACCTGACGAAGGCCGGAGCGTACAACTGCCGAAACGTTGTAATAAATATGGCGACAAAGATGAGGACAATAGTCCGAATAATGTAAATAACCATTAAAAATGTTTCAAAATCAAAAATGCTTCCAAAAATTTGAAACAAATTAAATATATTACTACTACAAAATATAAAAGCTGGTTAAATGAGATGAAAGAAATACTAGTTAGAAATTACTGACCAACACCATTTCTGCTGCACTTCCATTGAAAACACGACATTATACACTACTCTACATAGGTGTCTTTAAGACAATTAAATTTAAACGATGCGTTATTATCATGTTATATAAATATACCCTGAATTAAAACGATACAGATGTTAAATCTTCAGTACAATGACTGTCAAATAGTGGTAAAAAAAGAACTCGGCGTCAGTCTTGTTATGATTGGGCATTGGCTGTCGGCCCGAGGAATAAACTAAAGAGCTCACGAGACTGACTGGTGTGGTCCGATGCCCGACCATTCCTGCTTACATACCAACCTTATCTTTCCAGAGCGCGATGATTTTTCTTTCTCCCGCTCTTATTGCAAAGAGAAATGAGCTATAAATAATAATTCACCGACTAATTCAACGTCGTGGAAATATATTAGATAGATAGATAGATAAATAGATTTGAATAGGCTTACATAGATAGATAGATAGATAGATAGATATATAGATAGATAGATAGATAGATATCTTTATTGCCATATCCACGACATTTTAGGCTTTGTGCATGTAACTTTGTGAATATGGCAATGATGATGAGGACAGCAGTTCAAACAATGTAAATAGTGTAAATAGATAGATATATTTGAACAGACTGAAATAGATAGATAGATAGATAGATAGATAGATCCTACATATACGTTCGGAAATCATTATCATCGTCATCAGCCCCATGTCCGGGTGTTGTGGTGGTTTCACTGCACTGCTCGGTACCTGGCTAGATCTTTCCACATATCTGTTTTAGTGATATATTCATTCATACATACTGTATCTTGGGGAAAGTGAACCTAGCAAAAGCCATCCTCCTCCGAGTTAAGTCAAAGTCGATGTCCACATGACCGCTGCTTTCATCCACCTTGACCGCTGACTTCAGTCTAGGAAGCCCTTCGCTCAGTTCTGCTAGGTCTTCGTCGCACTGGCTGCATACATATCTAGGAAGCCCACTCTTTCCTATTGTGAAAGATGGAACTGACAGGTTTTATTTTTAATCCTTGCTTGGTGTCTCAGAAAAAAAAAACTGATTTATTCAATTACCCAACCCTGCAACATGCATAGTACCGGGTTACACATAGTAACTCGTGGAACGATCTTTTTTTTTATCCAACTATTTAATACTGAGTCTAATAGCCTGCCTAGGTGAATGGCACCTAAATTCTCTTCAAAGTATTCCTCAAAAATTCACGCTATCCTCTTTTTCACGTTTCGAAGATGTATTGATAAGAGACACGGAAAGAAAACTACAAAACTTCTAAAGAAAAGGAAAACAAGAAGAAAGAATTAAACATTAACAGTGTTATGGCCCGGTTCCTTGTACCACGGTGATAGTTCAAGGTAGAACCAATAAAGAAGAACTCGAACACAGGTATGGAATAACACAGATATATTACAAACAGGAATATATACAGAGAAGTAGAAGTGTTACTATGAACAAACAGGTTTAGTAGGGAGAACAATGTAATCTCGACCAGTATCACTATTCCAATGTCTTGTAATAATTGTCTGAACGCGACTCTGTTTCCGACTGCCTCTGACTCGACTCTTGACTCGACTTGAACTACAGACTCCACTTGAACTACTGACTCGAACTACTGGCAATATTCAGTCACCCACCCCACGAGGGCGTCATGTGGCACAAGGCCGGTTTAACGTGGGATCTCCGAGCCCGTGGGCTCGGCCAAAAAATATGCCCATTGAACCCGTATAAACGGGTTCAGGGTCGGTTTACCTCCCCGAAAGAGACTCCGCCCTTCGGCGTAGCCTCGTTCGGTTCCTCCTTTCGCCCGAAGGCAGAGAGTTCAACCGATCAGCCGGTCAAGACTTGAACGACTTTAACTCAACTCCCTACCTTCCTCTGAGGCGCAGTATTTATTAAGTATGGAAATAGTCCATTATTAATTATTATGGGTAAGATCCCAACAAAACATATAATATATTAAACATTGGTTGTTACAGAAAGGATGAATCAAAAGTAGTGATTGAAATGTTCCGTGACAAACAAGTTCAATTTATTTTTATATCTTAATATTTAGTGTTTTTACAAGAGGACGAATGGTCGGTTCAATGAAGGCCTATGGATAACCAAAGATGCCTTACAAAAGCCTCAAAACATCTTATTAGTAAATAAAAAAAAAAGTTTGTTATTCTCATCGATATCTGTTCTCATGCATTTTTGGAAAATGTGGACAATCTCTTCAAAGATGAAGAAGAGAAATCAAAAGAAATTGTGGTTCTACAGGAGGATGCTGAGGATTATTTGGAGTCGGAAAATGTTCAACAATCTTAAGGCCAAAGTTTTACAAAATGGAAAAAAAAAGAACTTATCAGGAATGATCGTGAGATTTTGGAACACATAATTTTTATAAAAATTGGAAAATCTGATATTCAAAATACAGATTCAAATTAAATTTTTTGGCAATTTTGCTGGACAATGCATAACCTCCTAATAATGAGGAATGGCTGAAAATTTGTTCAGATAACAAAAGAATTGGTGATTTCATTTAGTTAAACAGGAATTAAGAAAACAGCAGGACACATGAATGCAGAAGACAGATTGGGATGGTCATTTAATACATTTGAAAAAGCTGGGCATGTGCTTAATTCAGAAGATTTCTTTGGTGACATGAGAAAAGAATTTTAACGTTTATAAACATATGTATTATTTCCTTTGCGGCAGTGGATGTTCTGGACAATCTCCTCAAAGATGAAGAATCGAACTGGCGGAGATTCCAATGGATTAAATTTCTTTAAAAGATGCTGAAATATCATCGACCGAGATATGTGAACAACAACGATGTTTGAGTCTTTAATTCAATGGAAAAAAAAATTAAAATATTATCCAAATAAGTCAACATTATGTTGATGAAATTTCTAATAATTCATGATGAAAATTTTTAACCTTAAATATCTGATACTCTGTGAATTCAAATAGAATGGAAAAAAAAAAAAGAAATTGGTACAACCTTATGATATACTGAATTTAACTGTTTATTGGATGGGATTGTTTTTATAAATTATATTTTTGTCTTGATCAATTTAAAATAATTTTTTACAAAAAAAAATTTTTTGGAGCCATGATCAAATTAATCCTGAAAGTAAACGAATTGAAATAAAAAAAACCCAAAAAAGTTGTCATATTAAATGATCGTTTGAAACTTGAAAGTCTTTCAATTTTCTCATTACATTCTTTTGACCAAGACGATCTCAGCTTTTATTTTCGATTGAATAAAATTTAGAATTTGTTGATTTCGGATTAATATTTGACCTTTTCATGAAAGATTTTTTTGTCAAAAAGCGTTAAATTACAAAGACATTCTTTTACATTCGATCATCGTGAACGACCGTAGTTAAAATATCAATTGATGTCGACCCATGTCAAGGAGTGATGAAAATCATGCGTTTTTCGGACTAGTTTCTCTTTTTCAAATTTCAAACAATATTTCATCAATTCATTGCAAATTTCCCCAGGTTAATAGAAATTGTTGGATATTTTGAGGATAGAAAAAATCAGATTACAATCAACTACTTTATTTCAAACTTCTTTCTCTTTTCTTTCTTTCTCTTTCTATATGACTTAAATAATTTCACAAGGCTTTCTGTCTCTCTTCTCAATCTCACATTTAAATTCATATCGTAACTGGAAAAAATTTGGCGTATTTAAATAGAAAATGATTCTAAACTTGTTCTATTATAAATAATCCACAATTTATTGGACAAATTTCTATATAATTTATATATAATTAGTTTGACTTGCGTTAGTTACGTCCGATTATCCATTTATTGCATTATAACTTGGAAAAATATAAATTTAACTAAATTTTAGATTTAACAGTGCAAACAAAGTAAGACAAATTTCGAAAATACCAGATTGGTTTTACTAAAATTCTTTAACTTCCATAAAATTTGCTTTTACTAATTATTTTAGAAAAATTTCATAACGAAAAAACAACTCCCTACTTTTAAAAACAATTTAATGATAAAATAATAAAATACTTATTTATCTAAAATGCTATATTGTTTTTTTACATTTTTTTTTTTAAATATATATATTTCATTCTGGTAAAATATTCCGGAGCCCGAAGACAGAACTAATCAGTAAATATTTCAAGTATATTTAATTTTAATTTAAATACCAGCGATAATTTTAACAATTAAGGAACCCATGAGGATTTCAATACACTTTGAGATGTTATTTTCAAATCTAATTAAGGAATATTCCTTCTCAGGCAAACCTTCCATGAATTCCACATCTAAGGTTTCCAAAAATTCATTTTCAAATCTCAAAAAAAAAATGGTTCAAATAATCGATCATTTAAAATTTTAATCAACACAAAAATCTGTTTTTTAATTGTATTTATCTTAAAAAAATTTGCATCTATTAATTGCCAATATTTTATAATATTTATATTTAAACCAATTTATGAAAATGTTGACATTTCTGCTTTTTCAGTCTGAAATGAAAATTTATACCTGTCTAACAATCGATTTCCTTGGAAAAAAATCAACGTTGGATTTTTATATATAATGATAAGACTTTTTTTAAAAAATGGCAAATAAAATACCATTCATTTCCCAGAAAATTTGGCTCTAATTAAAAAAATACAGGTTCGATTACTTTTCAAGGCACTTTGGGCATATTTTGGAAGGATATTAGTTGTGAGTTGAATCTCTATTCAGTTTAGACATTTTTTCCACTGTTAGGAAACATTGATGTCTTTTCATGTGTGTACCAACGAAATTTCATATTTTCAGTTTAAAAAACCAAAAATTTAATGCCGAAGCCAAAAAAATCAAAAAAATGGTTTCCGTAAAAAAAATCAATGATTAGGATGATACTCGAAAAATATTTTGTTTCATCAATTCTGTCTCCATCTCGAATTGTATTCAGATTTAGTTTTTGTTGATATTTTTAGTAAAACTTTATATATTTTATATATATATGGTTTATATATATATATTAAAAAATATATTTAAACACCCATTTATTTATTTTCTATTTAGATTTTTTTTAATATTTCATAGATATAAAATATTAGAATTTGAAAATGATATAGATAAATAATAGATATTCTGTATTTCTTTTATATACATATAATTATTATAATCATTTCAAAAAAATTCATAGATAATCGATATATACATTTTCTTTCTAAACATCCTAAGAATAAATAAATTGCTTATCTCTCAGATATATATATATATATATATATATATATATATATATATATATATATATATATATATATATATAATTATTTTGTATATATTTATGGGATAGGTTTTATATATATATATATATAAATATAAAATTGAACATAGAAGTCAACACGAAAGGCGACAGTCTGTTTCATGCTATATGCAATCGTCAGGCCACGTGTATATTATTTTTCTCGGCTATTTATATATATACGGGTCAGTGGTGCATTGTGGGTAGTCTATTTTGGCGGTTATTTTACCGGAAGTCGTTTATTTATTTATTTATTTGGGTTAAATTATTTTTGCTTGTTTTTTTTTTTTTTTTTTTTTTTTTCTTATTTTTTTATTTATTTTTTTTTTTTATCGGTGTTTTAATTAACGTAGTAAAAAATTCGTTTATATCACTTATTTAATAGTTTTGTTTTGGTTTGAGAATTTAATTAAAGCTATTTGTTCAATTTTTTGGGGTTGATTGTTGTAGTTTATTCTAACTATTATTTTGGCAGGAACAGTTTTTTTATTTGTTTTTATTTTATTTGATTATCTTTTTTTTTTTTTTTTTTCTAACGGTTACTTTATCGGGATTGGTTTGTTTATTTATTTATTTGGATGAAATTTAGGTCAATTTATTTTTTTTTTTTTTATTTTTCGGTTTTTTTTTTTTTAACGTATATTTATTTATTTATTTTATTTTTTATTTTATTTTTTTTTTTTTTTTTATATATTTTTTTTTTTTATATAACAGTTATAGCTATTTTTTTCGTCCTTTTTTTTGGTTTGATTTTTTAGTCTAACTAATATTTTGGTCATAATAGTTTTTAATTTGTTTATTATTTACTTTATTTATTTGGGTTCGTTGTTTTTTTTTTTTTTATTTTTTATTATTCTATTTTTTCTATTCTAACAGGTGTGATTTGGTAATTTGTTTGGATTAATTTATTTTGCTTATTTTATTGTTATTTTGTTTATTTTTATTTATTTTTTTTTTTTTTTTTTTTTTTCCGTTTTCAATTTTTTAAGTAACGTAGTAAAAATTTGTTTTCATGTCTGCATTTTGAGATGAGCTCGGATCTTTTATTTAATAATTTATTTTGGTCTGGGAAAGTAATGATACCTATTTTTTTCCTCCAAGCAAAGTTTGCAAGTTTTTGATTGGTTGTTGTAGGCTGATGATCTTTTCCTTATTTTCCAAGATATTTTTGGTGTGATGTGCGTTTTGTTTTTATTTCCCAGATATACTTAGAAAGCATTGTACTGTTCGCATATTTACTATTTGTGAAAGATGTTTTTGTGTATAATTTCTTTGTTTCAGGGTCCTTCAGTTACTCCTATGTATACTTTTTCTTCATTATCTGGTGATTTTATCGTGGCTTGGTATATTACGTTATTTTGTAATCAATTTCCGTTTAAGGGACATTCATTCTTTATTCTGCAGTTGCACGTGGGTTTAATTTGTTCGTGTGGTTTGTTGGTAATTTTCCTGTTGTGCTTTTTTATTATTTGTGCCATGTCCTCGGTGCAGCTGTAGCTGATTTTTACTGTGTTTTTGTTGAATATTTTGTGTAGGGTGCTTGATTCCGGGAAGTGTTTGTGTAAGAGATGGAAGAATATTTTTCCTACGTTTGTTTTTACGTTTTTGCTGTACGGTGGGTTCCTGATGGCCTTTTTTTTTCTGTTCTGTGGTGAGTATGTGAGTGTTGCTGGGAATCCGCTATCTTTTAGGGCTGTTTCATAGTCTTTCTTAGTTTTGTTAAATAGGGATTCATTGGAGGAATTGTCGGAGAGCCTGCGGTTAATCGATTTTGGTATCTGTTTGATTATAGAAGGCGGGTGGTTGGAAGATGTGTGTATGTAGAGTGATTTATCATTAGGTTTTCTATATGGTTTTATATTTACACACGCTCTATCTCTGATATTGAGCACTTTATCCCATAAATATAGCACACCTTAAGTTTATTTCTTCATATATATATATATATATATATATATATATATATATATAATAATAAATTTATAAATATAAATAAAGAAGTATACATAGATTTATAAATATAAATAATAAATATATATGAATAAATAAAAACTTCTTTGCTAATCAATTCAACAAACGAATTTGATATCACTCAGTGGTAATTTGAAGTCACAAGAGAAAATGTAAGTATTTGTAAGAAAAAAATTGACTGTTACGTTTGGCCTTTACTTATCAAAGCAAATGTAAAAATGACTGGTCCACGGCAACTTCGATGGTTGTATTAATGGTAGTAAAAAAAACAAAAAAAAAACAATAAATTTGGTCTATTTTTGGACAAAATTTTAAGAACGAATGAAAAATTTTAATTCTAATTAAAACAATTAATCCACAAGAAATAAGACATAACTAATCGCAGAAAGTATTAAAAGTTGTTTTTAATATTTCCCGTGCGAGCAAAAAAACATTCTCCGTATCGATAGGTCGAAATATTTTATGAAGAAAAAAAACTAAACAGCAAATGTTTGAAAATTTGAACAAATTAGGTCATCTTTTTCAACATTGTTTTAAAATAATTATATTCGCATGAAGAAATGAATTCACTATCAATGGCTTGCAGAAAAAGATATTTGTTAGCAATAAGCCAACATTGGCATAAGGCCGCGTTCATGAGCTCATAGTGACGAATAAATTCATTATCAGTGACTTGAAAGGGAGATATTTGTTAGGACTGTGTCAACATTGGCATCTTGTTTTTACGTCCATGGAGCTCCCTATTTTCATATGAATTCATTCAAACAAATGATATTCATATATATATTTGTTAAATATTATTTATAACATTATACAAGGCCACGTTATTCAATCCTTTTACTGAATGAAAAATATATCAATGGCTTGAAAGAGGATATTTATTAATACTAAAATATACACTTATATAAAGGCCACGTTCATTTAAAATTAATAACGAATGAATTCACTATCAATTACTTTAAAATGACAAGATTATTTACATTTAGAACAAAGCCAACATTGACACAAGGCCACATGCATGGAACCCCTAGTGAGAGGCGAGGTTTTTAAACTTCTGAAACTATAAGGATCTAATATATTTGAAACATCCCAATCAAATAAATCATATTTTTTTGGATCTTCCATCTAGATTTCCTACTTTTATTAAGTCCATATATCCACCTCGTTCTCATCCTACCTGGATATATATATATATATATATATATATATATATATATATATATATGAGGGTTGATTTACTTATTGTTCAACGTGAGAAAAGTGTATATTTTAAAGAAAAACGAAAACCCCGTTGTGGATTTTTTAAAAATATATGTTAATACTTTATTTTCCATATTTTTTGCTACACGCGTTTCGGGTCTTGTGACCGTCATCAGGCGAAGATTGTTTTCTTATGTTTAACCATTGTCTTTTGTGCGTGGTAGTAATCCAAATTCTTCTTGGACATACATATATATTCGAATCTCACGTCGAATTCGACATATGAGAGTCAAGCAAATCAGTTCTTTGGAACCGACAGCCCGACACCAGCACATGAGAGTTGATTATAGTGGTGAAGGTTTCGTGCAGGACCATCCACACTTTTTGAAGGGCCGAATACAGAGACCTGGTGCACTACGTGCCACAAGGTCCCCAAACGACCCTCTGCAGGTTTTGAATTCAGAGTTTTCCTTCTCCTAGACCAGTTGCCATCCAAGGCTATAGAACCCATTCTGTCCTGTTATTTACCCATAGCTGGAGGGTTCAGAAAGAGATTTTTTGATTTATTTTCCCAAATATTAGCATATTCACGTAAGTGAATATAATAGATTCGACTGGAATTTTTTTTTACTAATAGATAAGTATATGAAATTTATTATAGAAACAGTAAATGTATATTCTTTATTTTGAAGTAAACTAGTTTAATGAAAATTGTATTTAACAACTAAATTCTATGGAACATTTATGTACACTAGTAAAATAACTCATAATAAACCATTTTAAAATATATGGGTAATTAATAAATTTAAAAAGTGCAGATTTATTCAATGAGATCGGAGGTTGATGCAACTCTGCGAGTTTTTTTTTATATTCGGCTCCATTGATGTCAATGATAGTCGAAGATCACATCTTTTCACAATGTCGAGTCTATTACCATATTAATTAATTTATATATTAATATTTTATCTTATTTTGTTAATATTTAATATTAATATTAATATCCAAAAGGGGTGGCGTAAGACATGTTTCATTAAGTTAAAGGCTTTTGAAGACAGTAGACTGAAGTGTTCTCAAAAATTTAAGATCGCCTCCCACCGCCGTATCCACATTCCCTATGACTGTTCTATAAATATTTTCATTGTAATTTTTTGCATGTTTTCCTCTTTGGTACATAATCTTTCTTAATTTAAGCGTATTAAAACTTGACGGTTAAGTTTTACATTTGAAAATGAGAGAGGTAACCGTATAAGTTCTATTTAACAGTTTCATCTTTCTCGTTTTTTAATTCCAGCTTCTTGCTTCCCAGAAAAGAATCTTTAAAAAATTAAATGCAATGTCAATTATTATCTTCTCTGTCTTCTTAATTTCTGTTCTTTTATTATCCTCTCTTCTTAATAATTCTTTTCTCATATTCTCTCACAATCAGTAACTATTTGCGTCTTTAAAATTTTTATTGCTTTTCTTCTTGGTGAAATGATTAAAAAAAAATAATTTGAACTCCTTTCATATCTAAATATTTCTTCTGCCGATAATCTCAAGATTTTGACAAAATTTAAATCTAAGGGTTTGAAGATGTTATCAATCCTGACCTGGCATTTCGACTTCTATCCTTTTCCTTATCATGTGATGTATAATCCCTCCTTACTTTCTATAAATGGGAATCTGGCAATTATAAAGATGATCTTTTTTTCCTTAGCTTTCCTACTTCATGAATTTAAGCGCGCTACTAGATTGGGAAAAATCTCGCCGTTTTTACTGTTGAATTAGCTACGATGCAACTGCATGGGCTAAAAATTATAATCACCAAATCTGTCGACCTTCCTTCTGATTTCTTGCTTCCTTTCAATTACAATCTTCTCCTTAAAAAAAAAAAATAAATTCTCTTTCCTCCCTTATCTATTTTATCGCTTTTTCTTGGGATGAAATGATTCTATTTAATCATATAATAAAACTTTGCAGTAGAATAATAAAACATTGTCCTCCAAATAAAAAAAAAGCTAAAATATTCTTGAATTTTGACATCCGGAAAGACCACCCAATTCAAGTCAGAATAATTGTCGTAAACACTAAAAAAAGACCTGCCAAAATTTATGATTTAAAAAAAAAAAATATCAAAAGAATAAATCTATCTATGCACGGAAAATTTGTTAACTGTTATCCTAAAACAACCATTCGTCTACAGAAATTACAGATTGAAGGAAAATCTTTTTATTCAAATTACGCTAAAAACGAAATCAATTACTGAAAATAGCAACTACATATATATCAAGATCCAACAGGCCAAAATATCGACCATAGTTAAATAATTATTTTAATTTTTAAATAGCAGAAAATAACAAAAAATAATTGAAGTAGATATTGTTTAGATTGTAGAAATTAGAGACCAACTTTCAATTAAGATGAAAACTATACGTGCAGCAACAATAAAATATTAGCAGTGGGGGATGGGGAATGGGGTAAAAAGCAATTCTGCCCGACGCAATATGTAACCAAACAGCCCTACCCCAATAAAGATGGACACGAATTAACTAATAACAAATATAATCAGGATTCTTCTAACCATTATGCTTAATCGATAGTGATCGAATGTAACGAAATGAAAATCGAACTAGAAGTTAGAGATCGATAGGAAAATTAATCTGGGATTTTAAAATCAAAATTTCAGTCCGTTCATGTCTATCTATTTCAGTCTATTCATATCTTTCCATCAATCAGTTTATATCTATCTATCTATCTATCTATCTATCTATCTATCTATCTATCTATATATATATATATATATATATATATATATGTGTGTGTGTGTGTGTGTGCATGTGTATTAAGTTCTATATATCTATACACACACATACATATATATATATTTCAGTATGTTCATATTTATCCATCAATCTGCTTCTATATATTTAGCTATCTTTATATGTGTTCATTCTATCTATCTATCTATCTATCTATCTATCTTCTATCTATCTACAGAGACAGACGTACCGGATATATATATATATATATATATATATATATATTTATATATATATATATATATATATGCTTTTCTTTTCCAATTTTATTGTACTGTAACTTTTTTCTCTACATTGATTTCTATTGGAAAAATAGTTTCGGTTTACAAACATTTCGGGTTACGTACGGCCTTCAGGAACAAATTAGATTCGTGAACCTACGTTCCACTATATATATATACGCGCACACACACACACACACACACACACACATAAAGATAGATAGATAGATAGATATAATATAATATAATTTTCATCTCTCGCTCTCTCTCTCTCTCTATCTATCTATCTATCTATCTATATATATATATATATATATATATATATATATATATATATATATATATCCACACACACACACACACACACAAAGAAATATATATATATATATATATATATATATATATATAAATGGTGTGAACATAGAAATGAAGACTGTTGTTCACTAACACTTTCACACCTAATCGATCATCAGTGATAATGTTCATTTCTATACAAAAACTATATACACCTACAAACGTACTATTCCTAGTGCTAATCTTTTCTGTTCTTTTTATGTGCCGTGTCCTTTCAGGACGTAGGCGATCATGGCTCTCCACCTCTTCCTCTCTCCTTTGCAACTCTCAACAAGTTCCTTTCCTCTGCTACCTCCCCCAGACCACGTTCTGCAATCTACTTGCTTAAACCTGCTAGGTATATCATGCGTTGTTTTCCCTTGTCTCTGGTTCCCTCTATTCGACCCGTGAGTATCAGATTCTCCAGGCCCCACTTTCTCATTATGTGTCCCAGAAACTTCATCTGTCTCTTTCTGATGTTAAGTATAAGCCTACTTCTCTTTTGCATCTTCTCTAATACCTCATCGTTGCTCACACGCTCGGTCCATGATATCCTTAGCATCCTTCTGTAGAACCACATCTCCGTCATCTCAAGTCTCTTCTTCATCTTTGAGGAAATCGTCACTCTTTCGAAATAAATTATAACAAACTTGAACCAATATGATTATATGTAAGGCATCAAAATATCCCCTACGACCAATTGAGGGATTCAAGAGGGAAACGCTAGTTTCTGTAAATTCCATTGTATCTTTATTTTATTTAATGCAGAGTAACCCTGAGGTCGGATGACGCCCTATTGAGAAAATAACATGTAAAACAAGAAATGAAGGAACGGAATGAAAAGACGAAGAAAGAAAAATGGAACGAGTGAGAGTAGTAAGAAAACTGAGTCAAAGATCATTTAATCAAACAAGAGTGCAAATATCAACGCATGCGTTGAAAAAGATAGAAATATATAAATTTGTAAATATGGGAACTATAGGTATTTACAAAGAAAAAAGAAAAGGATCAGAATAATCTAGAAGAAAAGACGACTATCAAAATTTACCTCCCCGCATTACCTTGAGGATATCCAGAATAATGGTAAGACATTAAATACCATTATGTTCAGGTAAATCTTGGGGAAGTATGAATATTATTCTTCAACATATAGTTTGTGCAAGGGTAAATAAGGAAGAAAGAATGAAAAAAAAAAAATGGCAAAATAAACTACTAAAGAAAGAAAGAAATTAAAATCCTGACAAAAAAAATATTTTCGTGAAAGAAAAGAAAATTAAAAGTACCACAACGAAAGTAAGATACCCGGAAAAAGAATTGAACGGAAAGAGAAAAGAAAGAAATAGATTGAAAGAAAGAAATAAATTTTAATAAAAGTTTTTTCACGGATTAGAAAACTAAAAAGAATGAAAAAAGTAAAGAGAAAAGAAAAAATTAAGGTGTTTGCAAAAATCCTTCCATTTTAATAAATATAAAAGATAACTGATCTTTTAGAAGATTATATAAATATTTCGAGTTTCTGATCACGGTTAAGATAAAACGATTTACTGGATTATAGTTAAAATTCTCTAAGAAATTCTGAATCTGTGTAGAAGCATGCACGTATATCTCTTCTGCCTGGATGGTGAGGTTAATTAACCCAAATTAAACTCTGAATCTCTTTATTACAAAAAAAACTATCTGGATTTACCCAAACAAAACAAAATATCGACATGGTAAGTTTCTGCTTGTACACTCTACAATCGCGTTGGGAACAGCGAAGTGGTGTAATAGTTAGTCAAGCTTGTTTCGTTAGAACAACTACAGCTGAGTAGTGAGTTCAATCTTCACTGGGTGCCCCCTACTTTCGGCCTTGTGCCACATCTAAGTTACGCTTGGAAAATCACCGCTCTACGGCCGCTTCGAGTTGTGTAGAGTTCAAAGATTATTTATTTTTATTTTGACATGAATTCTTCGGGCGAGTATCCTAGTTTTATTATTTTTATCAATACATTATTAACGAATGTTTGCGACTAATGATAATGGTAATGTTAATATTAGCTGTTTCCTTATAAGGAAACAGTCGGCCTTCATTAACCGAACAGCCAGTGTTACACTTTTCTTCACTCTCTGGCCATTGAGCTTGGATGAAAATGTCGTATCTGTCTTCGGACGTACAAACTACATTTTATCTTTCAATTGTGTTTCTGTTTTCGGACAAAGTTCGATTCAGTTGCATCTCTGCCTGAAGACAGAACGCAACTGAAAAAAAATATTAAGAGGTCTCAGGGAACAGTTGCTTGCGACAATACCTCCGTCATTGCATTAAAAAGTGGGAAACCAGTACTAATAGTGATGCCAGTGGAACCGACGGTTACGGGAGCTGGGCTATTTTTGGACATGGCCCGGGTGAACGCGCTCACGTTCCCCACATTAAACTGACCTTGCGTGGGGTAGCAAGAAAAATTACTAAGTGTAGTATCTGCTCTCGGGCTGACAAACTACATCTTATTTCTCAATTGGCTTCCTGACTTCGGACATAAGCACAATAAATAAATAAAGGGATGCCTAAGTCCCGGAGGTTCCAATTCTATGGCAGCACTTCCCTCATTGCGCCAGAGAAGAGAGGTCGGTGGAATATCGACGTTGGTTGCGTGCATTGGGCAACTTTTGGCCTTAGTCCAGGTACATGCGCTGGGTTTCCCCACTATCAACTGGCCTTGTGTCATATCCCGTTTCCGTGAGGTAGCCGAGTAAATACCAAGTGTCGCATCTGTTCCCCTCTTCTATAATAGTAATTTTAATATTAGTCGTTTCCTTATAAGGAAACATTCGGGATTCATTGACCAAGCAGCTAGTACTACTTGACTTACGCTTTTCTTCACTCACGAGCCATTAAGATGGGATCAAAGTGTAGGATCTGCTCTCCTCTTCTTTAATGGTAATGGTAATATTAGCCGTTCCCTTATAAGGAAACATTCAGCATTCATTGACCAAGCAGCCAGTGCTACTTGTTACGCTTTTCTTCACTTCCTGGACATCGGGCTGGGATCAAAGTGTAGTATCTGTTCTCTTCGTCTCTAATGGTAATGATAATATTGGCTGTTTCCTTATAAAGGAACATTCGATATTCATTGACCGAGCAACAAATGCTAATTGAGTTACGTTTTTTTCACTCTCTGGCCATCGATCAAAATGTAGTATCTGTTCTCCTCGTCTCTAGTGATAATAGTAAGTCAACAAGGTTCGAATAAGACTGCCTCTCCCTAAGATTCACAGTCATAATTCGCTCGAAGCCGTTTTTAACTATTGATCTGCGCTTGTATACAGGTGAGATATTCAGATATTTCTGAATGGGTTGGGCGCTATCCATATGAAAACTCGATCTGACGAGGCTATTTATGAACATGGCTTGAGTATACACATTAATGTTTTGTTTTTCTGTAAGAGTTTGTTGTCTTGAGCGAAACTACATCTGGCATAGTCAGTTATGTGCCATAAATTTTTTTAAACGCACATATAATTCATAATTTCTTGTTTCCAAGGATACAGAGAAATCCAATCATTTAGACAAGGGCTGTAGCGTGTTCATTTTTATTAACTATTATTGTATCAATTATGAGTTACGTTCGAAAAAGAGGTTAAGTTTAGGGAGGGTATGGGTGCATTTTTTCAACGAATATTCATATCGTTCAACGGATATCGTCTGTTTTGTTTTTGTTTTTTTTTGTTTTTTTATTAACGACAAAAAGTTTTTCGGCATTTTTTCCATTAAATTCGTATTTGTATACTTAAAGATTCTATCTAAAAGGGGTGTTTACGTTAGAATACGTTATATTGAACTACAATTTTAAAATATTATTTTTACTCTTAATTACTAATGGACTATATTTCTTTTTAAATCAAGTTAATGTAATAGAATTATTTAAATTATTTAAAAAATATTATTACATATCAAATATATGTATATTACCAGCTCCCATTTTTTTATTTTTTATTTTTATTTTATTTTTAGATATTATTTAAAGAAAATATTTGACAATGTCGGCAAAGAATAGCAATTTCATTTATTTGATTCAGTAATGGTTTCTTAAACCATTAAAACACCTGCAGTAAAATGGAAATTAATAAGAAACGCTAGAATATGTAGGTCATTAAATGACCCATATCCTTTTTGTGATACATTTTAAACTATATATTACTAAGTTTATAAAAAATAAAAATTCACTTTCAAAAAATGAAATAGCCATTCTTTTTATTGTAAAATTTTCCTTAAATAATATTTAAAGATAAAATAAAAATTAAAAAACCGAAGAAATCATATTTTAAATCAGTAAATAATATATATATATATATATATATATATATATATATATATATTATATATATATATATATGTCATACGTAAAAGGTTAATGCTCAGATATAATCAGACCAGCAAACAGTAAGTATTAAAATAGTGCTCAACATATAAATATATATATATATATATATATATATATTTTTGAGATGAAATATATGTACATTATTTACATTATTCGGACTATTGTTTTCAATCTTTGTCGCCATATTTTATTACAACGTTTCGGCTGTTGTACACTCCGGCCTTCTTCAACTGGTTGGAATGTCGAACTGAACCTTTTATTTCGCTCACTGATGGATGTCAATTGTCAATTATCTCCTGTTAATTTCCCTCTCCAAGCTCTCCACTGCATTAACCAGGTATTGAACTCACACGCTTTGGGTCCTGTCACTCTAACTAACGCCTTTATTCACTATTCTATATGCATTTCTTACTATCTATTACAGTCTATTCGTTTCTTCTATCTATGTATGTACAGTGTAAATCGGATATAAGAGGCCCGGATATAAGAGAAACCCGGATATAAGAGAAACCCGGATATAAGAGATTTTCTCGGGTCCCAAATTAGAGCCTGTGTTAATGTATATAAAAATAGACCAAACCCGGATATAAGAGAAACCCGGATATAAGAGATTTTCTCTGGTCCCAAATTAGAGCCTGTGTTAATGTATATAAAATAGACCAAAACCCGGATATAAGAAAACCCGGATATAAGAGAACTTTTTCTCAGGTCCCAAATTTAGAGCCTGTGTTTTATATATAAATAGACCAAACCCGGATATAAGAGAATTTTCTCATGGTCCCAAATTAGATCCTGTTTAATGTATATAAAATAGACCAAACCCATATAAAGAAACCCGGATATAAGAGAGATTTTCTCGGGTCCCAAATTAGAGCCTGTGTTAATGTATATAAAAATAGACCAAACCCGGATATAAGAGACTTCTTCTCCGGTCCCGACAACTCTCTTATATCCGGGTTATACTGTATCTATATTATATCTGTCAAAAGGTTAAGAAGGGAACTGAAGAAATCTAATATCCTGAAGAACTGTTTTCAGAAAATGTGCTTTTTATAAATTTTAATCGACAGTATCGCTTTTCGGTCAATAAATGATTTACGTTTTCTGTATGTAAACTACTAATTTTACCATTACCATCCACTTTCTCTAGTTTACTTCTGATATATTTCTATCAAAGAGAAATGACAGAAATTGGCCTTGTTCAGAATTTTTTAGCATAAAGACAGTTTGGAATATCATCTGCTCAATGATTGTTTATTTGTTACGAAACATCGATTCCTATATAAAGGTCATTAGGTGCCAAACTTATATTCCTATATATGTGGTGTGCTTGTTCTGTGTTTCAACTGCCATCCACACTGGTCAAAACAATTATGTCTAGCTCTTTAATAAGTAATCTTCTTTAAAGATTAACTAATAATCCGTGCAAAGAAAACTGGAAAATGGAGGTGAAAAGAACAAAACGAAAAGCAATAAGAGAAAGAGGAAAGAACTAAGAAAAGATAGAAAGAATCAATGAATCAACGAGAGAAAGAAAAAAGAAAAATGGATGAAAGAAAGAAAAAGAAAGAAAGAAAGAATGAAATAAAGAAAGAAAGTATGGGTGAATAAATGAAAGAAAAAAAGAAAAATGAAAATTTAAATATTAATGAATGAGAAAAATGAATGAGATATTTTTAATGAATGAAAAAGAATAAAATAGATAATTGATAATGAATCAATGAAAAAAAACGGAAAAAAATTTAAGAAATAGAAAGAAAATAAGATTTAAGAAGAATTTTTTATGAATGATTCTCAAAGAAAGAAAGAAAAAGAGAGGATCAATGAATGAAAGGGTGAAAGGATGAAAAAGAAAAAAAATATTTAAAATAAAAAAAAAGAAAAGAAATAAAGAATGACTGAATGAATAAGAAAGAAAAAAGAAAGAAAGAAAAATGTAAGGATGAATGAATGATTGAATAAGAAAGAAAGAAAGAAAGAAAGAAAGAAAGAAAGGATTAATTAAAATAAACGAAAGAAAGAAAGAAAGAATGACTGAATGAATAAGAAAGAAAAAAGAAAGAAAGAAAAATGTAAGGATGAATGAATGATTGAATAAGAAAGAAAGAAAGAAAGAAAGGATTAATCAAAATAAACGAAAGAAAGAAAGAAAGAAATAAAGAAAGAATGACTGAATGAATAAATAAGAAAGAAAGAAAAAAGTAAGGATGAATGAATGAATGAGAAAGAAAGAAAGAAAGGATTAATTAAAATAAACGAAAGAATGAAAGAATGAAAGAAAGAACGAACGAAAGAAAGAAAGAGAAAGAGATTTAGTGAAGAAATAACCTTTTATTTATACACTCAGGTTTGTGTGCTCTTCAAACGTAAATTATTAGAGCTATTATTCTCATCTTTGATCGCAACCTTTCGGTCGGTTCATTCTCTGGCCATCCCAGCGCAAGATGAAAATATGAAATATAATATTCTCATTAATTCCTGAATTATCTTCATCTTTGTTTTACTGAACGCAACGTTTTCTACGGTCCAATGACAGGTCTTCTTTAGATGTGTGTTGAATCTACAAATCGTCAAACAGAATTATTATAGTTTTTAATATTCAACGCTTAACTTAACAGATACATTTAATCTGAACACATTACTACTATTAATAATAATCGTTAACGCCTAACAAAACAGGTCGAGAAGTAAATTATTGGAGTTTAACGCGTTTAAACGTGAGCAGAATTTTTTTAAACAACGCGCTCGATAACAAAATTAAATTCTTTTTTTTTTTTTTCAACAGTCCGAACAATGTAAATAGTGTAAATGATTGCAATACCACACCTCAGAAATATATACAGATTCTGAAGAAGGCCGGAGCGTACAACGGTCTAAACGTCGTGAATATTGTAATAGAGATGAGGACAACAGTCCGAATAATGTAAATAGTGTAAATAGTTACAATATCTCATCTCAGAAATATAGACATATATAGAAGAAGGCCGAAGCGTACAACGGTCTAAACGTTGTGAATATGACAACGAAGATGAGGACAACAGTCAGAACAATGTAAATAGTGTAAATAATTACAATACCTCATCTCAGAAATATAGACAGATATAGAAGAAGGCCGGAGCGTACAACGGTCTAAACGTCGTGAATATGGCAGTGAAGACGAGGACAACAGTCCGAATAATGTAAATAGTTTAAATAACGGAAGATAAATCTTTTTAATGTTTAAATTTTTATAAACTGATAAATGCAGTATTTCGCTGAATAAAACAAAAACAAATTGATGAATATATTTCTCTCCATATCATTTTCCTCTTCAAGAGTCAGTTCTTCAAAAAAGCCCCGAACGGTAATGGCCTGTCATGTGCTTAAGATCTACAAATCACTACAATTTATCGATTCAAACAAATTCAGGTTGATTATATCGTATGGATGCGAGTTGGTGCAAGGGACAGTGGATCGCAATGAGAAATCGGAGAGTCGAGTTCGAATGCCAGTCGGGTTCTTTTCATTTACTTAGGCTCAAATACCCCTGGAAAAGTATGAATCCATCTTCCTCACCAGTAGCTATAGGAAAATAACACGGTAGACTGGCCATTATAGCTTTGGTTGGCAACCAGTCTAGGAGACAAAAGCAGGCTGAAAAGAGACTAGCCAGTCATGGGCAAACTGAGAGCATTGGGCTGCATGCGGCCCGTTTTGGTCGTTCTAAATGGCACGCTTACTTCCATAAATTAAATGGCCTTTCTTAAAATTTGGTTTTGTTTCGCTCTCATTTGTTCACTCACATTGTCTCGTACTTAACCACATACATAAACAGTTTCTTGAATTTTGTAAACTTCCGGTGAAAGTAACGTTTTCATCGTTTTAAACCATTGACAATTTTCACTACGGAAGATCATACGTGTACACATCTTTTGCTTTTGAAACAGGAAACATCAGAAATATACGTTTTATTTTCAAATGAAGAAATTAGAAATAAATGACACACAGCGACATGAGTTAATCCCACTGTCATCAGTGATAATATTATACCAAAACATTTTGACGATTTTCACTAAGGAAGATCATACGTGTAAACATTTTTTGCTTTTGAAACAGGAAACATTCAAAATAATTTATTCTCTAGAGAAGATATATATGATTTTAGTTTCAAATGAAGAAATTAGAAATAAACCACATGCAGTGACATGTATTAATCCCACTGTCATCAGTGATAAGATTATAGCAAGACTACAAATTTTTAATTACCGAAAAATCTTTTCTCCAAAGAAGAATATCTACGTCCCATGTCTGAGGGTATCGTCATGTTCTTATTTATAGTACCGGTCAGTTATTGCTCACCCGTTTCCACTGGGTCCAAGTACACTCTACCCCGGCCCGGCCAGTGGAACGAGGACAGTCTACTCCGGTAGATTAATTTGGTTTCGGTTTATTTTGTTTTACGCTATATCAACCTCAATGGGTTATTTAATTTATTTTAGGATAGGTTCGCATGAATAGAATATGTATTCTTTGTAAGAAATTAGTTTGTAGATCAGTGTTTAGGTTTAATTTGTCTTACGGCATATCAACCTCCAATGGGTTATTTAATGTCGACAATATTTTTAGGATAGGTTCGCATGAATAGAATATGTATTCTTTATAAGAAATCAGTTTGTGGATCAGGGTTCGGGTTTAATTTGTCTTACGACATATCAACCACAAATGGGTTATTTAATGCTGACAAGATTTTTAGGATAGGTTCGTATGAATAGAATATGTATTCTTTGTAAGAAATTACTTTGTAGATCAGGTTTCATTGACGTATTTTTGTAAAGAGGATTTTGTCGAGAGTCAAATGTATTGCTGGAAATATTTTTCTTCAAAAATGTACTGCCGGGATTTTTACTATAAAAATCTATTTTTATACTTTCATAGTGTTCTGACCCCAGTTTGGTGATTCACTATTTGCCTATACCTGGGACCCTAACAGGTACTACCACCCCAACTCAGGATAGACCTCGGAACAACAACAATTAAGAGGTGGTTCCACGCTCCTCAAAACCTTCCAATCAGAGCCCAGGAACCCCGTAGATTAAATAAAAGGTTCAGTTCAGAATTCCCTGTATGTTACCAAGATCGAGATACAACTGAAGAAGGCCGGAGGGCACAACAGCCGAAATTTTGTAATAACAACAACAAAGATGACGACAATAGTTCAAATATAAATAGTGTGAATAATGATCCCTCCTCACCCAGAAATTCTAACAGAAAATGTACTTCTTTGTTTAACATATTAATGCCCGTTGTTCTATTTTTAGAACGGCGGGAATTAATGTTATAAGTAAAAATATATAATGATATGTATTTATCACTCTAATTAATACTGGGTTTTTATAAATATTTCATTAATACCGGATTTATTGTATCCCTATAATTAACGTCGGATTCTATTTTCATTTTTGTAATTAATATCGGATTTTCCAGTGGGTAATTGGTTAAAAATCACCCTTCTTTCGATTGTGTGCATACAGTTGATGAAATTTCTTTCAGTAAAATAACAGCTTCTGATATTTAGCAGGAAGGTGGCGTAATGTATAGCGGCTCGGATTGAGAAATCGGAGAGCCGGTTTCGAATTCCAGTCGAATTATTACATTCACTTACGTGCTAATACCCTTGGAGAAGGTATCAAACTTTTTCTTCTCCCTCCAGCTATGGGGTGGGGAGAAGAGGATTCATACCTCTTATATATCCTCCCCATATATAGTATAAAAGATAGAAATAAATAAACAAAATACAATTAAATAAATCGCTTCCTTTTTGTGAGGCCTCGCTCCCAGTAACCATTACAAGCTCCCCAAGTAAGACAAGGATGGATACAAATAAATTCTAACTACCACCTAGCAGACACCCCAGTTGTTTTTGATAATGACTGTTAAAGTCGATAGTACTTCAACAAAAATAAGAAAATATGAATTTCATACAGTTTATCCACAACTTCGAGCAAAATTCTCAATACATTATTCGAACGTTGTAAAAATATACTCAAAATTAAAGCCGAATTCAGAGACCTGGTGTACTAAGTGCCACAATGTTCCCAAACGACCCTCCAAATGTTTTGAATTCAGAGTTGTTGTTCTCCTAGACCAGTTGCCATCCAAGGCTATAGAACCCAGTCTGTCCTGCTATTTCTCCATAGCTGGAGGGATGGAGGATATATATATATATATATATATATATATATATATATATATATTTTTTTTTGCTTTTTTGTGGATCAGTTTTAATATTTTATATTACTAGTACTCCCTTGGATTATATAGCAACCTTATATTATATATATATATATATATATATATATATATATATATATATATATATAATATATATAAACAGAATATATATATATATTCTGTTTATACGTTATTTTTATAGATACAATTAATGTCCTGTTCATAATAAAAAAAAAGGATTAATTACATTTACCGGCCTGAATGTCCGAGGAATTTCGTAGAAAATATGCGTTCTCCGACAGAAATCGAACTTGTATCCTACATGGTACTATCATTTAGTCTTTAGTCATTTGACTTTGATAACCAGACTCTTCCTCTGTAGGCTCTTTTTAATCAAACTCGTTTGGATGAATACCTGTTACCTAAATACGCACACACACACACACACACACACACACACACACACACACACATATATATATATATATATATATATATATTTATTATATATATGCACACAGAATACAACAGGGGGGGGAAAGAGGAGGAGGAGGATTCATACCTATCCCTAGGGTAAAAGCACGTAAGTGAATGTAAATAGCAGGACAGACCGGGTTCTATAGCCTTAGATGGCAACTGGCATGTCTACCGCAGAAAGAAATGGCAACCTACTGCAGGAAAAGTATCTGCCTCTTCAGTCATGTATCGAAAGTCACGATGGCCTAAGTTTGTATCACTCATGGCACATAACTGACTGACTGATATTTAGAAACACGGATTTCTTTAAATCGAAAAGTTTGCTCCCCTTTGCTCACTATAACCTTTCTGAAATGAAATCTTCACTTGGTTGTTTGACGATTCATGCAATGGAGTATTAGCTATGAAAGCCGGATGTTATTGTGCTTTGAAACCGTTGAGTCAAAAAGATGTAAATATCTTGAATAACAGAAGTGAAGAAAAAAAAAAAAAACAGAATTTATCCTCCCACAGGTTATCGAAAAACCTCACCCCAAACCTCCCAGCAAAATGCGAGGGCTGTTGTGCATCGATCCATCGTCCAACCCTTCCTATTCACCGGACCTGTCGACTAAGAATTAAAAGATGTAGATAAATAGACGCACTAGAATGCAGGGGCACGCCAATGCGAATCAGGTCGAAAATACCTTCCGGCTGTTTGTCAAATACCATCAACCTAGTTTTTTATCATAATACAATAAATTCATTTTCGGGTCGTTGGAAACACTGTGCCGTAGTATAAAAGATACAAAATACAATTAAATAAATCGCATCTTTTTTGTGAGGCCTCGCTCCCAGTAACCGTTACACACGACAGACAATTTCAAGCTTCCCAAGTAATTCAGGATGTTGACAAATAAATACTACCTCCTAGCAGACACCTCATTGGTTTTTGATAATGACTGTGAAAGTCGGAAGTAGTTGAACAAAAATAAGAAAATCTGAACTTCATACAGTTTATCCACAACTTCGTGCAAAATACTCCATAGATTATTCGAACGTTGTAAAAATATACTAAAAATTAAACAGACTGAACTTGAAATCTCTTTTAAATCAAACATGTTTGGATGAATACCTGCTGCCTATATATATATATATATATATATATATATATATTCGACTCTCCCGTCGAATTCGACGTATGAGGGTCAAGCTGATCAGCTCTTAGGAAACCGACAGCCCGACACAACAGCAAGTATATTAAAAAGAAGAGAAAAACCGCAAACGTTTTTCGTTGTAATGTGGATTTAAAAAAAAAATAGTATGCATCATTTTTCATACAATTCGAATAAGCCAGAAACTACCTACCTAAGTTTCACCAAAATGACTCTTCAATGGAAAACTGGCTGAGGAGGATAGGACAAACGACATATTTATTGGTAAAAATAAACACTAAAAACTAAAATTAACACAAAAATCATACAGCGTTAACAAAAAAAAATTATTAAAATAATTACTATTCTTTTAGTTTAGTAACCAAGCATTCTTATGTTTACACCCGTTAAGGATTTCTGACTTTTGGATAAGTAACATATCGGGTTTATTAAAAGTAGCTATGGCTAGTTTTTCCATGCATCCATGCATAGGAGGCAATATATATATATATATATATATATATATATATATATATATATATATATATATATATTTGTATGATTTTATGTTAATTTTAGTTTTAGTATGTATATATATATATATATATATATATATATATATATATATTTGTATGATTTTATGTTAATTTTAGTTTTAGTGTATATATATATATATATATATATTTGTATGATTTTATGTTAATTTTAGTTTTTAGTATATATATATATTTATATATTTATGTTAATTTTATTTTTAGTATATATATATATATATATATATATATATATATATATATTTGTATGATTTTATGTTAATTTTAGTTTTAATATATATATATATATATATATATATATATATATATATATATATAGATAGATAGATAGATATGAGGAATCGGAGAGCCGAGTTCGAATTCCAGTCGAATCCAGTTACATTCACTTACGTGCTAATACCCTTGGGAAAGGTATGAATTCTCTTCTCCCTCCAGCTATGAGTAAATAGCAGGACAGACTGGGTTCTATAGCCATGGATGGCAACTGGTCTAGGAGAAGAACAGCTCTGAATTCAAAACCTGCGGAGGCTCGTTTGGGGACCTTGTGGCACGTAGTGCACAAGGTCCCTGTATTCGGCCCTTCAAAAAGTGCGGATGGTCCTGCACGAAACCTTCACCGCTATAATCAATTCTCATGTGCTGTTGTTGGGCTGTCGGTTTCCTGGGAACCGATCTGCTTGATCCTCATACGTCGAATTCGACGGGAGAGTCGACTATATATAATAAAATATAGTTTTCAGATATGCTATATTTATGAGTTAAAGTGCTCAAAATAATGTATGCATGACTCAACTCCATATATATATATATATATATATATATATATATATATGTATGTATGTATATGTTTGTATATATGTACTTTATCACGAACAAATAAATAAATAACCAAAATCCTATTTAAGTCGTTAACTTTTAATAACTGAAAAATGAAAATTGATTTTCCCCTCGTAACAGGCAGGCTTCTTCATTTGAAACATTGTTAGGGCAGTCTGGGTATTTATCCATCGCTTAGGCGGGATTAATTCTCGATTTGACCAATCGTGCGAGGGGATTTATACCTTTCCTGGAGGCGTTAATAGGAAAATGAACGCAATTCTTCGCCAGCAATTCTATTTTCCGTGCGCCAGTACACACGCCGTTTTCTCACTTTGCTTAAATAACAGTCTACATATGAGCAATGATGAAACTTTAGAGAAAATGGAAACAAAAAGGACACTTATACTTAACATCAGGAAGAGATATTTGAAATTACTAGGGCCACATAATGAGGAAAGAATGCTTGGAAAATCTGATACTCTCAGGGCTGATTGAAAATTAGAGGAAAACAACGCATAACCTACTTAGCGAACTTGAATGAACAGATGGCGAAATAGGGTTTAGGAGAGATTTAAAAAAAGACAAAATTTCCAAAGAACTATAAAGGACAAGAAATTGTGGAGGGCCATAATCGTCAACTGGAGGTACACAGCACACAGAAGAAGAAGAAGAAGAAAAAGAAGAAAAAGTAGAAGAAGAAGAAGAAGCTTGGTGGCAGAACACGGTTTAGGAGAGATAACAAAAAATAAAATTTACTAAGAACTGCAAAGTAAAAGACATTGTGGAGAGCCGTGATCGCCAAAGCCGTGAAGCTGAAGGAACACGTCACATGAAAAGATTAATAATAATTCATAATAATTGAAATTATAATAATTGATACTATAAAAGAAGATCTGATTCTGTGTCCGTCACACACTGCGTGCGTGTGACGTTGTATACGCATGTGCAAATGCATATGCGTATGTCTATTTAGTAGGTGACGGAATTATACGTGCTTGTTCCATTTAATGTACACAGAAGCACACGCGTGCGTACAAACACAATTTGACTGTGTTTGAAACAAGATACTAAAATAATGCATTCCTCCTCCACTCAGTTTGGACAACTCCTACCCTGGACTCAGCAGTAAGATCTTACAGTTGAAGACAATAAAACAATCTTTCACACTAAAATATCAGATAATTATAAAATTTTGTTAAACTTTTCGACAATTATTCGGTAATAGATAGAATATTTTTTAAATTAAAAAAAAATATATTGTAGTTTTATTTTAGTTCTGTCATTAAATTAAAATAGACATGCACGCACGCAAACATATTTCTAGTTGTGTGAAATTGAAATAAGGATATTTTATCTTTCTGCCTGGTAACAACCCCTCGCAAACAAGAAAAGAGTACAAATTTTTGAAGATATTTTTTTAGGAATCCTGAATCTGGCATTATTATTATTAATGGTTATCAATAATAATTATTCATAATAATTAATTAATAATAATTATAATAATAATAATAATAATAATAATCATAATAATAATAATAATAATAATAATAAATTAAGAGACATACAAAATTGTCTTATAAATGTCACACACTTTTGTTTATGTAACGCTAGCAACTTTAACATGAAATGTGCCATAACAAGAATGCAGACTTAATGTCCATAGCAAGAAATAATTTTTAATAATAATAATAATAATAATTTTCACATTTTACTTTTGCTCAAGAATGGTGTCGTTATTTTTTGTTGTTTGTTTTACAATGATGTTCAATCTCTTCAAAGCCCAAGAGCCACTCGAGTTAGAGGATTACGGAGTAAGAGGCACAGTTTATAAGGATATGTGGCGAAGATAAAGATTGGCTCTAGCAGCTAGTTTTTACAATGATGTTCCCCCTGTACAAGGCCCAAGAGCAACTCGAGGTAGAGAATTGCACAATAAGAGGCACAGTTTATGAGGATATGTAGGGAAGATAACGGTTGGCCTTACACTTGAATAGGCCAACATTTTAGCGATCAGGAAAGCATCCACTTGGGAGTAGATTCCACAAAGCAGCGGCTTGTGGAAAGACTCAAATCGAGTAAAACTTACATCTCACCAGTGGAATACGAAGGAAATGGGAGTGGTTAACTACAATGCGCGTGGAATGGTGGGTCCTAGCCGTGAAGGTCAGAACAGGTGGAATTAAGGAATGTACTTCGTCTGAATACTTTTCATGGAAATATCGATAGAGAAGCGAGATCCTTACGACGTTTCATCTGTGGGAATGAGGGTGTAGGGTAGAAGATAATTCATCACCCACAAGGACGCGGACACTCTTTTGGACTCCATCGAGACTGGAACAGCTTTTGTCCGTATATAGTAGAAGTACACGTGTTCAACCCGAGGTAAATGCTAGGATTAAAATTCAGATTTTCAAGGTGAAATTGGTGCAATACAATCTTGTCATCCTTCACTTCCATTTTTTAACTTTTAGCATACGGAGCTAATAATTAAATAGACATATCTTAGTTTTGACTCAAGTAATGGTAAATTACTCATTTAAGGGACAAAGAGATTATTCATATTCAAAGAGATTATTCATATTCAAAGAGGTTTTTCATGTTCAAAGAGGTTATTCATATTCAAAGAGATTATTCATGTTCAAAGAGGTTATTCATATTCAAAGAGGTTATTCATATTCAAAGAAATTATTCATATTCAAAGAGGTTATTCATATTCAAAGAGGTTATTCATATTCAAAGAAATTATTCATATTCAAAGAGGTTATTCATATTCAAAGAGATTATTCATGTTCAAAGAAGTTATTCATATTGAAAGAGGTTATTCATATTCAAAGAGATTATTCATATTCAAAAAATTATTCATATTCAAAGAGGTTATTCATATTCAAAGAAATTATTCATATTCAAAGAGGTTATTCATATTCAAAGAGATTATTCATATTCAAAGAGGTTATTCATATTCAAAGAGGTTATTATTATTCAAAGAGGTTATTCATATTCAAAGAGATTATTCATGTTCAAAGAGGTTATTCATATTCAAAGAAATTATTCATGTTTAAAGAGGTTATTCATATTCAAAGAGATTATTCATATTCAAAGAGGTTATTCATATACTGATAATACCATCCTTCTTTTCCTTTGTGTCAGACTGAACAAAGTTACGTTAATATTCAAGTGATAAAAATAATATGAAAAAATTTCGATGATAGAATCAAAGAAAATAATTTTATGAATTTGGAAAATAAATTCATTCTGTTACTATATAAAAATCGCTAAATTCAAGATATAGCCGTCCTGGGTATGACGAAAAACCACACCCGGCAGCAAACCATCAGATCAGGAGGATTTCAGGAGCGTGAAACCACCTCTTAATTGCTGTTGTTCTCCGATCCCCCCGGACCCGATGTGGTAGGACTTGTTAGGGTCCCAGCTATAGTTGACCTCTAAACAGTGGTCAAAACACTATGCAGGTATAAAATAGATGTTTATAGTAAAAATACTAGCAATACATTTTTGAAAACAAAAAAGTTTTACAGGCAATACATTTGACTATGTAAAAAAAATCATTTTACAAAAATACGTCACTGAAATCTGATCTACAAAGTGATTTCTTACAAAGAATGCATATTCTATTCATACGAACCTATCCTAAAAATCTTGTCGACATTATATAACCCATTGGAGGTTGATATGCCGTAAAACAAATTAAACCCAAACATTGATCTACAAACTGATTTCTTACAAAGAATACATATTCTATTCATACGAACCTATCCTAAAAATATTGTCGGTATTAAATAAGCCATTGGAGGTTGATATGACGTAAAACAGAATAAACAAAATCAAACCAAGATACAGTCAATACCATCTTTGCAAAAATTATTTACTGCCATTTTGCTTTTCCCTGCCCTTTCGGTGAACCAAGAATGCACTAAATGCATTTCTCGAATAAGAGTAAGATTTCAGAATGCCAAAAATCAGAAGCCAACAAGCACTGCCTGCTTGAAATTATTCCGTGATGGAGAACCAAACTGTTTGCACTGATTGCTTTGAATTCAGGTTCGAATTGGTGAACCCAGGTTTCATCTTGAGTTATTAATCTGCAGTTGGAATTCTCAGGGTCAGCATGAAAGCGAGTCAGAAATGTCCTGGAAGTGTCAATCCTTTTCAGCTTCTGCTCTGGTGTCAGCATTATTGGGTTCCATCTTGCAGACTGCTTACTCACCCCAAAGATCCCAGTTAAAACAGTATGGACTGAATCTGAACCTATGGACTTAGCTATCTGCTGGACAGTAAGATATCTGTCATCTAAAACCATACAGTGAATGGCATCAACTTGTTCATCAGTGGTTGAGATTTTTGGACGACCTGACTGAGTGTCAACTTCTGTACTGTCCCTGCCACGCTTGAATTTAGGCAGTCTACTTCTTCCCATTTGTATAAGAAGGGGAGTCCCCAGCGAGTGTCTATATCACGTCCTTGTGGATTTCCTTGGGTGCCATACCTTTTCTTTTGCAGATTCTTTATTATGGCTTGGGCATCTGTTTTGTCCATTTTTAGATTTGTCGCACAAATCTCACCTTCGTATGGTCTTCATTTGCTCAGAAAATAAGAGAGAAATCTGTATTATTTTTTCTAGTTTTTTTTTTTTCTAGCTGACACTGAGAATTCCCACCACGGATTAATAACTCAAGATGAAACCTGAGTTCACCAGTTCGAACCTGAATCATAGATTCAAAGCAATCAGTACAAACAGTCTGGTTCTCCACCACCGAATAATTTCAAGCCTGCGCCGCTTATTGGCTTCTAATTTTTTTTTGGGGGGGGGGGTGGCATTGTGAAGTTCACCGAAAGGGCGGAGAAAAGCTAAGTGGTCGTGTATTGCCACAACAATAATGTTAATCTATGACTGTTCTTTATGGGTGAGACTTGGAACTTTCTGAACAACCCTTGTACAGCAAAAGAAACCACTTAAAAGTAAATTTTTATAGACTGAAATATAAACGATCAGATCACCATAGAGAAGCTTTATTGGCTTCCATCAGTAGAGTAACTCATTGTACCTTCTTGGTTTCACCTTTTCCACTGACATTAAACAAAAAGATTATATTGAACCAATTGCTAGATCTACTGCTAGGAAAGTTGATTCACTGTGCCGCGCCAAATAATTCTTCTCGTCAGAATCCGTCTTCTAAATCTAAATGGCTCAGACACTCGTATCAGAGAATGTCAGTCTAGCTAATCTCCATTGCAGACGCTTGCTCAGGTACATTTGTGTTTGTTGGACAAACACAAAGCCCACTTGTGGTTTATACTGCAATAATAGGCTGTGCGGACCTTGGAGTTTCTATCTAGCGTGATCAACAGTCCAGCACGCTCAAACTCTCGGTCACGATGACTTGTGACTTCGTGCTAGCAAGGGTTTCGTCTACGTGGCTTCGGTCAACCCGTGGTATTATTTTCAGGTACTTTCCAAAGGTGCCGCACACCAGGATCGCTTCTTCCAGACTGATAGCATCAAGAAGTCACCTTCCAGATAAATCGACCTTGATTCGAACCCGAGTCTCATGGTCAGAAACCGAACATTCAAACCGCTCTGTCACGTGCACATATCCATCTTGCACATTTATAATTCTACAATTCGCCCGTGCATTGAATATTGCCGTTATATATGGCCTGATTCTCCTAGTATATAATTCGAGATTCTCACGAAATCTGAAGAAGGGTCTGCAGTATCCTGACCTGGCATCTCGGCTTCAGTCACCTTTCCACCGTCATAACGTGGATTTTCTCTATCTTTTCTATAAATATTTTCATCGCAGTTGTTTTAATGTTTTCCTTGGTACCTCGACTGCATTAATTTAAGAATACTACTAAATTTTCAAATAGATTTCATTGTTTTACTGTTGAGTTATCTGGATGTAACCCTCAATTTTATTCTAATAGTCTCTTTTCTCGCGCTTCTCGCCTGTGGGACTGCCTTCCGGTTTCTTCCTTCCCTGGCGCTTACAATCTTCAAAGATTTAGGGGTAACGTCAATTACAATCTCCTGTCTTACTGAAGACTGTTCTTTTATTGTTCTTTCTATTCACTAAAATCTTCTCATTCTCTTCCGCTCCCAGTGACCTCCTGCATCTTAGTGGCAATATTGCCTTACTTGGGGTAAAATGATTAAAACAAATTACCTGTATCCAAACCAAGTAAATTATTTCGAACTCAAATTGAAATAATTTATCCACGAACTAAGTAGACTCAAATATAAATGACTAATATTTGCCTCCTCAGACCAATATTTACCTGTCCTTAAAGTAAACCAGTGGCTCCTAATCCTTTTACCTCTGGGTCACATTTTCAGAATCAAAATTTGTTCGCGCTTCACCAAATTTTATATGATAAGATTTATATTTAAAAATTTAAAAAAAAACAGAGAGAAGTTTAAAGGGAGATAACCACGGATTTCAGGTCAGAACATTATCATTGATAACTTTCTCCTCCAATATGCGGACCCTAGTTGATATATTCTTAATGCCTGATATAATGCAAAAATATCACAGTGATAAAATCGGTCAGTAGTTATTTATAACTACTTATACTGGGACTCATGCATGCAATTACAAGTAAACGATAATAATATTTTAAATTTTGTAATTATTTATTTTTTTTTTTGCATATGAATTTTTTGAAACTGTTTCTAAATCTTTGATTGTATTTCAATCATTCCGCCTCACCTGCTATCCTCTTTCGCCTCACCTGCTATCCTCTTTCGCCTCACCTGCTATCCTCTTCTGCTTCACCTGCTATCCTCTTCCGCTTCACCTGCTATCCTCTTTCGCCGAACTTATGAGGCGCGGTGTGGCGTTTGGGAACCACTGAAGTAAATAGATGATTACAGACACAGATATAAATTACCAATAATTACCAATACGAACTAACGCTTACACACTCGAATAGAAACGACTAATATTAACCTATTGTCGAACAAATTACGTGCTTATAGACTCAAGCATAAACTAGAAAATTTTGACTATTCCGAAACCAAGTAAATACTTAGATTCAAATATAGTTTTGCAAAAGAGGTTTAAACATTTAAATACACAATTATAGAAAATCTTAAGACAAGGATACACCTTCTCGCCAGACTTATTTAACCTAAACGGCGAGACATCCCTACCAGCATTTATTATTGGTGGGTACAATCTTAACAATATAAGATACACAGATTGATGGTGGATGCAGAAACAAAACTGCAAGCTTTCATAGACACAGTAGTAAAGGAAAGAGGAAAGGACTAACAATCAATTGTAAGAAGATAGAATGTATGGTTGCCAGTCAGAGCAACAGTGGTGAGCTGTAAATGTAATAATAATCTTCCTATATAGCAGTGAATGCTAAACAATTTCCAAGCCGATGAAGGGGGGGATTTGAAACAACAGAAACAAAGACAAGAGCCCTGAACTGTAATGTCAATCCTCATATATAGAGGTGAATGCTGGACAATCTACTCAATATGAAGAAGAGACTTGAGGCCACAGCAACAAAGAAAAGAGTACAGAACTGCTATGTCATATCAATCCTCCTATATGGCAGTGAATGCTGGACAATTTCCTCACAGATGAAGTGGAGACTTGAAGCAAGAGAAACAAAGAAAAGAGTGCTGAACTGCTATGTAATATCAATCCTCATATATGGCAGTGAATGCTGGACAATTTCCTTACAGATGAAGAGGAGATTTGAAGCAAGAGAAACAAAGAAAAGTGTGCTGAACTGCTATGTAATATCAATCCTCCTATATGTCAATGAATGCTGGACAATTTCCTCACAGATCAAGAGAGATTTGAAGCAAGAGAAACAAAGAAAAGTGTGCTGAACTGCTATGTCATATCAATCCTCCTATATGGCAGTGAATGCTGTACAATTTCCTCACAGATGAAGAGGAGACTTGAAGCAAGAGAAACAAAGAAAAGAGTGCTGAACTGTCATGTAATATCAATCCTTCTATATGGCAGTGAATGTTTGATAATTTCCATGCAGATGAAGAGGTAATTTTAAAGCAACAGAGATGCTGTTCTACAGAAGGATACTGAGAATAACATGAATGAATCATATGAGCAAGTAGGGAGGTTTGAAAAAAAGTGGAAGCAAAAAGGGCCATATACTTAGAATCAGAAAGAGTTGAAATTTTGGGAAAACATAGAGAGTTTGAAAAACAATGAGTAATATACCTAATGAGTGTAGATGGTTGGTAGAATATGGAGTGGGAAGCAAAAGCTACAAAAAAAAAACAGGAAGCTGTAAAGAGCCATTATCACATAAATCCTAAGTAGAAGAACGCTAAATAATTTTTTTATAAAAATGATTAGTAATTGCTTATACCGTTTCGACCTGGTGTAATCGTTAGAAAGCTTGTCTCGCTAGATCAATTACGACTGGGTAGTGAGTTCGATCCTCACTGGGTACCCCATGCTTTTGGCCTTGTGCCACATCTAAGGTTCGATGTGGTGTAATGGTTAGAAAGCTTATCTCGTTAGATCAATTATGACTGTGTAGTGAGTTTGATCCTTACTCAGTGCCCCGTGCTTTTGGCCTTGTGCCACATCTAAGGTTCGACGTGCCGTAATGGTTAGAAAGCTTGTCTCGCTAGATCAATTACGACTGAGTAGTGAGTTCGATCCTCACTGGGTGCCCCATGCTTTTGGCCTTATGCCACGTCTAAGGTTCGACGTGGCGTAATGGTTAGAAAGCTTGTCTCGCTAGATCAATTACGACTGAGTAGTGAGTTCGATCCTCACTGGGTGCCCCATACTTTCGGCTTTGTGCCACAACTAAGCCTGGCTTAGAAAATCACTATACTGTTTCGGCTGACGAAAGATTTGCGAGGAACTGAGAAAAAACTTAATATTTCTCAGAGATGCTTACGGAAAATTGTTCGCAAAGAGAAATATTTAAAAAAAAACGCTGGCTTTAAACGCTATATATTTTATGCTGACAATATGGAACCTGATGATTGGGAAGAGGGTGGTGATGAAAAGGTTAATCACCGGGGTGGCTGCAGCGATTTGTGCAACAAATAGAAACAGGCCGATGAGCGGAGATTAATTCCAACAAAAACTGCTCGCAGTGTTGATTCTCGGCTCAGTGTCTGCAATGTCTAAGCAAAGCTAAGTTCAACGAGTCTGGGTCGTTTTGAGACACAATCTGACGCCAATTGGTTTCGGGTGCGCTTTCAATAATAAATTATTTCTAGCAATGAATGACGCTGATTATAACATCGTCTTCTCAATCAGGAAAGAATTTATTGGCAGCATTTCAATTGTCGAAGCCCATAAACGAAAAGTACTCGAGATATATTACACACCAGCAAGATGACCCGGTATTGCCTGTCATGACATGTCTGCCATAAAACAAAGCGATCAACTCAGTGTTCATCTAAAAGGCAGAGTGAAAGTAATGAGATAATTATGTCACTCTTGACTGACGCCACTTTCATGACTGACAAGGGATATATCAGCCGATAATGTCAAATAATTATAGTTGATCACTCATACATAAAATAGGGAGTTACTTTTCAATCACCCTGTGTATATATAATTTTTATTATTCTTTATATTATCTGTTTGTATGGGATTTATTCGTACGCCGACGTCGCACAAATTTGACACAAGGCCAAGTTTGATGTGTCTTTTCAGAAAAATTACTCACGCCTCCTGTGTACTTCCTATTGTGGGCAAGCCCCAGTCGTTGGGTAATAACCTCCGTTACCTCCTGAAGAAGTACTGCTTGGACTGATGTTCTGGGGCGCGAATCTAATACTAATCAGATAGCTGTGCCGAGTATGTATCAAGGGCATGTATTATCAAGTCATTTATACACTTGGCAGTGGATAACTGTTCCCACCCAATCATCGGTATTTTTAAGCCAAATGCATAGTATTTATTTCGATAAAATACTGAAAAAGGCCGAAGGCCACAACGGCTGAAATGTTGTAAAAACAAGATAGCATTTGTCCGATTGAAAATGATAAAAAAATAACGTTAACCCCTCATCTAAAAAAAAGGAGATATACACAGATAAAATTTGAAGTAATTATCTGTGTCCACTCGAACGGGATATGGCAAAAGGTAAGAATTAAAATTGGATTTTAACATGTTACTATACTGGATACAAATATCTCCTACACAAGACCGGCACGTACGAACTCCGAACCCATTGACCGGGGGGGAGGTTGAGGGGGGTCTTTAGTCTGATTAGGTGCCTCGATCAATGCTTTCGGACCCCCACTCTCTTATTTGCTTTTTTCTACCTACTTTTATATGCGTTATATATTAAAATAAGCACAATGTATTATAAACGGATGAAACATTTTCGTGGATTTCAACGCTATTCTGGGTCTTCTTATTTTTTCTTTTTTTTTTTTCGTCCACATCTGTGATTGCTCATGCTAAGTCTCAAAAAAAAAACCGCTATATAAAATTTACTATTTTTCATCCACAATGACGTTTGTGTTAAATTATTCAATTTTTTAACAAGAAAAATCTCATGTTGATATTAAAAATTAGCGCAAAACATGGTTGATTTATTTCAGATGGCATTGGTCACCTCGACGTGGTGTAATGGTTAGCAAGATTGTCTCTCTAGAACAATTACAACTAAGTAGTGAGTTCGATCCTCACGGGTGCCTCATGCATTCGGCCTTGTGCCACATCTGAGCTATGCTTGGAAAATCACTTTTGGGCACCTCGAGGCGGTGTAACCGTTAGAAAGCTTGTCTCGCTAGAACAATTACAACTAAGTAGTGAGTTCGATTCTCACTGGGTGCCATCTACTTTCGGCCTTGTGCCACATCTAAGCTACGCTTGGAAAATCATTATTTAAGATGGAATTATCTATTAATTTGTATTTAGATACATTGTATTTATTTTCAATTTTTTTTAGTTCAATTCTTCACCTATATTGCATATGATCAATTATTGTACATAATTAAGTTACAATAAAATTTCGGATGTAGTAGACTGGGTGGGTATCATAGATTGGGGTGGAGCGTATCATAGAATGTGGGGGGGGTCGTATCATAGATTCAGAGATGGCACAAGACGCTTGCAATGGCCCTGCCCTAGTGCAATATAACTTCACCTGGATAACACATTTGTTGCAGTTGATCCAGACATCGAAATATTTGAATTGTTTCGAATTTATCAATTCAATATATTCCATTTCTATAATAGATTCCGGCAGATGCCGACTCGACTCTCATTCCAAATACAGATCACAGTCTCTGTTTAAGAATATATTTTTAAATCCAAGATTAAAACACGATTCAAACGCGTACATAGGATTTGTAACAGAATTTGTCCAGTTCCCAAATAAAATTACAAGTATTGAAATAGTCGAAAGTAGGATTGTTTGCATTTAACGGTTTAATCAACCCTTAAAGACAAACAATACATTGTCCAGAAGAATATTTTTAAAGATAATTTTACAGCGTGGAGGTTCGACGAAATTAATTATCTGAAGAAACATCACCGTTTGCTGCACTCTCCTTCCTTTATAGAAGTTGGCGATCATTGCTCTCCACAATTTCCTCTCCATTGTAGCTTTTAATAAATGTTGTCTTTTTACTGTCTCTCCAAAACCTTGCTCTGTCATCCATTTCCTCAAGCTCGCTAGCTATTGTTCTCCTTTGTCCCTCTTACTTTTAATCTGTCCTGTGAGTATCAGATTTTCCAAGCCCTCTTTTCTTACTCTGTGTCCTAGAAACTTCAGCTGTCTCTTCCTGATGTTAAATATAAGTGTCATTTCTGTTTCCATTTTCCGTAAAATTTCGTCGTTGCTCACATGTTCGGTCCATGGCATTCTCAGAATCCTTCTGTAAAACTACATTTCCATTCCTTCAAGTCCCTTCTTCGTCTACGAGAAGATTGTCCAGTATCCACCTTTATGGCAATGATATACTAAAATGACAATAATCGAGGACAATTATAACTGCCTCTCCCCACAAAGTCTCAAAATTTCTGTAATACGCCTTACACACACACACACACACACACATATATATATATATGAAGAAAAATATACGGAAAAACAAACAAAAATCCTAATATGCAATTATGCTGTTTTAATGTTAATATAATGTCAACGTCGGACGTTTCGGTCTAGTCGACCATCTTCAGGATATATTCATAAAACATAATTAACATTAGACTATATGCAATTCAACATGAAAAGACGATAGATAAAAATTTCAGTTGTCTGTTTTGATTAGTCTTACTCTTATGTCCATCATTTTCCACTTAACCTGAGAGCATACACATTTTACATTTTATATAATAGAGCCCTTCATAAGGTGTGAGTTGTACTTGTGAGAATATTTTCTTATATTTCTTTATGGAATCGGCCATCAAGATCTGTAACCGCATCTAGATTGTGTTCCTACTGATTTCTAGCAGTTTCCTTCCCATAAATGTTATCATTATTATTATTATTATTATTATTATTATTAGAGAAAGGTTAGAAAGTATATTGTGGCCGCCTGGTGTTGATATTATTGGCTGTCAATTATTATTTAAATATTTTTCTTATCATCGTCGTTGTTAACCAATAAGTAAATTTGAACCTGAAGATAACTCTATTACAAAATGGAAAGCGATCACCATAAAGCATCTGTCTACGATGCCAAGACATTGGTTTCCTGAATTCCAAAGAATAAAAGAAACGTATTCTGAATTCTAATTATTCTTCGAAGAAATATTAAAAGCTATTTTTTTCTGTCGATTTTTTTTAATTTGTTTTTAAAATCATTGAATTGTTTGTTAAATCATTGTCTACTCTGTTCATATGCGAGGTTTTGTTTAAAATGTTTAGAAAACATTATATAAATATTTATTTTTAGAGTCAATTTGTTCAATTTGAAATTGCAAATTCATTTTAAAATGACAGATTGAAAAAAGTTCATTCTAAATGTATCTATTCAGTCAAAATGTGTTACCCCCAGCTGCTGAACATTTATTACGTCTTTGTTATAAGCTTAGACATTGCAGTCAAGCGTTCCTATCTGAAAGACGCCAGAGTGTTTCTAATCAGACTTGTTGATTTTCAGATCTTTGACTTAGACGACAAGAGAATAGTTTCTTTTCTTTTGCAACATTAGTTCTACTTTGGTATAAAAGTCGTTAATTCTCAACCTTAAGTATTCTTGATTACAAGAACTGATAAAGTTATGGGAAAATTTTAAAGTAATCCTGACTTGAGAAATAGTTAAAATCTTTGAAAACTTTCTGACTCGTAAAAGACAGACTGAGTGAATGGAAAAGATGCGATAAATTCTTCGTCGTCTCAATCTTTCTGTTGGAGATCTTTCATGTGGATTGCTAATTCTGGATATGTACGAAACAGGCGATAGTTTTAAAATTGGGCACTGACTCTACAAATAAAAGATAAAATGAGTTTAATCTTGCTGGGATCGGATTTTTTGTGTTTTTGACGAATTCGTCTGAGGGGCCGTCATTAGAAAGCAATAAATATATAACAACGAAAATAGCACACCTCATGAAAATGGTTAAAGGATTAGCAGAAAGAAATGGAAGACTAATCAGTATGAAGCATGTATCAAAGAAGGATCGATTACCAAATATACAATATATATATATATATATATATATATATATATATATATATATATATATATATATATATATATATACACATTGAAAACTGCTGAGTCCACTAAAACACGTTGATCTCCATTCTACCTTGCTCCAAGGATATATATATATATATATATATATATATATATATATATAGGAAACCATTTATTCTACTTTCAACACCATTACTTGATAAGACACCCGAACTGTTGAAACAAAATGGCTATTTTTTGAAGTTATTTTATAACATATTTATGTTATAATTTTCGATAAAATAATTACATATATATATATATACATATATATATATATATTTGTATGTTTAATCAAAGAGCAATCCCACTTTGATAAACATACAATATATATACATTAAAAACGACTGACAAGGTACTGCGATTAATTTTTTTTTATCTACTATATACAGTTAAAAGTCAAAAATAAAATCATTCTTGGTAATGGCTAAAAAATATAGCTGAAAGCGCTCGGACATTAAAAAAAATTTCCGACAATAAATTTATATATATATATATATATATATATATATATATATATATATATATATATATATATATATATAATGAGTCAGATAGATACATACGAAAATATATAATGGCTGCCGACTTGTTCGACGAGAAAGACCGTTGCTAACAAGCAACGCTCGTGCGGATTTTGTCGTTGTGTACGGCTTGCACAACACCGCAATGACTCACGCCAACTATCCTAAACATCGTAGAGACAAAAGGATACATGTTATCCAGATTAGTACAGATGCGAATGTTATTTCATATTTCTAAACCGGTTGCTAAGCAACACAGACTCTCCTACTATTTAATCTATAGCCACGGACGAAAGAGGAAAGAATATTTGGACGAAAATGAATGTAACTAACGATTGGAATTCGAACACGGCACATTGATTTCGCATTCAGAGACGCTAAGCATTACGTATAGCTTACAAGCCAGATAAAAAAAAACGAGCTGGAATAAATAGATCGATAGAACAGGTATTAGGTAGCAATCTTTCATTAATCCCAATTTAATTACCGAGAAGGACAAATCGATGGATATATAGATATGAACAGAACGAGCTTGATAGGTGATATAAAGATAAATAGGTAAGAACAGATTAAAATAGCTAACTAGATAGATATGAAGAGCCTGAGATTTGAGCAGCCAGAGCTAGCTGGATAGATCGTATTATATATAAATTATTATAAGATATATATATATATTAAAGACATTTTTTTATGTTTAACGTTGTTATTTATAGATACAAGTATTTAAGCAAATGCTCTGTTTATGATAAACAGTATTAAATAACATTTACCGGCCTGAATGTCCGAGAAATTTTCATAGAAAATATTCGTTCTTTGACAGGATTCGAACCTGCATCCTATACGGAACCGTCATTTACGCTGACGTGCCTTACCTCTGGGCCACAAAGAACATTTTCGGTAGACAAGGTCGAATTTACTGCTTATAAACTTCAATCTTCCATGAATCTCGTACATTCATAACTGCTCTGGCGTATCAAATGTAAACAAATGATATATGACGTACTTGTATCTATAAATAACAACGTTAAACATAAAAAAATGTCTTTAATAAATAAATTGTCGGACCTTGTCCATTTCTTAATATATGACGTCAACAAATATTTTCCCTGTATTAATTCTATTAATGCTCTATCTCTGATATCGAAAAATTTATTGCAAAGACTACTTACCTTATAGTATATAGTATCCCTCTGTCTATCATTATCTTTGGCTTCATTCTCTTTTTGATCGCTATATATATATATATATATATATATATATATATATTTTTCAATTATGTGTGTATGTATATGTATTACACACACACACACACACACATATATATATATATATATATATATATATATATATATATATATATATATATAAAAGGTGTTAGTCAATACACAGGGTTGAATAAGATTGACTTGCTTTGCGTTGGTTCATATTTGGTAATTTTGGACTTTGTTGTGTAAAATATATATATATATATATATATATATATATATATATATATATATATATATATATAAATATGAGATAAGAACAAATGCAATATAATTCCACTATCCGTAGCATTTAATTTTAAAACAGGGCTCAATACAGAGTAAAGCTTAATATTATTTATTTTAGTAAAATTAAAACAAAAACCTTTTGAAAATCGCTGCACAATACCTTTCATGTTGCAGCACTAAGTTGTGTTTTTTCAGACGATGGTAAACAAATGATGAGTAAATAATTATTTTTAATTTCAAAAACAGAATACCCCTTCATTTTTTGAAAGAATTTCATTTTCCCAAAAACAAAACAAATAAGAAATTTCTGGATCCGTTTTGGGTTTTATCCTGATTAACCAATTAGCTACGCTAAATTCAAACTTAACCTAGAAAAAAGGGGAAATGTGGTCTGAAATAGAATCCTAGACAAGGTCATAAGTTGCTGACAAGAAATTAATACAAACTATAAGCAAATAGCAACATTCTATCATAATTATGAACAAATATAACTTGTCCAATTTATAAGAGACTAAGAGGAGGGGTAGGAGGATAATCAAATCTATAGCTAATTGTAACATAGATTTTGTAGTTGATAATTAAAAGGCTTCTTTAAGATACCAGTAAATAGTCCTTAAGTGTTTAAAATTAAAATGAAGTGTGACATTCATATAAGATGTTAATAATACCGAATAAACAGCAATACATAGCTATATTAAATCTAAAAAACATTATGAAATTACCATTCATGGAAGTCACACCACAATTTACTTATTAAATATTACCATATGAAATAGTACTACCAAGTTCAATGTTTAACCACATTATAAAGTGAAAGTTAACAACAGTTAATTCACTTCTTTGGTTTAATAGAGAATTTTTAACAGCAAATTTAATAATTTCCAATTTATCGTGTAAGCCTAAGAAGCAAGTTTCATTTAAGGGTTTACAATATATATATATATATATATATATATATATATATATATATATATATATATGTGTGTGTGTGTGTGTGTGCGTAATCATTATGTATAATAATGTTGGCTTGCGTGATCTCAAAACAAGGCTTCATATTCACAATATGCGGTGATTTTAGAACCACAAAACTGAAACAAAACAGACGACAAAAAACAAATCTGTTGCATTGGCAAAGACAGAGTCGTTCTTTGAAATAACATAGAGATATATTTTCCGCCGACTAAACAAATAATCCACAAGCTTTAATGATTTTTCCCGCCTTTTTTCCTACCAAATCACGCCTGAATGGACGCGTATAGTTGATCGCCATTTTCTCATCATTTTTGTTACCTCGTTTTGATGTCTCAAGTTTCAACAGTTACCAGTGTTTGCCCTTAACTATCGACTAATGCGAAATCTACACCCCCAGGGGAAAGCAATCAGACACTCCCTTAATTTCAGCCCTCACCTTCTATTATTTATTTATTTTTAAGCTGAACAGTGGAAGCGATATTCTAGTTTTAGACGAGGAAATATTGTAATACAACCCTTGAAAGAAGGAAGTGCATTTGTGCCTGACCAGGCTTTGCCCGGGAAAATGTGATCAATTCAAAAGCCTACTCTACTCATTTAAGAATTATTTTTTTATTTCTTATAACTTTTAAATAAAATTGAAAATGTATACCAATTAAACAGAAAAAATACAATGGAAATTATGAAAAATTATTACGGAAAATCGCAGATCATTCTTTTTTCCTTTAGTAAATAATCTTTGAAAATGAACATTTTTGAATCGAATTCTTCAAAACGTCGGCAAATCTTTTACGATCGGTTCATTATGAATTCGTACTAAACTTCCTTTTGTTGATAGTTATGTAGTCAAATTAGTTTTTAGCTTCTCCTGGGATCCTTCATGTCCATAATCGTCTCGAATGTTCTTGGAACCATGTGTTGGCTATTAGTGCGACACTAAGATCCGAAAACGTATTAGGATGGCCAAGGACGCATTCCAAAAGTTAGGCAGAGTATTACGAGACATGAGAGTTTCGTTGGTAACAAAGGAAAGAGAACTGAAAATCTACGTGATATCTCCCTCCATAACTTTGATGTTACAAATGCAATTCCAATAATAAAAAAAAAAGAAAGAAAACATAATTCTTTACGTTGAAAATACTTCGAGGGAGACCTGATAAAATTTTTACGAACTATAAATACACGTAAAAATATTATATTACAACCTTTATTAAATCCATTCTTAAAGAATCTAACGTATAGTTAACTATCACGACCGGTGTTGACTTAAAAACGTCCCCACATCAACATGCGTGCAACATCCAAACATAAATAATGCCTACTAAACACACACACACACACACACACATACACACAACAAAACAAAACAATTACGAGTACTGACAAATAAAATTTTTATGCTGAAAACGACATACGTGTCGTGCGAAATAAATATTTTTCACCATTCGGATTGATATTGATTTGCTTATATCTATCTATCTATTTATTACAATAAGTTCAAATCAATCTATCTCAGTCTTCTAGAGCATTTATCTAACTAATTCTCTCTCTCTCTCTTTTCTCTCTCTTCTCCCTCTCTTCTCTCCCTCTCTCTATATATATATATATATATATATATATATATATATATATATATATATATAAAAAAGTAATTGATGCTTTAAACACGCTAAATATAACGTATAGTAACATATATATATATATATATATATATATATATATATATATATATACATAAAAAAATTATTCTTACAATGCAAAAATGTTTCAGATTTGAATAAACCACAAAGGGTTGATAAGTCATAAAAATCAAGGCCATCAATAAAACATAACGAGAGAAGAAATTGTTTAAATGTTTAGTGATTCCAACCACTTTCAACTTTTAGCCATTTTCAAGGTTTTAGTTCTGCTCCTATAATAAATAGCGTATAAGGCAGTCAAATAGTTGTGTATATGTCTGTGCGGGTGTTCGTATGTATGTGTGCGAGTGTGTGCATGCGTGAAAATGTGTTCTATATATGTGTGTCCATTTTAGATATATATGTGTGTGTGTCTGTGTGCGTACAACTGTATATGTGGGTGTGAGTATACGTGCGTGTTATAGATGTGCGTACGTTTGTTATATATATATGTATGTGTGTGTGCGTATGTGTGTCTTTCTGCATACGTTTTATATATGCTTGAAATTAATACATTATTATATATTCGTGTGTGCAGTTTTTAGGTTTTATATGTGTGTGAATTTATGCGTTATATATATATGTGCATGTGTCTGTATGCGTACTATATATTGTTTAAAATTGTGTGTGCAACTATATATGTGTGCAAAAAAAGAATTATTATTTTCATGTGCGTGTTATATATCAAAAATGTGTATGTGTGTGTGTGTTGTGTTGTTTTGTGTGTCTGTGTTCAAAAATTATATGTATATATATATATATATATATATATATATATATATATTATTTTATTTCCCTGAATGTTTTTTAAATTTGCACTAGTACGCAACGGTTTACAAATATAAAAATTTAATAAAAAAAAGAATATTGGAAGGATTGAGGAAAGGAAAAATATGTACGCGATTCAAGTAGACAGAAAATGGCGATTGACATTGCATTTAAATTTTTTTTGATTGTAAAATCAGGGAAGCAATTAAACGGAAGGGAGTTCCACAGGTTGAAAGTGCGAGAAAAAAAAAAATTTGGAATTCTATATGAACATGTGTGTATCTGCATGCGTGTTATATCTAGGTGTTTATATGTGTGCGTGTGTGTATGTGTGGGAGTGTAAGGTCATGTGTTTAATTAAAATGTACTATGATAAGTGTTGAAACTTGACTAATGCATGGAATAATAATGCAACACAAAAGGTACTTAGAACAAAATGTATTGAAACAAGAAAGTGTACACAATATTTACATATAGTCTTTTGTATATTCCTGGTAAGACCGTTCCTGGAGAATGTGTTGACTGAATCGCAGTCGGGCAGAGTCTTTGGTTGAATCTCTTGATTCCTGTATTTATCTATCCACCGTACGAGAATAAAATGTGGCACAAGGTCGGTTTAAAGTGGGTATCTCCGAGCCCGTAGGCTCGGCCAAAAAGGCCTTTTCTGAACCCGCCTAGACGGGTTCAAGGCCTGTCTACCACCCGGACGAAACCCTGCCTCTTTGGCAAAGCCTCGTCCGGGTCCCTTACTGCAAAATGCAGAGAGTTCGACTGAGAGTGAATCTCTTGATTCCTCCCTCTCTTCCCGGTACCAACCATATTTATATGGTCGGTACTCCACTATGCAAATTAGGTGGATCCTACCACAACAATAAGAATGCTAAATACGTGAAATGATAGCAAGTAATTACGTCTTTCTTTTAAATAAACCTTCTTTAATTCTGTGTTTGTCCATATTTTGCAGGGCAGCGAGCAAGTTTATTGAAGACACAACAATGTTGCAGCTTCGTAGTTCAACGTTCCAGAAGTTCTTAATTTGGACCTTCGTTCTTCTTCTGCTCAACTTACATGTCAACGCACAAAACAAGTTTGAATTAACAAAAAAACTAAACTGCCGGTAAGTAATACTCATGTAAACACACACACACACACACATCTATATATAAAATGATATGACTTCCGCTAGTTTTGTCCGTCCCTCACACCCTCTAAAATAGCAATACAAACCGATCAAAACCAAATTTTGGGGAGATTGCAAACAGGTTAAGTGGTACAAAGTGCAGTTGCTTTTATCAGGGTGCGTAGCTTAGTATAATGAATTTTCATTATTTTTTCGTTTTTAAAAAATTAAAAGTTTAATCATTTAACATACAAAATACTCCCACTATGTTAAAAACAAGTTAATGATTAAAATAACAAATACTTATTTATTAAAAATGCAATATTGTTTTTTGCATAACGTTTCTTTAAGATTTTATTTACAAGAATCCAGTTTCCAGTTCACTCTGCGTTTGCCAGAACTATAAGCAAATCACAAAGCCAAAACGCTTCAGAAAGTTAGAATTTTGCTCCAGAAAGAAATATTTACGCGAACCAGTTGTATGTTGCACGCTTAAGAGTAAGAAATCCTAAGAATGTATTCTTCGCTGTTAAAAAGGAAAAAAAAAATTTTCTTAAAAAGTCCTGTAAAATTAAATCACATTAAAGAAATTATTATACCGCGAAGTAGGGTTTTCGTTAAAATATTTTTCCAAACAAATCAGCTTATTCAAATTTCATCGATTGGATTTCGAAATCTCGATAAAAAATGTTAGCGATGACTTCAACAATACTAAATATTGTGAGGATTTTAACACATATCAACGTGTTGCAGAAAATGTCTACGATATAAAAATCTGTGACTTCCATTAGCCCGTCCGTTTATCACACCCTCTAAAATAATCACACATTGACCCATCGAAACCAAATTCTGGGGTGAAGTGCAAACAATAAGGGAGTACAAAGTACAATTGGTTTTACACAAGTGCGTAGCAGAGTACAAGAAATTTTCATTTTTGAGGGGTGGGATGAATTAAAAGTTTTATTATTTAGCATACAAATTACTCGCACTATTTTCAAAACAATTTAATGATTAAAATGACAAATACGTATTTAATAAAAATGCAGTATTGTTTTTTGCATAACTTTTCTTTAAGTCTTTATATTTCATCAATTGGTTTGCAGAATTAAACGAAACGTAGTGTTTGTAAATCTCGGCAATAAAGTTAATGATAACTTCAACAATACTAAAAAATTCCATTATATATATATATATATATATATATATATATATATATAATAAAAGAACAGTAAGATATATAATCCGGTGTTCTTATAGATTTTTACAAAATAGTGCTCAATGTAAATTTTCAGAGCATTAATATTATAAATTAATTGATTTAAAATATGGTTCTTTTCGCTACACAATTCTAACCATGTTTCAAAAATGGAAGCTGAAAGCTTCAAATTTAATTTTGTAATTAAATTAAAGACATTAGTTCCATTTCATCCTCAACCGAATTTTGGAGTAACTTTTAAAATTACTGGGTTTTAAAGCCACAGCAAATATCATAATTCACGTTTCCAAGGATACAGAGAAATCCAATTCAAACAGACGAGGGGTGTCTGCGTCTTCATTATCGCTGTATTTTGATGTATCAGTTATTAGTTACGTTTTAGTAGGGGTAGGGATGTATTCTTCAATGAATTCTGACATCCGTTAAATGCATGTCGTTTGGATTTTAAAAATTTTTATTGTTAAATGCAAAAATTCTTACGGCATTTTTTCTATTTGTATATTTAAAGATCTTGTGGGGGGGGTGTTTAGGTTAGAATACGTTTTATTTAACTACGATTTGAAAAATATTTTCACTTTTAATTTTTAATATACTATATTTCTTTTAAGAACACTTAAATGTATTAGAATCCCTTACCGTATGTAGAATTATTTTCATCAAGTATAAGTATGTATACATACTTATACTTGATTTTAAAAAATATTTTAAATCAATTAATTTATAATATATATATATACATACATACATATATATATATATATATATATATATATATATATATATATATATATATATATATATATATATATATATATTACTCCAAACGTTATTGTTAGTGGATACCCGTATTCGAATAGATATCTGGTTCATTTTAAACCGTATTTATTCCATGGACAAAACATACACCCGAGAAAACATATACCTGCGCCTCACCCCTTCACAGGAAAAAAACCAACATCTGATGCTCGAGGTTCAATTGCTCATCTACGAAGAGCTTCTTGTCTGCCATCAATGCTTACTAAATCATTCAATTCTTTTCGAAAATCATATCTTGCTCAGTTTCCTACCTGAAACGTAAACAAAACAATTTCTAAAGAATGGATTTTATTTTATTTTTTTAAGCCGATATATTTTTAATACTTCAAACATTATATTTAGTGGACACCCGTATTTGAGTAGACGCTCCGTTTTATTTTAAACAATATTTATTTCGTCTACCGAAATATGTATGTACACTACAGTTCAAAAATTTGAGGTAACCCCTGGTAATTTTTTAAATTGTCCCAAAATTTAGTTGATTTTTGCTGTGTCTTTAAAACCCAGTAATTTTAAAAGTTACTCCAAAATTCTCTTGAGGATGAAATGGAACCAATGTCTTTAATTTAATTACAAAATTAAATTTGAAGCTTTCAGCTTCCATTTTTGAAACATGGTTAGAATTGTGTAGCGAAAAGAACCATATTTTAAATCAATTAATTTATAATATTAATGCTCTGTAAATAAGAGAAAATTATTATATATGTTTAAAAAACAGTGTGGCATGATTTTTTATTAGAAATTGTATCATGACTATAGTATCGTATGCAAATTAAATAAACAATTAGAAATGGTAAGAAGGGAAAAAGCATTTTATGAATAAATTATACTCCCGTCAAAATATCTTCCTTTAGCTTTGATTATGGCACCACAAAAGAGCTCTTTTTCATTTTTTTTACTCTTCTATCAAGTTCATCCTATGCTAATTCTGGGGTTCGCTTCAAACTTTTAAACTGCAGTGTATATATATTTCTCATTAATATAAACGTTATTTTTAATGGGCAGACGTGTTTGACGCCCCAAAACTCCATCTTAAACAGTAAAAATAATATCAACCGCCATAGATTGAGAAGTCATACGAAACATAGATTTTCGATCAATATCTATCTTCCTTATACTCATAATTTTCACTTCCTACCATCTTTTCCATTAATCTCACATACTTCATTCATCATTACCATTCTAACTGCAACACTTTAACGTGAGTTGCTCTCGAGCCATGCATTGGATTAAATTTAGTTCTTGTAACCAGTGAGTACATGTTATTAATTTGCTATTCCTGTTTGTATATTTTCTTAAACAGTGAAATTGATATAACATCCAGCTTAGATTGGGAAGTTTTACTTAAGAAAATTTGTACCTATGTTAGGAATCAAACGGATAACCCTTTTTCCATAAGGAAAAGGGCTTTTTTTTTTTTCACTTGAAATGAGTCATTACCAGTTTGGCCACGGAGATCATCCAGGCAGAGCAAGGCCCGAATTGCTATTTAATTAAAGCACTTCTCTCGTTGGGACTTCTACGGATCTATATATGCCCTTTCTGACCAGGAAATCTATCTCAATAAACAGGAAAGACTTTTCATACCTATCTATGTCTGTCTGTTCATATCTATCTAATACTGTCTGTCTGTCTGTCTGTCTCTATCTATCTATCTATATATCTATCTAATTATGTTCATATCTCTCTGTTTCTATCTATCTCCGTCTATTCGCATGTATCTATCTATCTATTGCAGTCTGTTCATATCTATCTATCTACCTATCTATCTCAGTCTGTTCGCATCTATCTAGCGATTTATCTATCTCAGTCTGTTCATATCTATCTATATATGTCAGTCTGTTCGCATCTATCTATCTATCTATCTGTCTGTCTGTCTTAGTCTGTTAATATCTAATAAGCGGAAAAGGAAAACGAGAGAAAAGCATTACTTTTTTTTATTTCAATGATTATATTCTTATTCATAAAGGCACTCTTCTTTCCATTTGGTATCAAGTGTAGATTCTTTTACACTCCAATGTGAATTCAACATACCTCATTCGGTTCCTTGGTAGTCCTGCCACCTGCCATTAAGTTTCAAGGACTACCAAGATCTCTACTGACCAACTCCCTTACTCTGCTTACAACAGCATGTCCATTAACATCCACTAGCTTCCTTCGAATATTTTTCCTTTTACACGTACAGAAAATTCTATATCAGTTCTTTGCTTTTCTAGATATAAATTATAGCCCAGTGCATTAAAGCGTCGCTTTGTGAAATTGGTGACATAGTGGTTGGGAGTTCAATCCTGGGCTTGGACAGTTCGTACTTGCAGTCAGTGGAAAACAGGCAAGCAATAACTGAATAGAAATAAACAAAAATTAGAACTAGACCATACCCCTAAACATGAGCAGTGGGATGAGTTTAGCACTCCCCCACCTGATTAAATACAGAGTTTACTTCAGAATTCCCTGTAGGTTACCTAAATCGATATAATTCTGAGGAAGGCCGAAGGATACAAAGATTGAAACGTTATGATAACAACAGCAAAGATGAGGACAATAGTCTGAATATAAAAAGTCCTAATTCATTTTGCCTGCCTGTTACAACAAAGATAATAATATTCGTCCGAATGCAAATAATTTGAATAATTATTTTTCAGATTCCTATTTACGGAGCAAAATATAACACTTTTCGTTAATTTGAAAAAAATAGTCGATGAAATTTCATAAGATTTTCTAAGTTTAGTCTAAAAATCGATTGAAGTTTGGAAGACTGTGCTGCGTTAATCATTTATTTCAGAATGTTTTGTAAAATCTGAATTCCTGTTTTGTTTTATCTGGGTCCGAACATGGAAGTGCAGCGTGTATGTCGCAGTGACTAAGCCTGTCGGAAGCAATGTTAGTTCTTGCATATAGAGGGCGCTTTTACCGAAAATAAATTATTTCCGATAATATCATAAATATCTTCTTTTAGAAACAAATATAATTACAGCATTTTTTCGCTTTTCTGTTCTGTCTTTTGCATTCGCTTATACTCTATCCTCCTCTCATCTAATCTACATTTTAGTCTTTCTATTATCCTCTCCCTCTTTGTTCCTATTGTTTCTCTTTCATTCTCTCTCTTTTCCAGTTATTTCTCTCTACGTCTTTCTCGTTCTTTTTTCGCTCCCTCTTATGTATTCTATCACTTGTTTCTCTCCCTCATTTATCTACATTCTCTCTCTTTCTCTATCTCTCTCTCTTTCTTTCTTTCTTTCTCTACCTTCTTCTCGCTTTCTCTTTCTTTTTTCCATATTAAGTCTTTGTTTTCATTTCCTTTTTCTTCTTTCATCCAACTCTTTGTTTTTTTCCCGCTTTTTTTCTCCTCTTTCCTCCAATTCTCTTTCTCCCCGTTCTCTTTCTCTCTTTTTCTATCCCCTCTTTCTCTATCTTTCTTTTCTTTCCATTCTGTTTCTTGCCTCTTTCTTTCCACTTCATCTTCCCTAAGACTTTTCACTTACATTCTTTCTATCTATCTATCTATATATATATATATATATATATATATATATATATATATATATATATCTGGTAAGCAAGATATACAGATATAGATATAGATACATTTAAAATTGTTTCTATCAGTCTTCGATCTATCAATCTATTTCAGGCTGTTTCTATCGATTAGTTGAAATGGTTTATTACCAATCTAATTATTTAATAGGCTGTCTGTCTGAATATTTTATTCCCAACATTTTAAATAAATTGAAATAACAATAATAATACTGTCGACCATTCATGAAAAATTATTGATGGAGGCCGGCCTTCAGTCTTGGGTAAGGTTACCCAGCCTGATACTGCATAAATACCCCCACCAACCCACTAGTCTTTGATTCCTCTAAAAATAGACATTTTCTGGCTTTTCTTTGCAATAGATGTTATGTTATGGCGGAAAAGAGATTTTATTAAATAGTCTCCGGTTCTGTACACTTCAATACGCGATTGAAACAATCAGTAGTAATCACTTGGCCTTTACGTAATTTAGAAAAGGAAAATTTTCTTTGTGTGTTTTTTTTCCTTGAGATATACGGAAACGATTACTCATATATCCGGGCTAAAGTTCGTTTACGTGGCCTTGTTGGTGATGAATTATTTTCCGACCTGCCACATCTTGACCATTGGTAACTTCTCACTATATCACTATTTCCATAGCAAATCCTAAACAGGAAAGAAAGCCGTTCAAAAGACCAGATAGGATTGTGAATCGACTCTCATCCGGCTCACACTCCTCAATTGTATTTTGAACATGATTAGAGGTTTATCATTTGTTTCCTGTTTAGGATTCGGTTTCTGGTTCATTCTAAAGTCTTTTTAACTCTATACTTCTAAGATCTCTGCCTAAACTCTAAAAATGTATTTATCCATTTATCTTCCTCAAGAGGAGTAGATAGAGGTGCTTATCGTCCGGTTTCTACTCTTCTCCGGTCTTCTGAACAATAAAAGAGGTTTATCCTTTGTTTCCAGTTTAGAATAAAGTTTCTGGTTCCTTCTTGTTATGGGAACTTACCCATAAAAATAATGGACTATTTCTGACACTATAAATACTGCGCCTCTCAAGAGGTATGAGGATGTTGTAAGACGAGGGGCACCTACAGATGGTGTAATGGTTAGCAAGCTTGTCTCGCTAGATCAGTTACAACTGAAAAGTGAGTTCGATCCTCACTAGGAGCCACATACTTTCGGCCTTGTGCCACATCTAAGCAACGCTTGAAAAATAACTATATTGTAAGACGAGGAGAGATAATTGAGAGCATATTGTAAGGACATTGGAATAGTGATACTTGTTGAAACAACATAGTTCACTCTAACCAAATATGATAGTCATTACTAATACTTCTACTTCTTTGTATTATATTTCTGTTGTAATATATCTTTGTATTCCATACCTGTGTTCGTGTTATTCTTTCATTGGTTCTAACTTTGGACCATCACCGTGGTACAAGGAATTTGGACCATCAACGTGGTACAAGGAACCTTGGACCATCAACGTGGTACAAGGAACCTTGGACCATCACCGTGGTACAAGGAACTTGCACTATAACACTTCTTAAGTCTTTTTATTCTCTTTCACTTCCAGTAGCCCCTTGCGTCTTAATTGCATTATCACCTTGCTTTGGGTGAATTGATTTTTTAAAAATGTCCAGGTGAGATACACTCCATAGATCCACCTATCTCAGCTAGAACCCGCCATGACCCATACACAGATCTCTCACATCTTCATTCCCTTTGTATTCCATTGGTAAGGAAGAAGAACTAGTCAGACAGCTTCTTCTTCAAAAATATTACTTTGTGATACAGACTCCCGAGAGGATGCTTCTCTGATCACTACAAGCTTAACCTCTTCAAATCTAGGGCCATCTATCTATCCTACATATCCCATAATATGCCCGTCCTGGGTAAGACGATAAACTACGTCCAGCAGCAAGGCCTCTGATCAGGAGGTTTTGAGGAGCGTGGAACCACCTCTTAATTGATGGTGTTCCCCGGTCCACCCTGATCCGGGGTGGTAGCACCTGTTAGGGTCCCAGCTATGGGCAAATAGTTAAGTATTACCAGCAATACATTTTTGAAGGAAAATATTAGCAATAAAAAATTTTTGTCGGCATTAGATAACCTATTGAGATTGATATGCCGTAAACCAAACCAAAACCAAACCAAACCAAACCCACAATATGCACTTATCACTTTCTTGTTAGATGCCCTTACAACAATATTATTCAGTAATGCTCTATCTTAAGAGGTGCCTTATAAAAATATAATTTTCCAGAAGAATAACTGCTGCAATGAATTCTTCCATTCAATACATTTAAACTCGCAGTTTATGAAAGAAAATATATATCTAATATATTTGTGAATTCTTACTGTGATGACAAGTGTTTCAAGAATCTGAAACTCCACCTTTATTTTTAAACAATTAATACCGTAGAGCATGCGCATTTTCTTTAATAGATAGACGCGCTTTCGACATGAGTCCCGGATACGTATTTGCTATGATCGATTTGTCAAGAAGGTGACTTTCTGAAAATATCAGCCTAAGGAGACCATCCCAACTTGTGACAAAGTTGGAAAAATACCTGAATATCATATCACGAGTTGATCCAAGCCTAGCTTTTGCAAATGAAATTAGATAGACAAAACTGAAAGCTGTCAATTGTTGTTCTAGCACAAAGTCACATAGCTTACGGCCATATCACGTTGAAACACCGCTTCTCGTGTGATCACCGAATTTAAGCAACTTCGAGCCTGGTTAGTACTTAGATGGGTGACCGCTTGGGAATATCACTAATCTTGGATGTGCTGGGGGCGAAATGGATAATGGCTCGGGATTGTTAATCGGAGAGCCAAGTTCCAATTCCAGTTGAGTCCAATATATTCACTTACGCGCTTGGGAATCTATTTTCCTTCAAGCTGTGAGTTAATTAGTAAGACTTGTATCACTATATCATTATTATCCCCCAAAATATTCTTACTAGATAAAATATTTTTTGTCTTTAAATAAACTACAAAGGGTTGATAAACTGTAGAAAACGAGTCAATCAGTCACTGTGTGTGCCCAAGGAATTTCAAATGTCTTTCATAGAATTTGATATAAAGTTTTAAAAATTTTTTTAAATATGGCGGAAACTTATAAATATTGCATTAGGATTTTGCAATGCATTAATGGAATTTTTTTTTTCTTTTCTTGACTTCCTGTTAACATTTCTTTTAACAGAGGGCAGTTTGAGATGCATATGCACAAAATGTGATATATATATATATATATATAAGCTAACTAGGATATACATTAGGACAGTTATTACACAGTATTTCACAAGTATACATACATGCATACATACATATATACATACATAAATATATATAGAATAATAAATCTTAAGGTAACAACGATCGTTGAGAGCATTCTGCATGACCGGGTATTATGTTTGCTCTCTCTCTCTCTTCTGGATTGAAGGTCAGTAGTCTTGTTGAATTGATAGACTGTCAAAATTTTGCTTTTAAACCTGAAGTCGCCGGCCCTGGTTGCCGAACAGTCGGTGTTCTTTCCTGCAACTTAACATTGAAGGAAGCAACCGCCTACCATTTTGCAGGAACATCAATTCGGTTTTTCATCTAATATCCGCCATGCGGGTGTCTTATGACAAGTTGATGGTTTTTATAAAATTTTGTTTTGTATTTATTATCGAAATGTAAAATACTTATATATACATACAGATAGTGGGAGATATATAAAAAGGATCATATATATATATATATATATATATATATATATATATATATATATATATATATAAATATATATGAAAAAATACAAAAAACAAAAGAAAAATCCTAATATGCGATTATGCTGTTTTAATATTTAATGTCAACGTCGGACGTTTCGGTCTAATAAACCATCTTCAGGACATATTCATAAAACATAATTAACATAGACCATATACAATTCAACATGCTCAATAGAACCGTAGAAAGACCCTAGATAAACCTAGTAAAGCCAGAAAACCTATTAGGTTTCACCTAAACGGATCGTCAGGAAATCTGCCAGATTTCCCTGACGATCCGCTTAAACAAATTTGACTGGCTCACTAGGTTTATCTATCTATCTATCTATCTATCTATCTATCTATATATATATATATATATATATATATATATATATATATATATATATATATATATATATATATATATATATATATATATATATATATATATATATATATATATATATATATATATTAAAAAATGGATAAATCCGACATTTATTTATGTAAAGACATTTTTATGTTTTAACGTTGTTATTTATAGATACAAGTATTTAAGCAAATGCTCTGTTTATGATAAACAGTATTAAATAACATTTACCGGCCTGAATGTCCGAGAAATTTTCATAGAAAATATTCGTTCTTTGACAGGATTCGAACCTGCATCCTATACGGAACCGTCATTTACGCTGACGTGCCTAACCTCTGATTGAAGTTTATAAGCAGTAAATTCGACCTTGTCTACCGAAAGGTTCTTTGTGGCCCAGAGGTTAGGCACGTCAGGACATTCAGGCCGGTAAATGTTATTTAATACTGTTTATCATAAACAGAGCATTTTTCTTAAAAAATTTGTATCTATAAAATAAATAATTTAATTTTTAAACATAAAAAATGTCTTTAATATATATATATAAATTATTATTATTATAAAAATGTCAGGCACATGGCACATGGTCTGAAGATTGCGTTTATGCATATAACAGAATTGCTTGTCGACCACAGTGTCCACTTTTATATTTATTATTTATATTGTGATATATATATATATATATATATATATATATATATATATATATATATATATATATATATATATATATATATATATTTATGTATAATGGAAGATATATAACATTGATATATATATATTTGCAATATATCTGACCTTATATTCCGCCTTGATGTCTTGATGTATATATATTTTATATTTATGTATTTATCATTTATATATATATATATATCATAAGTTAAAACTATATTTTCATTCTAAATACACATATCTATCCTCGCTGTTAATTCACGATTTAATCACATATTTATATATATTTATATATATATTAATTTATCGAGTCTGTTATCTTGTATCGATATATATATATATTAAATATATATATATATATATATATATATATATATATATATATATATATTGTGTGTGTGTGTGTGTGTGTGTGTGTGTGTGTGTGTGTGTGTGTGTGTGTGTTTGTTTTGTTTTTTTCGGCATATCAAGCTCAATGGGTTATTTAATGCCAACAAGATTTTTATTGCTGGTAATAATTTTTTTTCAAAAATTTATTGCTGATAATAATGTTTTACAAAGTATTTCGGGTATTAAAAGCTATTTATACACTTTCATAGTATTTTGACCCCAGTTTGGGGGTTAACTATTTACCCATAGCTGGGACCCTAACAGATGCTACCACCCCGGGTCAGGCTGAACCTGGGACATACCAGCAATTAAATATAACTTCCATATATATGTAAAACCTCCTAATCAGAGACCTTGCTGTTGGACATAATTTTATCGTCTTAACCAGGACGCGGCTGCAGTTTATCTTCATAAACTGAACGGAGATATTAGTGTAAAATTTACTATAATCAAAAAAAGAATATGATTATGACGTCGAAAAGCGTCAAACCCAGCAGAAATAATGGCAAATCAACTAAAACTATATATATAAGCAGTCTTCGTTCATATCATTTATATATATATATATATTCGTCTATCGTTCGTCGATAAAAAAAACATTGTTAATTTATAACTGGCAATTCGATTCAGCATATTTTTGATCAAATCCGGTTGTCCCATGACTATAGCATGACATATAACATGTGATATATATATATATATATATATATATATATATATATTATTATTATTATTATTTATTATTATTATTAAAAAATTCACGAACATTTAAAATTTCATAGACAGAACTATTTATTTCATTATTCAACAAAACATGTTTAAAAAAAATCCAATTTCATCAGAAATAAACACAAAGGTTTGGGATTTGACAAACACACACACACACCCATATAGTAAAATAAATATAATATCATGAAATTCATTTATTTTTTTTATAATAATTAAAATTTTTGCTCTTTATATCCTTTTGAAACTATTTGTACTCAGATTAATATTTAATATTTACACTATATATATATATATATATATATATATATATATATATATATATATATATATATATATATATTTACATACATAAACACACACTTTCTCCACACATTCAATTCACGTACACACATCAAACCCCCAATACAACCCACGCAAAAATTTATATTATAAAATGTGTGTGTGTTGTGATATGAAAAATTTTATTTATATATATATATATTTATATATATATATATAAATATATATATATATATATATATATAAAATAGATATGTAAAATTCAGTTGGATGTTTAAATTTTTTTTTGTTAATCGTAATCAGTCAAATGCGTTTTAATCGTTTGTGTGACGATTGGACAGACACATAGTATATGATTAGAAGAAAAGATAAAGCTATGTTTAAAAAAAACTTAGGGCGCAACTTTTTTAAATTTGTAATAATATTATTAATGCAATAATAAAATGATTTTTCGAGTTTCAAATCGAGGAAAATCGTCCAAATTTGGAAATTCTCCGTTTTCACTTGGTATTTGTTGGCGTAGAACAATCTTTATATCAAATTTTTCATCTTCATTTGTATGATATTTCTATATATATATATATATATATATATATATATATATATATATATATATATATATTCATTTTTTTATTAAATGGAGCTTTTTTTTCAAAAGCGGAACCTATCCGATATATAAACATTTCCTATTAAATTCTAAGCGTATCAACTGTCAAATCGATATATATTTAAATATAAATATATATATAATATATATATATATATATAATAGATAGATATCAAAGTAGGAGGAATTGATCATTTATTTTTAAATCATCGAGTTATGATAGAAACCTTTTTCATGCAGAAAGCACTGGATCTTTTTTCGTCCTCGATTTAATACTCATCAGCAATAGGCATCCTCAAAACAAAATTGAAAAAGCATATATGTACATATATAAAAAAAAAAATGTGCCATTTCGTTACGATTTCTAAAAAATACATTGTTCTGACGAATATTCAATTTTTTTCAACCGTTTTTGCCATTTTTTTTTTTTATAACCATCTTTTCTCCCGCGATGAAGAACCCGGTTAAATTCTATCAATTTCACCCATTTAGTTCTGAAGAAATATGTTATTTTCCCAAGTGAATGTAATTGATTCGATTGGAACTCAATCGAATATGTAATCCACAGGCCACCGTGCCTCGACTCCCATAAATTTTTCGCTCTATTATTATTATCATTATTATATATATATTCAATATTATTTTTGGATAAATCCATTTCTCAATTTCTTTTGATGCATTCAAATCTAATTTTTGATTCCAAATTAAATTTTTTTCCATAGAAACAACAAGCTTTGTTTGGACGTCTAGCAAACCGAGATTGACTCCTGAAAAATACTTCTTGTGGTATATTTATATATATATATATATAATTAAAGACATTTTTTTTTTATGTTTAACGTTCTTTTTTTTTTTGGTATATACAAGTATTTTAAACGTTCTTTTTTAAATGCTCTGTTTATAATAAACAGTTTAAATAACATTTACCGGCCTGAATGTCCGAGAAAATTTTCATAAAAATATTCGTTCTTCGACAGCATTCCATATCCTTGGAACCGTCATTTACGCTGACGTGCCTTACCGACTCGGCCACAAAGGAAATGTTCGGTAGGCAAGGTCGAATTTACATGCTTATAAACTTCAATCTTCCATGAATCTCGTACATTCATAACTGCTCTGCACTATCAAATGTAAACAAATGACGTCATAAATAAGAAATGGACAAAGTCCGACAATTTATTTATTAAAAACATTTTTTTTTTTTATGTTTAACGTTGTTCTTTTTTTTTATAGATACAAGTATTTAAGTAAATGCTTATGTTTATAATAAACATATTAAATAACATTTACAAGCCTGAATGTCCGAGAAATTTTCATAGAAAATATTCATCCTTTGACAGGATTTTAACCTGCATCCTATATGGAACCGTCATTTATCGCTGATCGTGATATATTCGAGTCATAACAGAACAAAGTAGGTAGTTGTTCTTATTACAATCATTAAGTTGAAATTATCTTCCGCCTGGTATTTGTTATCATCCGAAATATACTCAATAGCCAATTTTTATAGTTATTAAATTAATATATATATATATATATATATAAATTTGTAAAAAGTGATACATCCTATATATAAATAAACCGATATATATATCTATATTCGCCGTATATCTATATATCTATATATATATATATATATATATATATATATATATATATATATATATATATATATATATTCCATATATATTCATTATATTCAAAATATACAAGTAATGTAAAGAAGTAACAACTGTATGTTGTTTATTAGTAAAAGTATTTATAATGAAAAAAATAAAAAGCAATGGATAACAACGCAACTGGTTTTGAAAGGAAAATCTGAAGATCCAGAAAAATAATATTCTCTGATGAAATAAATTATAACAAATGGAGCCTTAAGTGGTATATTATTCGCTCTTAATACATTGAGCTCTCAGGAATTCATCCTCCTTGGGATTATCCATATAAATTTACCAAGATTTTCGTTTTATTTAAATATATATATATATATATATATATATATATATATATATATATATATATATATATCAGTGGTTTTCAACCTTTTTGCTGGAACGGAACCACAAGGAAACATTCCAGTGGCTCAAGGAACCCCTGCAATAAATTAATTGTCTTATGCAAAAGAAAGCTTTCAATTATTAAAATAAAATAAAAATACTCATCTTCAGATTTATTTACAAAAAAAAATTATAAACAAAAAATATATTGTAGACGTCCATATGCAATTTTAATCTTGCTTCTACGGTTATTATACATGTAAAAAAATGTTCAGTTTAAATGGATTACATTTATTTTCATTAAAAATTCAATGAGAAACTTGAGCCTGATGTTTCTTGCACAAATCTTTAATATTGGGTTGTGTTTTGACAAACACAACATGAAAATTCATCTTCCACACATATCTGCACAGGAGAATTCAAAATTACTGTCAATCCATAATACTTGTGTAACTTCTTCTACCCCTGGCCTTTACTGGCGGAACGCTAGGGTTCCAATGAACCTCAATAGTGAAAACCACTGATATATATATATATATATATATATATATATATGTTTGTGGGGGGGTGTCTGTCTGTATGTGTGTGTGTGACAATAAGACAAATATTAGTGGACAACACAAAAATTCTCTATAGCACCCAATGCAAGGAAAACTTAAAAGTCTAGAAGCTATTCTGATAAGCTTTAATGAAAATTATATCAGAAATGTAGTTTGATTTTTCGAATCTAATTGGTTTCACAACTGATGGTGCCTGAGAAATGGCATAGGAAAAAGGCTTTGTTGCACTACTGTAAGAATATATGGAAAGCCTTGGAATCACACATAAACTAATTAAAATTCATTGCATTATCCATCAAGATACATTGTGTGCTAAGTCTTTGAAATTTAAGAATGTTATGGATATTGCTGTGAAGTCTGTGAATTTGATCCTACTTCTTTTAGCTAGATATTGATGCAGAATATGGTGACCTTGCTTATTTCTGCGATGTACACTGGCTTAGCCGAGGATCAATGTTAAAAAGGGTACTTGATTTAAACAAAGATGTGGCGATATTTCTCAAAAGCAAACGTCTGGATAGTTCACATTTTCGAGATCCTGATTGGCTTACAACTTTGGCAATTATCGTGGATATTGTGACTCATTTAAATAATTTAAATTTACAATTTTAAGGTAAAACTCAGCTACTAAATGAAATCTATAACCATATTGTCGCCTTTATAAAAAAGCTATAGTTGTGGAAACATCACCTCCAAATAAAAATTTCAAGGCAAGAAATCACATGATCCAGAGGTATTTGTGAATACAATCCAAGATTTGAGTAATAAATTTGCATCGTATTTTGCTGAGTTCGTTTGTATGCAAATCAGTTTAAATTGTTCGCGCTAACATTTGATGCGAAGAGGTTATCAGAATGTTTTCAAATAGAATTAATTGACATACAGCGTGACAACTTATTGACATCTAATTTTTATTCTATAGATGCTTCATTGATTTAATGCTGTTTTTCGATTACTACATTCATCTGTGTTTTATATAAATTATTTGTAAGTATAGTCAACACTAGATTTCAGCATATGTAATTTTCCATAATTATTCTTTTATGGCCTTCGTCTAGTTCACTATCCGTTATTAACACTCGATCAGGCCCGTGGAATTTGCCGATCCCTGGTGAAGGGGGTCGTGATTATTTGTCTTTTTCGTTGTTTTTTCCTCTCCAATTGACATTCATTCCTGAGCCTTCTTTCTTTCCCCCATACCATACATATATATATATATATATATATATATATATATAGTATATGATAAATACTATATTAATCCATATGGAATTTCCAGGAGGATATAGATCCAGGGAGAATATACTGTCAAAAGACAGAGATGAAATTATTATTAATTAAAAAAATATCAAACAAAACAAGGTAATAATTTTTATTTCATGATTAAAAAAAAAAGTATCTCTCAATCTTTTAATTTTAGTACTTTTTAGAGCTTTCATCAAATAAAATTATTACCGATAAGAATTAAGTGTTTGATATTCTTTAATTAATAATAATAATAATAATAATATATATATATATATATATATATATATATATATATATATATAAACAAATGTTTGGATATAAAAATTTATATATAGTTTTAAAAACAAGGAATGTATTGATTTTAATTTTAAAAGTCCTAAGGCCCTTTCAGCCAACATCTCATCAGGAGACAATCGTTGGATCAACGAAAAGAATATTAACGACAATGAAGAGCAAAAAGAAAACAACAACAAAAAATAACAAACAAGTGTATATATTTAAATAAACGAGGGAGGGGAAATAATCGTGTAAATAAATTAATTGGGACAGTTAAAATAAAATATCCCCCTTCTTTTCGTTGATCCAACGATTGTCTCCTGATGAGATGTTGGCTGAAAAAACCAATCTAGAGACTTTTAAAATTAAAATCAATACATTCCTTGTTTTAAAACTATATATATATATATATATATATAATATATATATATTTATATTATGATGTGTAATTCTTTTTTCATTTCTTTTATTGTTCCAGAAAATTTATATTTGCTCCAAGATGCCGGGGCGTTGCGGCCAAAAGAAGTGTAGCCATCGCAACCTCTTACCCGCCTGTGAGCCGCCAAATGGCTGACGAACGGTAAGCAACTTTCCTATTTATTCGAAAGTAAGAAAACGATATTAGACTTCCAGCTGAAAAACTTTGCAAAGATAGTCTATCTCAAACATAATTTTTTAGAATTCAACATCCCTTATTAGCTCTAGCTCAAACATTCATGAGTCTATCACACCACTTATCACAGTCCTGCATTTAAAAAAAAAGGCCATTAGGGTTTTATCTCTGTCAACAACATAGCTGTTCATTTCTGGGCGATCAAACCGTCTTGCATCATGGCTAGGTATCCACAAAATTTTAAATAGATGCAAAAAAATATTCTTTAATTTTTTAAGATTTATATTTGCGATTTAGTTGGATGTTGTCTCAAGAGAGATGTTAAGTTATAGTTTTCAATGTCTATTGCGGTGTTGTATTTGCAATAAGCTTAAATCCACGGTTTCAGATACAGTGTAAAACCCGGATATAAGAGAGTTGTCGGGACCGGAGAAGAAGTATCTTATATCCGGGTTTCTCTTATATCCGGGTTTGGCCTATTTTGTTTAGGTAAGTTTTGAAACTTGACTTGGAATAATAATGCAACACAAAAGGTACTTAGAACAAAATGTATTGAAACAAGAAAGTGTACACAATATTTACATATAGTCTTTTGTATATTCCTGGTAAGACCATTTCCTGGAGAATGTGTTGACTGAATCGCAGTCGGGTAGAGTCTCTGGTTGAATCTCTTGATTCCTCCCTCTCTTCCCGGTACCAACCATATTTATATGGTCGGTACTCACTATGCAAATTAGGTGGATCCTACCACAACAGTAAAATAATCGCTCTAATTTAAACCAGAAAAATCTCTATATATCCGGGTTTCTATCCGGGTTTCTTTTATATCCGGGTTTTTTATATCCGTTACACTGTAAATTTTTTTCCAGTGGCAATTAATAAACACTGCCTTTACTCGAAAGTAATCTCCGGAAGAGTTTCTTTGGTAGATGACATTTCCAGTTTACATCCATTTTATTCAAAGCGGCCCAGGCTTTAGCTATGACATATGAAAGGGCAAAGTTACTAATCAAATGAAAATTTAGCAATTGTTTAAGACTAGACAGAATTTATCAAATGGATACCGAGTACACTGATTTACTTTTCAGTATTAGAGTGTTCCAGTTCTTTAGCGTAAAGAGCAAATGTTAGATATGGGATATTTAAATATACTCTATTACAGTCTGACACGATGTACTCAGTTATGTGCCATACGTGAAACACGCTTAGGCGATCATGTATCTTTCAAAACATGACTGACAAGGCAGATTTTTTTCCTGCAGTAGGTTGCCATTACTTTCTGGGGTAGACCAGTTGCCATCCAAGGCTATAGAACCCGGTCTGTCCTACTATTTACCCATAGCTGGAGGGAGAGAAGAAAAATTCGTAATTTTTCCCAAGGTTAAAGTATAAATACGTAAGTTTATATGATTTGGATTCGACTGGAATTCCTTGGATTCGATTGGATTCCTCGATCTGAGACGCTATCCATTACTCCACCGTCCCTCCTACGGGGCGCGGAGATTGAAAATTATGTTTCATGTGTATTGTTCGAACATGCAACAGTTGAAATAAATAATGACTAATGAAACATAAGCGTAGACACGCACACAAAAACACATTTACTTTCTTTTTTATGCCATTATTTTATTGCAGAATTTTCCTTTGTGGGCAACTAATCTTAAACTAATTTTTCCTTTTCTCCAACAAACGTCGTATGAAGTTGACATTGTGTTATAGTGGAACACACCTATTCTATAGTTAATAGACTCTCCAACCTATAATAAGTAGGAGTAGTAAGAGTAAGGAGGGAGTCGCTCAGTGGTTCGGTCAGTCAGTCGATGCCGGACGATTGTTAGTCGGATACTAAAGTATCAGCGACCACAACTAGATTTCTCTGCGTCATTACCTATTATATCAAGTTCCTAACGTTTTGTACGTCGAACATATTTTAGGACCGACTTAGTACAAATACAAGCCTCCACTGTGAAACCACTCCATAACATATTGGCATATAAGAAGAGATATGGGCACTTCTAACTTGTCTCGCAAGATCAATTACGACTGAGTAGTGAGTTCGATCCATACTGGGTGCCCCACATCTAATTTACGCTTAAAAAATCAGAAATTAACCTTTTTTAATATTCAGCAAACTTGTCTTTAGAACAATCACGACTGAGTAGCGATTTCGATCCTAACTGGGTGCTCCATACTATCGGCCCGGTGCCAAATTCTACTAATATGTATAGAAACATTAAACACCTCGGTGTTTTTAATTTTTTTTAAGCTTGCCTCGCTGGAACAATTACGACTAAGAGTAAGTGAAACGATCAAACTGGGAGCCAAATTTGCGTGTGTGTCTGTATGCACGTGAATGTCTTATTTGTTATTACTTACTTACTAACTTATGTCTGAACAATGTGTATGAGCATAATTCCCAAAGCGTATTCCCCCTTGAATGTATTTATGCATACATGAATATGTGCTGCCAGACTGTCCAGTGCATGTTTAAACATCCCACGTGATTTTGAATAAAAATATGCGCTGTAACACTGACAAGACCTTGCACAAATTTGTACCATACGCACAAGAAATAGAACTCTCCAATATTGAAAAGTAAATAATGTCCACGGTCAGAGTCCCCGGTGGACATTTGCAAAATTCTAACCGGTCTTAAACAACTTCTAAAATTTCAGTTTTCCTTTCTCTTCTATTGGAAAGAACGACGTCGGAAACGATTCATTGGCTCAGGACAAAGACATGCATGTATTTAGCTTCTCATATCGCCATTAAGTCAAATATATATATATATATATATATATATATATATATGTGTGTGTGTGTGTGTGTAGATAAGTATGATGAGATGTGAAATTGTTAGATCTTACTAAATTTCAACACTCTGAAGACATTAACTATTCTCAGTTTCTCTCGATAAAAGTCAAACATTTCAGATATGTGTGTATATAAAAGGTGAGTGCTACTGTATATATATATATATATATATATATATATATTCACTACTTTAAACTAGCTGATAAATGATTGATATGAAATTTCGAAACAAAGTTTGTAAGATGAAAAACCTGCTGCATAATATAATTTCCTTGATAACTTTGAGCTCCTTACGTCGACCCGGAATAAGTAATCGGATAGTTACAATTCTAGTCGTGTTCGTTGCATTACGTGCAAATATTCTTGGAAAAATATGAATCCCATGATTCTTTAGAAACCGCTACGGGTTAAATAGTATTGTATAAATGGAAAAAAAATCATTGTTAATCTCAAAAAATTGCGCAATTCATTCTTAAAATTCAATAAATGTTTCAATTTTAAGTAACCTGCAATGGGTTGATAAACCGTAAAAAATTCAAATTAGTCTTTACGAGCATTCTCAAAACAACTGAAAAAGATCTGAGAAAAAAATGCCACCATTGTGGTTTCCGTGAAGAAACCAAAGAGATTTGATATCGGAAATAAACAAAAGAAAGTTATGGTGAAAGAAATATATCACCCTATACAAGGTTCGAGAGACACTCGAAGTAGAGAGTTACAGAATAAGAAGCACATTTTATTCGGATATGATTTTAAAATTTTTTGCCATAGCAAAGCAGTATATTTTAGGCTTTGGGTTTAAAAGTAGAAAGATTAAAGAATTAGCAAACAGAAACATTAAGGAGCGAAAATAGTAGATTATGATTGACATTGCATTTAAATCTTTTGAAGATATTTTTGAATATATGAGAAATAATAATAAAATAATGGTTTTATTGATGGAATCGCTCGTGTAGAAATTATTATTAAAATTTTTCGGCAAAATTTTACCTTCGGGCTGGAAAAAAAACAAAAAAAAAACGTATGTCAAAAGAACAGTTATTGGCTCGACACCGCTATTACTGGATGCCCTTTTGATTCCCTCGGTAAAGTTTATTTACAAGATTATAAAAATACGTGAGCCAAATACAATGGGATATTTATTATTTACATTTTATAAAGTGTAAAAGAATTGTGCTGTAATTAATGCTACCCAAATTACCCGTAATTATAATGGATAGAGAAAAAACAAGGAATTCTGGGTAGAAAAGTGGCTATATCACTCACTGAGAAATTAGTCGGTGAGAGATTTTATCAAGTATTAAGCAACTTCAGGGACGGAGGATCGAGACACAATGAAATAAGAAGAACATAAGAACACAACAAGCATATGGAAAAGAAAAAATGTTTTTGAATTTTTTTTACCATTCTCTAAAAGAACATAAAATTTCTAAATTTAAAAAAAATCTTTTTATTCAAAAACTAGCAGCATGGGCAGGCGTTGCCCGTGCTTGATTCAAAAATCGTATGACTCATACAGCAATCGCTATCACTTGACTTAAAATATTTTTGCCCTTCCTTGCCTTTAAAGGAGTGCCCTTTGCCGTGCTGATGTTGCTACATGCCTTACTTCTTGCCTATCTCACACTGCGAATTTTTTCTAAGCTCTATACTAAACATTAAATCTGTTACGAAAAAAGAACTAAACAAAATGAACACAAAACAATCAGCTTTAAAAAAGGACTCGTAACTGAAAAAATTTTGAAAAAGAATGTTAACAACAAATACTTTTTCACACCCAACCCAGTTCTGCGGAATCAGAATCAACGTTGAGTTTAAGCAAGCGAATGAGACAATTGAAGTAAAGTGCCATGTAGATTTAAATTTTTCCCACTTGTGACGAATGCAGCTATCGATTTTTTTTTGCATGCTAGCATGCTAGTTAACATTCGTGTCAGTCAGCTGTAGACTCTCACGCTCGCCAAAAAATTTTCCTGCCTATTCGTGGCAGTCAGCTATTGGCTCTCAGTCTGGCCAATAGAAAATAGCTGCAAACTACATGAAAACTGCCGTAGAAGCATGAAAAATCGATTATTTCTACTATCGATGGAAGTTGGGAAATGCAAAGTCGGTCTAGCATGACACAGTGAACTGACTTTCTTAGCTGCTAACATGGATTCAATATAGTTTTTCCACTTCATGTCAGCCGAAAACTTAACAAGCCTTCCTTTGCCCCAGTTAACAACAGACTGAAGGTCGATTTGGACATCATCTGCTATTTTGATTTTATCGAACTGAGCAGACCTGCTATCGAGACAGGAATTTATGTAATTTTAATATCGCTTTAACAAAGTTTAAAATAACGATAACTTTCCCAGATACTGTTTATCAAATAGCAGGGGAAAGGAGATGAATTCGTATATATTGCAGTGGTATTTAAGCGTAAGTGAATATAATGAACCCGACTAGAATTCGAACTCAGCTCTCCGATTTTTTATTTAGAGTCGCTATCCATTAAATTGATAAGGATATGTAAGATAGATGACAGTTAACCTTAGACTTTTAAGAGGTTAACATTGTAGTGATCGAGAAAGCATCCTCTTTGGGAGCCTTTCCAACAAAGTGAAGTTCTGGAGAAGAAGCTGTCTGAGTAGAACTCCCACCTCCCAATTGAATATGAAGGGAATTGTAGCATTGTATACCAGGTTCGTTCTCAAGGTGCCGCTTGCAGTCAAACGCTGATGGCTTAAAAAATAACTTTCCAGATCGTCATGCACTAATTGTAGTAGTAGGCTAACTTTATTCTGCCTGTATCCTACTGCTGTACACGAACGAGGCAGAGATGAATCGAAGTGAGGTGAACAGTCTAAAGGGCGTCTTCCTTTTCGCCTCGCTGTGTGACTGTGCAAAGCGGTCTCTCGTCACTCTTCGCGCCTTTGCTTTGCTTAGCTCTCTCTATTTCATGCTGGTAGTAACCACTGTCTTTTACAGTACATTGTTCTTAGTCTTGTCATCTTTGTCTAGACAAAAATAATTCATCACGGTCTGGCTTCAGTCAGTAACCTTCTTTGTCAGGGTCGTTTTCCATAATACTTGTGAAGTCCACTTAGTTGATAATCATTAGGACAATAAATGTATGAAACAATTTCTGTGACAGTAAGGATGTTTCCATTTAACAAGATATCGGCTGACACTGATATCGCTAGGTTTTGAGGAGCGTGGAATCACCTCTTAAGTGCTGTGGTTCCCACGTTCACCCTGACCCTACGTAGTAGCACATGTTAGGATCCCAGATATGAGCAAATAGTTAACCCCAAACTGGGGTCAAAACACTACGAAAGTATGAAAATTAACTTTTATGCTAAAAGAATTACCAGCAATACATTTTTAAAAAGAAAAAAATATATTACATTTTTGAAAAAATTACGGGCAATACATTTTTTAAAATTACTAATTCTCCCAAGAAAATTAAATTTCAGTATTAAATGACAAGTAAGAAGTTAATATGGCGTGAAACAAACAAATTAAATCAAATCAAAATTTGAACTACTTCTCCTAGCAACAGATAGATTATATTTTTACAATGATTTTAACTCTGTACAACGCCCAAGAGCCAATCGAGGTAGAGGATTACAGAGTAAGAGACACAATTTATCGGAAAATGTGGGGAAGATAACGGTTAACCCTAGACTCGAATAGGTTAAGATTGTAGTTATTGGAGAAGTATTCTCAAACAAACAAACAAGTATACGTGTCATGGCGGGTCCTATTTGTGAAAGTCTGAACTAAGGGAAGCAAGGAATGCAGTCACCATAGCATGAAAATATAGTAGTATGAAGCTAACCACTTTTCGTCTGTGGGAAAGAGGTTGTATGGTGGGAAACAATACATCACCCACAAGGCCGCGGACGTGTACGTGGTATGGCGGGGATCCTAGCAGGGAATATTAGAAAACCCGGTAACTGTGCTAAGTCTAGTTTCGTTTTTAAAAACAACAGTTTTAGCAAATAGGCTTTATAAATTTCAGCCGACAGAAACGATAACAGTTTCCTGCATGGAAACGGCTAATTTCCCCATTACTATTCATGTAGATCATTTCTATTCGAGGCCTCTTAGTTATGATCTGAAGACTGTTTGCGTTATCCGACAAGTATCTAAAAGAGCATGCGCAGTAGGTCTGTGATTAACAAGTCAATCACTCTCTCTCTTTCTTTATTTCTCCCCCCCTCTCTCTCTCTCTCTCTCTCTCTCTCTCTCTTTGGGATCAGGTGTGCACTTGTGGCGTGCACCTGCATTTGCACCCGGCAACGCATTTAGCGGCCAACATGGCGGAGACACTGCTGTCAATTTTCTTTTCCTGGCCATTAATTTCCTCGCTAAGACAAACTCGGCGCCATCATGCCGAGAGTGAGAGACGGCGGGGAATCCATTCTGATCAACTGACGTCATCATGGGGGTCGTCATCGTGTCACTAGCTATTCTCTACGATACAGGAAGGAAGGGTGGAAACGATGACAGGTGCGGATGTAATAACAATTAATAACGAAGGAATATTGGGCGCCATTTGTCATCACTGATATTTGATATAGCAGCTGCGGCTATTTTATTATTTGATTGCCCTCACCTTGGAGATAAATAAAAGGTTACTGCCGGACTTTTATTATCTCCCATCCTACGATTGTGTTGCGCCAAACTAGAAAGTAAGTAAACGAAGCAGCAACAAGGTAAACGTATAAAGTATTAGAGTAAAAAATATGAAAGGTTTTTGCAAGTTCGGCTATCTTAAGAGTGATTGAAATTTGGTATGAGGTCATTTAGAATGACGAAAAGGTAAAAGTAGCTTGAAACAATTTTATGCGACTATATGTAACTATTGCATAGATATACCTCTAATCAGATGAGGAAAGAGGGTTTGAAAAGTATGACACTCACAAGGCATATTGAAGGCAAGAGAAAGCCAGTGCATAACCTTCCTAATAAACCTGAGTAAATACATATCAGAACCAGGTTTAGGAGAGATAACAGAAAGACAACATTTACTGAGTTACGAAGGACAAGAGACTGTGAAGAACCATGATTGTCAACGTCCTGAAGGGACACGGCTCATAGGAGAAAATGTGCATGCAGCGAAATAGTTATCGATTTAAAAATTTGAGTTTATTGCATTCACTTTCGCACAGGTTCTTTTAAAAAAATATGCATAAATCTATTTCTCTCCCCACCGCCTAACAACAGGCTAAACAAATAGCAGGACTGGGTTCATAGAGCCTTGACTGTCAACCAGGCTAGGAAAAGGGTTACTTTGGATTCATAATTAACTTTCCCAAGACGATATAAGTATTCACAGATAAAAGAGAAAAAGAGTCTGGGGAGAGCGCTGAGCACTTACATTTATGTGTAACAACCTGAAACAGCAACTCCCTGCCTTGAGTGGCTCATACGCCTTATATTAGGTGATCATTTAGTAAAAGAAAATGAAATGCAATTGTACAATGCCGATGACTTGCTAAATAGGAGAACCTAAACCTTATGCAAATCCGTTAAGAAATCTCTAGGTTTACGGCCACATCACGTTGAAATATTGGTTCCCGTACGGTTAATTAAATTAATTAATTAATATTTTTAGATTGTAATAATGATTTTTTTTAATGAGTTAATAACAAGAGATTCCTGTGTAGCTAATCAGTATTTGATTGATTAGTTTTCTACAGCTTAAAAGATATCCAAACAAAAATAGTCTATTGCTGGCATACCTGTCTTGGAGCTACTCAATCCTCCCTTTCCAACTAAGATACCAAAGTATCTACGCGGCCCTGAAAACGATGGTTCATTTTCCACCATAGAAAAACCCGTTTACCACAGATAAAACGACACAAGCCTCTTTCTACTCTATCGCTATTTCCATGGAAAATGATCTGACAAGTTAAAATCCCTTGTGTCACCAGTTCAGACCTTCACATCTTAAACCCGCTAATTACAATACAACCATACATATTCCTTTTGCATTCCATCGGACGGCTTCTTCCCAAGATGTGATGAAAGTGACACGATAGGAAGTTTTTTCCGAAGACTTCAAGTCTAGGTTCAACTGTTATCTATCCTACATATCCTCATAACAAGCATTAATCAACTTCTCTATTACGTCCGTAAAAAGAAACTCACTGAATATTTTTAATTCTATTTAGTCAAGATTATATCCATAGGTAATATAGCGTAAATTGCATCGTACAAGTCGACCTGACGTACAAGTCGACTTCAAGATTTTTAGCTCATAATACTGAGTTAGGCCTATACCTAAACATACCATAGGCTACCAGTGGCCGAAAACTTAGGCCTGCCGGTAAGTGAAGATAAGCCACAGTATATATAAGGGAGGAATTGAACAGTCTAATGGGTGTTTTCCCTGTGCGTCGTTCCCCGGGGCTCCCTTCGTTTCTCAGTGTGTCTTTTCGGTGTACTGGTCGGTTTTATAGCTAGCATGATACTTTGTCCTGCCTTCGTCGTTTAAAAAAGCAAGTTATCTTCATTCAGAGATTTCTCCCAGTCTGGATCGTTCGTTGAAGGATACTGATAAGCATCGGTCGGAGATAAATGTTTCGAATCCATTTTTGTAACAGGTCCAGCTGTTTCCAGTTTAACAAGTCATCAGCTGGCTGATATATCTGCACAGCATACAATAGCCTGTACCAAAACTACAAAAGGTCATACCATTTACCTGAACATTACATCGTTGTCTGAATGGCTTCCTGAGTTAAACGGCGCATCGATCTGTATTTAGGGTATCAGCAGTTGGACGTGATGGGTGCCGTAGCGTCAATAGAATACTGAATTCGTGTTACTATTTTATTATTTTATATTAATTTCTGTGTTAATATGCTAAGTATCTTCACCAAAAACAAGTTTTGGTGGGATATATTTGCGGCAGCCTGTGGTGTACAGTAATTGTTAGGAGTGCTGTCCCACTTGTTTACAACTCGGTGACGAAGGTTTACCTTTTATACCCGCCATATAAGTCGACACCTAGAATTTTTGGGGGCTTGAAAACTCGACTTATACGCCGCAATTTGCGCAAATGGGGGTGGCCGAGTGGTGAAGTTAGGGAATATCACCATGGTCAGTTCGTCAAAGAGGTGACTTCTTGATAATAACGGCCAGAGCAGACGGCCCCTGTGGTTGGCACTGTTGGCAAGTGACAGAAAACCATTGTATGTCGCAATTTACAGTACCTGGATTGCAGGAAATCCTCATATATACAGATCAGTACATGCATTAGTTAAAAAGTCACAGGTGTATTAACACTATTGAGACTCCATATTCAGAGAATGTAAATCCTCCATGGGAGTTAATAATGGATGGTTGTCGGGAAAAAGGACAGTCCAACATGCGAATTAAAAAATGGAGGCACAAGAATCAAGCAAATGCAAAATATGTATATATTTATGAATTGTTTTAACAGAAGACGGAAAATGCGAAATCGAAGACTGAAAAACGTACTGAGATAGCGAAATGGTATTAAGAAATGGGAAGATTTCGTTAAAAATAAAGAAAAATGTACTGCTTCTCTTGAATGCTGGACAATTTCATAAGAACTGACGAAGAGACTTTGAGTAACAGAAATGTGGTTCTACCGAATGAGGTTAGAATATCATGACTTGAACATGTCACCAAAGTTTTAGAAAAAATAGAAACAAAAAGGACACTTATACTTAACATCAGAAAGTGATGAAAAAAAAATCTGTCGTATTAAAAAATATTAATCCACCACTTCTTTAGAAATGCTTTTATTTGCACTAGGATACGAAACTGAGCAGATATGTATCTCCTGAGAGTCTGGGAAGGAATTGCGTTTATAAAACACTATTCATCTCTGCGTTATCTTCGTCGAAATTTGTGACCGAGACGGTTAAAGCATGTCGGATCTAACGACGGTTTATCCTTCACAGGGTAACGCAGGGTTCGAATTCTACCAAAAAGCAAAAATTTTTCTTTAATACGATCTATTTCAGGTCGGTAGACGAAAATAAATAAATATGCTGTTTAATAAATAAACGGAACGTCTACTCAAATACGGGTATCCACTAAAAATAACGTTTAATTAATACAAATGTATGTATGTGTGTGCGTGTCTATGTATGCATGCGTAAGCTTTTATATTTGCTCGTTTATATGTGCATAATTCTATGTGTGGGTGTACATAGTCTTATGTTTATGTCGATGCCTTTACGTAAGTATCTTCTTTTGTTCAGGGTGATTACAAAAGCCAAAGTAAAAATAGACACATGTTGAGTGTTCTCTCTTTCTCTCTCTCTCTCTCTCTATATATATATATATATCGCTTCCACTCTCTCCTCCTCTCCTTTTCTCTCTTTTTCTCTCTCTTTCTTTCACCCTGTACCCAGGGGTCATCCCGGGTGTCCAGATGTGACAGAGTGCACATCGTGTAAGAAGAGGACGATTAGCTCGTTGCTAATTGCCGACAAGCACATCCCACCAGCGCCCAACGGGTGTGTGACGTGCATATTAAAAATCATTGACGTGGTCAGAGACACAAATTATACAAATGGCAAAACCTTCAGCGTCGTGCGCATGCGCAGAATGTTGAGACTTGAAGTGCCCGGCGCACGCGCAGAAGAGAAAGAAAAAGGCGAGCAGTAAGACAGGAGACGCTTCACAAAAACTCACATGAGTATTTGTCGGATAAACAATCTATCGGCCCGTCTCCATCACTCTCTTAATGTCGGGATTCGTTTCATCTCTCTATACGTTCGTTTGTTTCACAGTCTTTCTCTATCTTCCCCCTTTCTCTCTCTCTCTCTCTCTCTTCTCCACATGGACACAAACACTTACTGTACATAGATACATTATATATATATATATATATATATATATATATATATATATATATAGTATGTGTGTATTTAAGCAGCAATCCCTCTTTTATACATGCTTCGTTAAAGACGACTGACAAGGTGCTGCGATTAAGATTTTATTTAATTTTTCTTATGTTCGAACAAGTGTTTGCTTTTCTGGAACCAAAGTGTATAAGAACTGTCCAAGTTCTGCATTTACCAGCGCTTTCGGTTATACTTTTAGCCATATATATATATATATATATATATATATATATATATATATATATATATATATATATATATTATGCCTATACTTAACCATTCCTCTATCAATGTGTATATATATATATATATATATCCATCAATGTTTGAATTATATATATATATATATATATAATATATATATCAACAATGCACATATGTATATATATATATATATATATTAGGTGCGATGGATAAATTGTCGTCTAAATTACATGAAAATTATAATAGCACTAACATCTCATTTTAACAGATATAACAAAATTACACAAAAACAAAAATATCTTGAAATACTAAAGAATAAATTTTATTCAATGAAATCGCCATTGACTTCAACCACGGCCTCCACATAATAATCAAGGTTTTTGCAGTCTGGGGAGCTAGGTGGCCATATATAAGGGTGATAAGCTCGCGGAAATTGTCAGAAAACCTATGAATGATTTCTCCTGCTTGTATGGCATGGTGCATAGTCTTGTTGCCAGACATAGGGTCTTCCAGAAGCCACACTCTTGACCTAGTCAAACCACTTGATGTAGGCCTCCGTGTTGAATCTGAGGCCCTGTAGGAAGACGTAAGGTGGCCTAATATCGCCATCACTAGTGATCACTCCAAACACCTTCGTAATCATCATCAGACTCATCCAACTCTTTCCGAATTTTCTGCACTGTCCTCTGATTGGCACCAAAACATTCTGAAATGTTCATGTCGGAACTTTTGTTGCGAATGCCAAGAGTACAGCATGCCGTTTCCACATTTCGAGAGAATTTCGTCATGGGGGATTTTTTTAACGGACGGTGCCCAACTGATCCCACCCTGTGCAGTCGACAAAATCAAAAGCACATGCGCGAAATTAAAAATATGAAATGGCAGCAATTTATCCATCGCCCTTTATTTATATCTATCTATCTATCTATCTATCTATCTATCTGTCTGTCTATCAATCTATCAATTTATCTATATATATACATACATATATATATATATATATATATATATATATATATATATATATATATATATATATACACACGCATGTATATACGTGTGCAGAAAGAAAAAAGTGTTCAGTCGAGAAAAAAATGATTGTGAAATATGATTTACATAGAAAATAAATATCAAAGGAATATATAAATCTTAGCAAACTGAGAGAGAAAGGCATGAACAGCGGATGTCCCTCGAGGAGGCACCGTGCCTTGAGTGATTATTGGGCCTCAAACTCGCACCGACCTCTTATATACAATCCATCGCTAAAGATGCAGGTAAAATGATCGGCTTCCTGTACCGTTTCATTAAGTACCTGACCCCTCATGCTATCCTCTAACTACATAAGAGCCAGATCGGTACGGAAATGCAGTACTTTTGCCATATTTGGGAAGGAGCCGCCCAGTCCTCACTCTCTAGTCTTCATAAAGTTCAAAAGCGTCTCCGAGTCCTTGTTGGAGAAGAATTATTTTCCACCCTCAATCCTCTCTCTAACCAGCGGGATTTGGTGAGTCTCTCGCTGCTCGATCGCTACTAACATGGAAAGTGCTCGTACGAACTACATTCCTTGGTGCCACTAGGTCTTACCTTCACGGTTAGAACTCGCCAAGACAGTTACATAGTAGCAAACCATCCACATTCCACTCAAGCTGTTTCTGCCTGCGAACCACTGGCATGTGAAACCGACTTCCAAGAGGATGTTACTCTGGTCACTACAATCTTAACCTATACAAATCTTGAGTTAAAAGTTATCTAACTCTCCGATCTGTATATACTACCCCTTAACGTAACCCTCTACCTTGAGTGGCCCCCGTGGAACTAGAACAGTCTACCTCAACGAGTGAAATAAAGGGTTCAGTTTGACATTCCAACCACCTGAAGAAGGACGGAGCGTACAACGACTGAAACGTTGTGATAAATATAGCAACAAAGATGAGGAAGATAATCCGAATAATGTAAATAGTGTAGATAATACCTCATCTCAGAAATATAGACAGATACTAATTACTACTGCTCGCAAGAAAATTAAATTTCGACATTAAATGGCACACAAGGTGTTGATATGCCGCTAAACAAACATCCAAAACCACTATATATTTTGAGAGTCTTCACAAAATTCCAAGAAGGGTGTGTCATGTAATCGATCCTGACGTGGCCCCTCAAGTTCGGTCACTTTCTCACTGACATAATGTGACTTCCCTCTGTCTTTTCTACAAATATTTCGTCATGATTATTCTAATGATCTTTTTCCTTTGTGCCTCAACTGCATGAATTTATGCTTACTATTAGATTGGTAACTAGGTCTCACCAGTTTACTGTTGAACTAGCTATATGTAACCGCAAGTTCTATTCTAATAGTTTCTTTACTTGTACTTCTCGTCAATGTAACTGTCTCCCGACTTCTTGTTACCCTGCCACAGCCACTCTTCAAAAATTAAATGCAATGTCAATCACCATCAACTATCTTTCTGAAATCTATTCTTTTCTTTTTGTCCATTCTCCGCAATAATGTCTTTTCATTCTCTTTCACTCCCAGTAACCAGCTTTAGACAGGCAGATAGATAGATATGAACGACAGATATAAACAGACTTAGATAGATAGATAGATAGATAGATAGATAGATAGATAGATAGATAGATAATGAAGAATGCGAAGATAGATAGATAGATAGATAGATAGATAGATAATAGATAATGAAGAATGAAGATAGATAGATAGATAGATAGATAATAAAGAATGCGAAGATAGATAGATAGATTTAGAGAGAGATAGATAATAAAGATAATAGATGATAGATAGATAGATAGATAAAATGAAGAGATAGATAGATAGATAGATAGATAGATAGATAGATAGATAGATAGATAGATAGATAGATAATAAAGAATGCGAAGATAGATAGATAGATAGAGAGAGAGAGAGAGATAGATAGATAGATAGATAGATAATGACGAATGTGAAGACAGATAGGTTGGTATGTAGATAGATAGATATGAACAGACTGAGATAGATAGATAGATAGATAGATAGATAAAGAATGCGAAGATAGATAGATAGATAGATAGATAGATAGAGAAGAGAAATAGAAGATAGATAGATAGATAGATAGATATAGATAGATAGATAGATAGATAGATAGATAGATAATGACGAATGTGAAGACAGATAGGTTGGTATGTAGATAGATAGATATGAACAGACTGAGATAGATAGATAGATAGATAATGAGAGAGATAGTGAGAGAGATAAATAGATAGATATGAACAGACTGGGATAGATAGATAGATAGATAGATAGATAGATAGATAGATAGATAGATAGAGAGATATGAACAGACTGGGATAGATAGATAGATAGATAGATAGATAGATAGATAGATAGATAGATAGATAGAATTAAACGTGTAGTGAAGAATACCGTGAACATGATCAATCACCTATTCCCAAGAATACCAGATTTTTTATTCGCTTGATTATTTCCCCTGACCCCTGTAGAAAGGTCAAATACTGCTTTGTTCGTGCAAGCCATTGAAAAGAAGAAAAAAAATAGATAGGTGTGGAGGTTTCTTCAAAGTTCACGATATCACTAATAATGTCTTTATAAATCAACGTCGAACAGTTTTAATCTCGGTTAAAATTTGGTCTTGCCTTTTTTTTTTTTCGACTTTCTAGTTGTTTGGTTAGAAATATTCCTGCTTCAGTTTGTTTTAATTTTATTTTTGTTCAAAATAGCCAAGAATTAGGAAGGCCGTAGTTAGAGAGAGTATCGAAGGAACAGAAGACGAAGTAGAGGAAAAGAAAGAAGAGGTTTATTAAATACTCATATATAGGAGTTCAAAATAGCCAAGAATTAGGAAGGCCGTAGAGTATCAAAGGGACAGAAGATTAGGTTGGGCAAACCAGAAGAGGTTTATTAAATAATCATACGTAGGAGTTCAAAATAGCCGTGAATTAGGAAGGCCGTAGAGTATCGAAGGGACAGAAGATTAGGTTGGGCAAACCAGAAGAGGTTTATTAAATAATCATACGTAGGAGTTCAAAATAGCCGTGAATTAGGAAGGCCGTAGTTAGAGAGAGTATCGAAGGAACAAAAGACTGGGTAGAGGGGGAAAAAAGAGGTTTATTAAATACTCTTACATAGAATGGAAATACTTGAGTAAATTAAGTACTCCTCAAATGATATTTATTTTTATATAAATAGAAAAAAATGTGGCACAAGGCCAAAAGTAGAAATGGGAAAAGCTAGTTATCATCTGTCTTATTAAACTTTGCTAGCCATAATCACTAGACCAAACAAACTATACATTATTCCTTGAACCGAAACACCACATTCTCACCTACCCTTTACACCTCAAAGTCTCCCTGAAGTCCTAGCTAATCCCCACATGTAAAATTTATCTGTTCTGGATGGGGAATAAAATAACAACTTTTAAAGATGGAAACCTAATGAATATTTACATCATACTTATAAAACCCAGGTTGTGTGTGTGTGTGTCTGTTCGTTTATATATTGGATCGGATTTCCTACATTTTTCAGTAGATTTCAAAAAAACTTCACAGGACTACGTAAAATTACCTCACGGTGGTTCTGACAGCGCCAAAAATTGGAAAAACACAATTGTTTTTGCACGAAATCAATTTGAAAACACGATTAAGAGACATCGCTATCGCGAGAATGAAAGGGGACAACTCATATCGAGTTATAATTTATTGATAAACCCAGGTTGTGTGTGTGTGTGTGTGTTTGTATGTGTGTGTGGATCGGATTTCCCTACATTTTTCAACCGATTTCAACAAAACTACACTTTTTTTTTTTTTTAGGTAGTGTTTCTTATTGTCTTGCACACTTTTTTTTTTATTTTACATTCAGAATGCTTTAAAAATTCCATTTACAAGACAATTGTTTATAATAAAATTCTATTCAATCGGTAGACTCATAACGATTGAAAACAATGTTTTTGTTTGAGTTTGGGTTTGACCAATTCGTAAAAAAAAAAAAAAAAAAAAACTAATTAAGACATGCGTGTCCGTCAACCTTAAACAATAATCTTTGTCAATTTTATTTTTCAGTCTTCATGATGGTCGATACTTGATCTATTGTTACATCCCCGGGCAACGCCGGGCTCTACTGCTAGTTGTGAATAAAACTATATGTACAAGAAACTAAACGAAATTGTGTTAGTAATAAAAGAAAAACACAATCTTTAATTTAATTGTGGCAGAAATATCAGTTAACATGACGAAATTAATGCTGGGCTTGGATAAATTGAAAACAAATCATTCGACCAGCCGCAAAAACTCATTCAAACACAACAACAATTACGAAAAACACACACGAAAAACGAAAAGGATACCACATCCACCAGAGAACTGACATTTCTGGTCACCTAACTAGGGAGGGGAAATTAAATTAAAGAAAATAGTGGCATCAACTACCCATCAAATTCCACTCTAATGTAACTACTTACCTGATTTATAAGTAGCAGCAGCCAATTTTCACCGCCGTAGGGAAGAGCAGGAAGTACACCGAATCCTACTCTACAAGTTGTAATGTTTTATGTTGTGTTGCTTATTTTCCTTTTCATATATTAAGATTGAATAAATTCTTTTCAATTTCAGTCGTTATAAGAGTTGAAATTATTATATCACAATTTTCGGCAATGTGTTTTATTTCTGTTTGTTTTACATTAAATATGAAATAACTAAAAGCTTGAAGAGTATTTCCACTGCATTTTTCTTCATCGTATAAATAGTGAGGACTACAAGTTATAAGTGTTCTTAAATAGAAACCCAATTATTCCGGGTTTCATTTTGTTGTGACAGCTTATGAGATCAGTGAATTTTGCCTTGTGATTTTTTTAATCATTTCAACCGAAGCAGTGCGTCAGCGCTATTAATACACCATGGGTTACTGAGCGGGAAACAGAAGGAGAAGACTCTAGTGAGGAGAATAGTGCAATAAAAGAACAGAATTCAAAAAGACAGTAGATTACAAATTAATTTTTTAAGATGGTAGCTGGTAGAGAAGAAAGAAATCAGAAGAGAGCCACACAGGCAAGAAGTGCGAGAGAAGAATCTATTAGAATAGAACTTACGCTAGTTATTTAAACAATAAAACGAGACGACTTCTTAACCAATCTAGTGTAGGCATAAATTCATGCGGTAGCAGTTATCAAGGGGAAACAACTCATTATAACAACTGTTATGAAAATATTTATAGAAAATACGGAAGGACACTATATCACAGTGGTGGGAAAGTGACTGAATTTGGGATGCAATATCAGGATAAATTACATTACAGACACTTCTTTTACATAACAGACCCTTAATCTCAAGATATATAGCAGAAACAATAGATTGCCAGATATGGCAGAAGTATTCAATGCATCCGAATGGTTGATATACAGGTTCGATTCCTGTCAGAGAATGCATATGTTCTAGGAAATTTCTCGAACATTTAGGCCGGTAAATGTAATTAATGCTGTTTAATTAAAAACGGAGCATTTACTTAAATAAATTGTATTTATAAAAATAGCGTATAAACAGAAAATATATTAAAAATTCTTTCATTTATTACATATATATATTCTTCGCAATGATTCTTCTCCCCCGGTTAGCGATTTGCAAAAAAACAACATAGTTTATAAATTCAAGTGCCCTTTGGGAGATTGTATCCCCAACGAGTTAAATAATATTTATGTTGGTCACACCACAAACTCGTTTTCACGACGCTTGACACCGCATTTGAATGAAAACGCTAACATTTTTAGGCATTTAAAACAACATGCCTTCCCGCACACACAATTCTGTAAAATACTTGTCGAAAACACAATTATACTTCGACATGAAAACAATAGACAAAACCTAAAAATCCTTGAAGCATTATACATCAAACAGTTAAAACCCAACCTAAACAAAATCAACTATGGGATCTCTACAAATATCCTTAAATGTCTATAATTGGTAACAGAAGCCATTGGTTTATACCAACGTCTTCCCATACTTCATACTTCTCCAATTCACTCTCGCGTGGTCATGTGTGACGTCATGTGATGCGGTGTGATTTTCGCTTCTAGCGTCTTATATGCACGTGTTTATCGTTGCTTGGAAAATCATCTATGTAAACAATCACAGATTATCATCACTGTGTTGCCCGTATATTGCTTAATATGTTGTAATTGACATCCTTGATAATGGCTTATGTAAGCCGAAAGCTTAGACTGTTTTAAAAAATATGGATTAATGTTGTGAATTTCTTTCTTTGTTCAATGATAATGTTATTAAACTTATCAGACGTTATGAAAAGAATTTACATAAAATAAATAGACAACACTTGTCTATATTATTTAATGAAACGTGTATGAATATATATATGTGTGTGTGTGTGTGTGTGCGTCTGTGTGTGAGAGAGAGAGTGTGTGTGTGTGCGTGTGTGCGTGTAAAATTTTCAGAAAAGCCCAATTTCGCTTTCTAACGGACTTTATCAATTGCTTTGATAAAATCTCTCAGAGGAAGAGACGCGTTGCCTAAGATAAGTTTTCCTTTTTTATTTATTTTTTTATTATTCATATATATATATATATATATATATATATATATATATATATATATATTATATAAGAAACAAGTAGGAAAGCTTTAATAAATTTAACGTTTCCCTATGTCGTATCTTATTGGATACATGCGTTTCAGTAGATGCCCTCTTTAGTAAACAGCGTGAATTACATCTACGAAACTATGTATTCAAACCTGTGTCCCTCTTGGTATCCATCGTGTTTTTGATTGATCAGCCTCAGTTTCTCAAATGCACAGTTTTAACTAAAATACAGCTTTTAAAGTAATAATTTATATACTACATTACTTACTAAAATATATATATATATGTTACTTATATACTACATACATATAACATTTTCTTATAAAAAAAATCGCCTGAGGATACCGTAAGGTTGAAACGAATGTAGCAGATTCAACTGAACTCCTGATTTTTAAAGTTAAAAGCTTTACATGTTATTTTTACTCTTGTTTTTTATACGTGTATTGAGGACTTTTCATACTACTGTTTCTTTTGTCTGATTCAACTCTGACCATTAATTTTATATATATATATATATATATATATATATATATATATATATATATATATACATTGGTTATTATGAAATGGACAAAAGTCCAACAATCATTTAATTTATTATAAAAAAATGTATAAACATAAAAAATGTCTTAAATATATATATATATATTAAGACATTTTTATGTTTATACATTCTTCTTATATATACAAATATTTATGCAAATGCTCTGTTTATAATAAACAATATTAAACAACATTTACTGGCTTGAATGTCAGAGAAATTTTCATAGAAAATATTCGTCCTCCTACAGAATTTTTTTCTATGAAAATTTCTCGGACATTCAGGCCAGTAAATGTTTTTTAATACTGTTTATTATAAACAGAGCATTTACTTAAATATTTGTATCTATAAAAAGAATGTCTAAACATAAAATGTCTTAAAATAATTGTCGGACTTTGTCCATTTCATAATATATATATGTGTGTGTGTGTGTGTTTTATTTACTATTGTTGATCTCTTATTACGGCAAACAGGATTAAGAACGAATCTTCTATTCGTCACAGGACTTTTATTACAATATATTGTTACAATTGTTATATTAGATTATCAGTTATGGTTGTTAATCTATTATTGTGCCAAATAAGATCTTCAACAAGAACAAATATTCTATTGTTCATATAACTTTTATTACAGCATATTATTAGAATTGTTCGAATTGCTTGTTTGTTATCGTGCTGGATTTCTCATTGTGTCCAATTCATAAATTAAGCGTTATTATCGGTTCGTCTGTACAGAACAAGGTATATGTAAGACTCAGTACTGCCTGCAGATTTGGTTGGGGATCTTGGAATACCATGAATAACGGGAAACTACCGTAAACTGAATTTTGAACTGGTTTTCATCTTCTTCCCGATTGGTTACCAATCAAGAGCCCAGTTTTCCCCACTATTTAACCCATAGATGAGAGAAGAAATGTAAACAAAACCTTTTTCAATAGTATTGGTGCAAAAGTTAATGCCACGAACTCGGTCGTGATTCGAAATCAGCTCGCCCTGTTCTCTTTGCGGACTGCACCCTGTCACACCGCCCGCACATTCATTTAGAGAGATACCGATAGCATCATTAGAGCCAGTATGGCACGACTTCTCCGGCGGTGCTAACAACATCCATATAGTAGACGATATAAATACCGTAAATTGCGGCGTACAAGTCCAAAACTAGGCTTCGACTTATATGTCGGATATAAAATGCAAACCTTCACCACCAACTTGTAAACAATAGGGACAGCACTCCTAAATATTACTGTACACCACTTACCGTACCTCCAGTAAACTGCCGCAAAGATATCCCATTTAAATATCTGAAAATATATGGCAGAAACGGTGGAGTAATGGACAGCGGCTCGGATTGAGGAATCGGAGAGCCGAGTTCGAATTCCAGTCGAATCCATTACATATATATCCTCTTCTTCTCCTCCAGCTATGGGTAAATAGCAGGACAGCAACTGGTCTACCGCAGAAAGAAATGGCAACCTATTGCGTGAAAAAAATCTGCCTCGTAAGTCATGTATTGAAAGATACATGATCGCCTAAGCGTGTATCACACATGGCACATAACTGACTGATTAATGCTACATCACACATCACATCTAACACCTGATGCACTAAGTTTAAACACTGACCGAAGCGCCGTTTAACTCGGGCGGCCATTCAACGAACTAGATATGGTATGCGTGTCATCTACGCAATTTCATGATAGTGATGACAGGTTATCGAATACTGTAGCCTAACTTCATTTACACGAAGGCGTAACTTTTGGGTCACTGTTAGCCAACCGTATGTTTGGGGGTCGACCTATACGGTGGGTATAGGCCTAACTTAGAATTTTGAGCTAAAAATCTTGGGGTCGACTTGTACGCCAGAATTTTCGGTATTAATGTTTATTATTTTCTGCTTGTTTTGACGTTTGTCATTTGAATCATTTGCTTTCCTTTTTATTTTTTTTCAGAAATTACATAAGTGGAAATCATGACAGTGCTATCCGTGAAATTTTGCTAAATTACATTCTTTCCCGACTCGAAGCTAGATCTCTGATTGAAAATGGCGACAACACTAATTCTGCAGAGGTAAGGAATTCATCAATTTCTGTTGTTTACATGCTACTTCTCTAACCTTCACTGCTAAGATTCGCAATGTCACATTGTAACGAACCTTCAACCCTCCCTTCTGATTCCATTGAGAGATGTAAATTCCACTCCAACAGCTTCTTTCCACGAACCACTTTGCAGAGTCAACTCCCAAGAGGGTGCTTCCTCGAGCACTTTAATATTAACCTGTTAAGTCTAGAATCAACCGTTATATTCACCCTATATCTCTATAATCTGCGTCTCTTACTCTGTAACCCACTTCTTCGAGTGGCTCTTAAACCTTTTACAGGATGAAAATTATTGTTAAAAAAACATCATCTCGCTTGGGGATCTCTTTTCCGGCTCCTTGCTTTCCAGTCAATTTTGATTTTCAAAGATTTAAATGCAATATCAATCAATCGTGAGAAACAAATTCTTCCCATGAACCGCTATTTTGCGGAACCGACTGCCAACAGGATGCTTCCCTGATCACTCCAGTCTTATCCAAGGTATAAGTAAATGGCCACTAGTACACCAGGCTGTTTGTAACTGTTTAGATATAAGAAAAGAAGAGGAAGAGGAAGAATTAGCATTCGTGAGAGATCACGTGATGAAACGTAAACAGAACAATGGTTTTCATTTTAGAGGACGTGTGTTGGAAATACCTGGCGAGCTTGGGCGGGTGGATGGCAGAACGTAGTCTGGGGGAGTTGGCAGGAACACAAAGCCTATTGAGAGCCACAGCGTATAGGGAGGAAGTGCAGAGCCATCAACGCCTACGTCCTGAAAGGACACGACACATAAAAAGAAGAAAATAAAAAGTGTAGGAAAACGTGATATAGAATCGGTTTTGTTATTTCGTTTATTTTGAATTTTTAAGGATACAATAAGTGGTCGTCTTATACTACAGGTATAGGATAGATTCATGAAAATTTTCTATATATTTTTTTTACCTCGCCTTATCTAAAGGTCGCCTTATATGCGAAAGTATGTGGTAATAATAATAATTATAATAATATTTTTTTTAAAAATAGCTTAGTGGAAAATGTCATGATACCATTTCTGACCTTAGGTCTCTGGTCATGACCCGGAAAGAAATGAATGCACTCCAGAAATCAAAGGAATAATAATAATAATAATAATAATAATAATAATAATAATAATAGAATATAACCAATAAATACTTTGGCTTTCCCTGTATTACAATATAGTTTTATCATCCTTAAATGAAATATATTTGGCATTAAGCTAATAGATATCAAGAAGAGAGTTTCCCATCGCATGAATCATCCTAAAGCTGATGTTTATCGTTTTTACGCGTCCAGATCCGAAAGCGGCAGATAATTACTTCAAATAGAACTGTCTTATAAAGCTACAATAATCGGTCTTAAAAGATACCTAGAAACTACAGAAGACTGCTTCACAATCTGTGTCAAAGAACATGAAATAAATAAGAAACTTTATTCTGTCATAAAGGAAGCCAAAACATTCAAAAGGGAATTTCAAGTGTGTAGTACCGTTTGCAGATTATATAGACAAGTATAAATAGAGAACAACTGGCGAACATGGGGTGGCTATGCCTAGCAAACTCGGTTGCTATTCAGGACTACGATTACTACTACGCAGAGAGATTTCCAAAACATAACGAAAATGGATGTAGAAGAGTAAGCCATAATCCGCCTACTGAAGCATCGAAGAATCTAAAAAAGAAAACAAAAGTAAATGCAATGAACCAAATGCATAAATGATGGCAAGATAAGCCTCTTCATGGTCAATACTCTGCCTGTGTCAAACACTTTACCCATCAGTGGTTGCGTAGTGCAGGATTAGAAGCTGAAATTGAAGGTTTTATTCTTACTGCACAATGCTTGCTGGTCAATGCTTGCAAACTAGAAATTGCCAAGCAAACATACTGAAAAATTGTGTTGACCCAAAATGCAGATGCTGTGATGAATATTCAGAAACAATTGACCATATTGTATCAGGTTTCACGATATTAGCATTCACCGAATATAAACCTCAGCATGATAGGGTGGACTAATATCTGCACTGGAAAAATCGGCAAATTTTATGGGAATTAAACTGCAAGAAATTAGTCTGAACATCACCCAGACCCGGTTACAGACATAGGACCTGTGGCAATTTTATGGGACTTTATAATCCACGCAGACAACAATCAAAGCTAATCGCCCAGACATAGTGATCAAAAACCACAGAAACAAAATGTACTTTTTTTATTGACATGGCAGTTCCTGCAAACTATAAAGAATATTTGAAGATCTTCAAAACACTATCAAAATGCAAGGTTCTTTAAATAGAAGTCTCATTAACGTGATACAAGTACGAAGGACATTATCGATGTAAAATGTATGTGATTTCAAATTGTTTTATTTTGATTTTTTTAATGTTCTGTGTAAAATGCCATAATGCCATTTCTGACCTTCGCTCTGTAGCTGAGAATCGAAAGAAAATTGTGTTGTACAACGGAAATCAAAGGAAATAATAATAATAATAATAACAATATATATATATATATATATATATATATATATATATATATAACACGGCACGACAGAGTGGGTCAATATATACACTGGAAAATCTGCGGAAATAAAACTGTAAGAAATTGGTATGAACACCAACTAGACCCGGTTACGGAGATAGGAACTTACCAAGCACACATGCTGAAAAATTGTGTTAGTCCAAAATGCATATTCCGTAATAAATATCCAGAAACAGTTGACCATCTTATATCACGTCACAACAGAGTGAGCCAATACCTGCACTGGGAAATCCGCAACTTCAACGGAAAGGCAACTGAAAGAAATAGATATGAACACCATCCAGACCCGGTTACGGAGATAGGACCTGTAACAATTTTATGGAACTTTACAAAGCACACAGACAGAACAATCAAAACTAATCGCCCTGACATCGTCATTAGAGACCCGCAAAGACAAAATGTGCCTCCTTATTGACATGGCAGTCCCTGCAGACTGCAATCTATCTTCGAAGATATTAAAAAAAAAGGTTCTTGAAATCGAAATCCCAAAAATGTGGCGCATGAGGACATTAAAAATTCTAGTTGTAGTTGGAGCCCTCTGATTGATTGGAAAAGATTCCAATAGATTCATTGAAAAAATCCCTGGTAGCCCATGTCTTAAAAAATACAAAAAATTGTATTCACAAGTACAACCCACACCTTAGGAAGGGCTTTATCTATAATAAAAAAAAAGTGTATTTTTTTTATTAGTCAGTGGAATATGTCATGATATCATTCCTAACCTTAGGTCTCTTGGTGAGACCCTGAAAGAAATGAATATATACTAGAAACCAAAGGAAATAAAACAATTAACCAAGGATCTTGAAGTGGAAATCTCAAAAATGTGCCATAGGAGGATATCTACAGTTCCAGTTGTAGTTGGAGTACTCGGTTCGATTGGAAAAGGTTCCGATAGATTCATTGAAGGGATTCCTTGTAGTCCAAGCCTTAAATAAATACAAAAAATGTATTCAGAAGCACAGCATTACAAAGAGCTTTATCTATGTAAAATGTGTTTGATTGCAGTTTTTAGGGTTTTTTTTTTTTTACACAAATGGTCAGTGGAACATGTCATTTCTGAAGTACCTGGTTGAGACCCGGGAGAAAATGTGCAGACAACAGAAATCAAAGGAAATTATTATTATTATTATTATTATTATTATTATTATTATTATTATTATACAAAGAAGAAACTTGCCTACTAATTGATATGGCGTGTCCAGAGGATTGGAACATAGCAACCAAGGAATTTGAAAAACTATCGAAGTATAACGACCTGGAAATCGAAATAGAAAAAAAAATGGGGGAATTGAAAACAAGAAATGTACCAGTAGTAGGTGTGCTTGGAATGATAAAAAAGGAATACAATAATATTAATATTAATAATAATAACATAGTCCAAAAATATATATAAAAAAAACATTTTGTTTATTTTTTAATTTGTACCTTATCCTTTTTTATTTTTCATTTATTTTTTTTTTTCGCAGGACTTGACATCTTACCGATAAACTGGAAGATATCCGCTGGTGACTGACCGGGAAATCGGGGAAGAGAATCATCCGACTCACATGACCGTCGACCACTGTTTTTCACTAGAATCAAAAAACTTCCTAACTAAACTCTGAGGTATAAAGATACAGAAGAAAAAGAGAAATCCAGAAAAAAACAAAAAAAAAAACACTAAAAAATACAAAGAAAAAAAAACATTTTTAATTAATGCCAAACCCTACCCAAAGTTTATTGATGTTATTATAATAAAATTGCAAAGCATATAAAAAAATATTTTTGGATGAGTATTCTTGAAAGATAAATAAATGTGTTCATATACCTATCAGCATTTTATTCCAGAGTTTAAAAAGAAAAAAAAAATATTTCCATGTGTTTGCTTATAAATGCTGGGCAAATCACTTTCATATTTCGTGTAATCAAGGGACCCAACGAAATGAGGTTCTTGGCTCCTGCCTCAGAATGTTTTTACTGGTAAACAACCTTGAAAGTTACTATTTGTTACCTGTCGAAAAAGTTGTTTCCGATGCCCTGCTCTCAAAGTTACTACTGGTTAATTACCCTAGAAACTTGCAACATTCCCTGAAATTCTAATACTAGTTACAATATTACCAGTCGTAACCTGTAAATGTTTCTACCAGATATTCGAAATAAAATATTATCACCAGTTACCATAGGAAATTAACACTGGGTTGCCTGTCATGAAATGTTGATACCGCATTAGAATATTACGAGCAGTTATTTATACACAGGTTACTGCCCTGAAATGTTACTACCATTCAAAACAGAACATTACCAGTAGTCATTTATCTTAGAAAATGACCACCGGTTACCTTCCCTGAAATGTTGGTACCAGATATCCGAAATAGCATATTACCAGTACTGATCTATCTTAGAAAATGACCACTGGTTACCTTCCCTGAAACGTTGGTACTAAATATTCGAAATATAATATTAGTAGCATTTATTTATCCTAGTAAAGAACCACTGGTTTGCTTCCTTACTATTTGAAATAGAATATTACCATGAGTTATCTCTGAGAGAATATTACCGCTGGTTACCCCCTTAGATATGTTGCTACCTGCCATTTGAAATAAAATATTACCACCAGTTATCCTAAAAAATTACCACTGTTTACCTATTTTGGACATGGCGGATCTACCTGTCTACCTACCCTGAAATTCTGATACCAGATTAGAATATTACCATCAGTTATTTATACACTGATTACCTACATTGAAGTGTTGCTACCAGATATTCGAAATAGCATATTACCAGTAGTCATTTATCCTAGAAAATGACCACCGGTTACCTAACCTGCAATATTACCAACAAATATTAGAAACATAATATTACCAACAAATATTAGAAACATAATATTACCAACAGTTATTTATCGTAGAAAATAATCACTACTTAGCCACCAGAATTTTTTCTACTAATTATTTGAAATAGAATATTACCATGAGTTATCTCTCGGAGAAAATTACTACTGGTTTCCTGCTTAGAAATGTTGCTACCAGCTATTTGAAATACAATATTACCACCAGTTATCCTAGAAAATTACCAATGTTTACATGTTTTGGATGTGGTGTACCTACCTTGGAATGCTGATACCAGTTACTAGAAATATAATATAACCACCAGTTATCTGTCCTAGAAATTTACCACTGGTTATCTGTTCTGAAATACTGCTATCAATTATTTGAAATAGAATAATACCACCAATTATCAATCCTAGAAAAGTACTACTAGCTATCTGCTTTGAAATGCTGCTACCAGATATTTGGTATAAAATATTACCACCAGTTATCCTAGTTATTAACACCTGGTTGTCTTCCCTGAAATGCTGATCGCAGATTAGAATATTACAAGCAGTTATTTATACTATAAAATTACCACTAGTTACTTGCGCTGAAATGCTGATAGCGGCTGCTTGAAGTAGAACATTAATAGCAGTTATCTATCCTAGAAAATTACCACTGATTACCTGGCCTGAGATTTTTCTACCTGAAACAAAATATTATAACCAGTTTTCAATCAAAGAAAATTGCCATTGGTTACCGATCCTGAAATATCAGCGACATGAAATAGAATATTACCAACAGTTATCTATCCTAGAAAATTACCACTGGTTGCCTCACCTGAGTATTTGGTAGGAGCTATCTGAAAAACAGTTACCTATCCTAGAGTATTGCCACAAGTTATCTACCCGGGAATTTTTCTATGTTAATATAACGTTCAAAGTTCACACATCCTTTGTTAAATATAACGTTCAAAAGACGCACGTTTTTTGTTAAAATATAACATTTAACGGATACATATTCTTTGTTAAATTTAACATTCAAAACCACACGTTCTTTTTTAAATATAATGTTCAAAGGTCACACGTTTTAAATATTTTCTGTTAAATATAAGTGACACATATTCTTTGTTAAATATAACATTAAAAACCACGCGTACTATAACATTCGATGGTCACGCGCTCTTCGTTAAATATAACCGTCAAAGGACACATATTCTTTGTTAAATATAACATTCGAAAGCCACACGTTCTTTCTTAAATATAAAGTTCAAAGCCACGCGTACTTTGTTAAATATAACGTTTTATAAAGGCAACACGGTCTTTGCTAATATCACAGTCACCTACTTTGTTGAATATAACTTTCAAAGGACACATATTCTTTGTTAAATATAACTTTCAAAGGCCGCACGTTATTTATTAAACATATCTTTCAAAGACCACACGTTCCTTATGTATTTGAAATTAATTAATTTATTGATCTGAAAAAAAATGTTGTATATAAATGATGGTTTAGAACTCCTTGAATGACCTCAATGTTAGATTTGTTAACTTAATGAGGTTATTAAAAACATGCCACTCGTAGTAATCAAATTATCCAACAGAAACCTTTAAAAATAATCCATCTATATTCACCAGCTTTGATAATTTCAGCTGAAGAAATTAAAAGTTTTTACAATATCCCTTGTTCCCTGTTTAGGACTGGATTTCAGGTTCCTTCTAAAGTCTTTTCATTCTCTTTCAATCAGATTAACTCCTTGAGTCCTAACGGCATTATCACCCTGCTTGGGGTGAATTGATTAAAAGAAAATATAGCTTTTGATTGGCAATTTCAAAACAAAAGTGCGGACAAGAAAATAGAGAGATTATAGTCTAGGGAAAGTTGCATTGCGAGAGAATTTTAAACGAGTCGATATATCAGTTAACTTCTCAGAAAAGCAAAAATGATAATTGTGAATATATTTATTTTTCAAACGAACCCTCAGATTGATTGGGAGAAGCCCAAATGATGAGAGAAAAAGTGAAACTAATTTCATTATTCCTGACAAAGCCTTTAAAGATGTAACCATCAAAAACAAATTTCATATGTGTCTCTGGATTAATAAACTTAATCCAATCATTCTTAACAAATCGTGTGCTGATGATCGCGTTGAACGGACAAGATTCGAGAGTATTTCACATTAATGCAGGTGTTTGTTTTTATCAGCAGAGGTGAAAAAAGTTAGAGAGTTGAGTTACTAAAGGGAGTTAACTGAAACTGAGATATCCAGAAAATGGATGTCACATAGCATTAGAACAATCTACCCCAGTGAACGAAATAAAGGGTTCGATCGCAATTCTAAAGTATATCACCTGAAGAAGGTCGAAGCGCACAAAGGGCAGAAACGTCGTGAATATGACCATAAAGATAAGGACAACAGAGCGAACATTGTAAATAATGAAAATAGTCCAATACCTCATCTTCGAAATATAGACAGATTCTGAAGAAGGCCGGAGCGTACAAAGGGCAGAAACGTCGTGAATATGACAATAAAGGTGAGGTACAGGAGATAGCGGTAGGAAAAATAATCCGCTCAGTTTGGGAACGTGCACCGATCATCTCTTGGGAATGTGGTTGTAAAGGGCACATGCAGGGTTCAGGGAAATTATATAAGATCTGTCTGTAAGAAGGTCACAGAATTGATAGGAGGACATGCTGACGCTAAAAATAAGAGCTTTACAAAATCTTAGTACTATTACTGTAAACATTGATGACGTAGGCTATAGAGTGCTGTTAGCTACAGGAGAAGAGACTTCAATTGTACACAAGATGGTGTTTGACTCTAAATAAAGCAAGCTTGCTCTTGAGGATAGAAAAGTAAATTTACAATACGCTAACGAGATGTACATGAAAGTCAACGGGTATGCGACTTTAAATTTTCGAGTCGGTCGACTATCAGATTCAACGAATTCTATGTAATTCGTAATTTAAACAAATATTATTCTTGGTCGTGGTTGGCTGCAGGAAAATGGCGTACGTATTTACCACGATTTAGGAGCATTACGCATCAAAGGTATCTTTAAAATAGGATTTTCTTATAGCGTTGGATGACTTCATATTAAAGCCTCAGGCTGCGACTTTAAGTTTAATTAGAATTGGGAATAAATTAGAAAACGAACAACAGCACTGCGTAGAACATATAAATTCAGGGTATTTAATTAATTTTCCAAGTATTTCAGTTATTAATGAATTAGTAAGGACGAATAATCATAAGAAGATCCAGATTGTCGTTATCAACACTATTAATCAAATCCTTAGGCTTCGACGAGGATGTTTAGGGGGTAGAGTTTCTCCAACTGTCAGCGTAAATACTGCGTACAGTGTAATAATACAGATGTCAATAATGTTGTAGTATTCAGTAAATTTAGGGCTCCTATCCAAAAATTATTAGAAAAAAATAAAGATTTATTTGCGACTACAGATAAAGATCTCGGTAGAACTAATACGTTGAAAATGAGGATCTATACTGGTAACCACCGCCTAATTAAGAAGGATCTATATCTTACCCCTTTGAAGATCTGAAATCAAGTTGATAAAGCCATCGATAAGATGTTGGGTGTTAATGTGTTAGAAAAATCACGAAGCCCTTAGTCTTTTTCCCATTGCATTAGCCCAGAAAAGGGATGGAACAAAGCATCTGCCTGTGCAAACCTCTCCTCAATATACTGAGCAATTGTTTCTCCATTTCCAGATCCCTAATTATGTCCAACCACAAAGGCCTTGTTAAATAGGGAGACTACTTTAAACTTGCATTCTTATATGCTCTCCCCCTCTAACTGCCTGATGGTCGACAGTCGCTGTAACGCTTCCGTAGGGTCTACGGTTTCCGCGTAGCATCGGTCTATCAGCGCCCTCAACTAGCCACATGTTGCACCTGGGCTTGTCTAGAGAAAATTTTTCCACCAAGTCCGTCATCTTCCCCTTACACGACGAGGTCTTTCTTCCTTCCGGTATTTTGACAGCCAAAAAATATTTTTTTATAAATAACTCATCCACGATATATTTTCTTCTACCCATTGAAACTTGTGAAATTCGAGAGAGAGAGATGGCAGCTAACGGATCATTTCGGAGTCTCACACCTAACCTTCTAATTTCATTCGTTGTGATATTTGGGAGAGAGATGGCAGCTAACTGATCATTTTCAAAGGCCCGCATCTAACATTCTAATTTCATTCGTTACATGAGAGAGTGAATTTGCAAATATTTGGGGACCCAAGACGGAAAGAAGAGAGAAAAACAAGAAATCAAATCGGTACTTTCTGGAATTTTTCTCGGTCGCTTTATCACAGCTGGTGTCATCGATTGACTCTGGTTACGGTGGCAGTATTGCAACCCTGTTGAGTTGCTGCTCAGTCCAATGACCACGTTCGTTGACAGGCTGCAGTTTCTTTTAGTCAAACGCTTGTGGTTTAAAAATTAGCCTTCGGCCAGATCATTACCATGAGTTTCTAGTAGTAAACCGGATTTCATTCTTAGGTTGTAACTTATTGCTATAAGAGGCGTAAGTGAGTGGGGAGGTGGCACAGTTTAGCGGCCGTCGTCTAGGTCCGTTCTGCGAGGTCCACTTCGTTCTTTTCGCGGGATGGTCAGTTTTATAGACAAAAATTTTCTGTCATTTTGGTTTGAAAAAAGTAAATAATCTTCCTTCCATCATTTTGTCTCTGTCTGAGGCTCTTGCTCTGTATAAGTTAGACTCCACTTGCTGATAACCATCGGTTGAAAGTAAATGTTCCATATCGACTTTTTCGACAAGTCCCGTTGTTTTGCAATTTAACACAATTGAGTCATATTGCTACAGAGGACAGCAATCCAAACAATGTAAATAAATAGGTACAATACTTCATCTCAGAAATATAGACAGATTCTGAAGAAGATCGATGTGTACAACGGCCGAAACGTCATGAATATGACAATAAAGATGAAAACAACAGTCTGAACAACATAAATAATGTAAACAGTTACAATACGTCATCTTAGAAATACAGACAGATCCTGAAGAAGGCCGGAGCGTACAACGGTCGAAACGTCATGAATATGGCAATAAAGATGAGGAAAACATTCCGAACAATGTAAATAATGTAAATAGTTACAATAACTCATCTCAGAAATACAGACAGTTCCTGAAGATGGCTGAAGCGTACAACGACCGAAACGTCGTGAATATGGCAATAAAGATGAGGACAACAGTCGAAACAATGTAAATAGTTAGAATACCTCATCTCAGAAATAGACACACATCCTGAAGAAGGCCAGGGAGTACAACGGCTGAAACGTCATGAATAAGGTAGTATAGTTATAATACCTCATCTCAGAAATTTAAACGGGAGTAGAGGTTTATCCCTTGTTTCTTGTTTAAGATTGGGTTTCCACTTACTTATAGAGTTTACTTCAGCTCTATACTCCTATCGCTTGTCCTTCCCTACGCTAATATAACTCCACATAGTAAACCCCTACCTTGAGTGGCTCTTCAGCCTTGTACTGAGTGAATATTAGTAAAAAATATAGACAGATGAATCTTAGAAATAAAACTAATCTTATTAATATCAGGAAGAACATAACCAAATCGAAGATAGAAATCTTTGTGGAACCGACAAAACGGGGAAATTAGATGAATTAAATTGAGAATTATATTTAAGGAAGCAGCAGAAATAAAAAGTTAACCAAGTGGGAATAGCAGCAGTAAAGGGAGATAACTGAGTCAACATTAGAACTAATGAAAAAGAGGACAAATATGGTTGTAAACACGGAGATAAAACTAAAAATACAAATTTGAACAGCTTGTTGGAAATCCACGTCTGTGTTTCCTGTGTTAAGGCACTCTAGTGAACCTTATGACCACTCGAATTATCTCCCTTTTAATCTTTTACCTCCTTTTGGCAAAGTACTAGATGCTCTAATCAACGGATTGGCTAAGCATCTCACTTCACACGGTCTTCTTTCGAATAAACAATATGGCTTCCATTTCCCCAGGTCTGTTGGCGTTGTGTTAAAGGCTATTACTAAATGTGTCTATCAGACTTTAGCTAAGAACTACGAAGTGTGGACTGACCTTCTCTACAAGCTCAAGGGATACGATTTTACGGGACGAATGTTTGGCTTAATCCAATCGTTCCTAACCAATCGAGTAATAAAGGTCATGTTGAACGGATATGCTTCTAGATCATTTCACATTAAGGACCTATTTGGCCTTACAGAATCATGGCTGATGCTAAACTCCAGGAAAGCAAATCTGTGGTTCCTTGAACATACAATGGTAAATGCCGTAATTTTTCTATCATTTCAGGGGTTACGGTGTCTCTGAACGAATATTTGGCTTAATCCAATCGTTTCTAACCAACCAAGTAATGAATGTCGTATTGAACGGACACGCTTCTAGATCATTTCACATTAAGAAGCAATTTTACCTTCCATCATCATGGCTGATGCTAACCTCCAGCAACGCAAATCTGTGGTTTCTTGGGCTCACGTTTTTCAATGACATGAAGTCGAATGATTATACTGAATCATTTACTCGTCTCTACTGCGAGGAATGTTAATCCTGCCATTCGTTAGTGCTTTGAATATTGCTGTCATATCTGGTCTGGTGCTTCTACTGTGCATCTCAAGATTTTTGACAAAATTCAAATGGTCTGTAATGTAATCAGTCCTGACCAAGTTCTTGACTTCAATCAATTTCTTACTGACGCGAGATGCTACCGTTGAACTAGCTAGACGCAAACGTATATTATAATAGTTTATTAAATTGCGTTTTAGTGGCATTATCGCCTTGTTTGAAGTGAATTGATTAAGAAAGACGAAAAACGATAAATGAATTTGGAAGGTCTAAAAAAAGCCATCGGGAAAGGGAAGCAAACATGGTTGATCTGCAACCTACATAAATATCACTTATTTGCGTTGAAAGACAGAAACGGTTGCGTTAACAAACGCAAGGAAATTAAGTTAAACACTATATATATATATATATATATATATATATATATATATATATATATAAAAGAAAAACAGACCATTAAACGTTCCATTATAATAATTTATTTCGCTAGAGCCCTTTTAAAACACGCCAGATCATCAGATAGCACTTCCGAAAGATGAAACGAAAATGAAAAAAAACAAAATGAAAAAATTTCGTTACATGTTTTGAATGATGATCCGGTATCCTTTAAAAGGGCTCTGAAGAAATAAATTATTATAATGGAACCTTAGTGGTCTGTTTTTCTTTAAAATATTAGCTCTGGATTTACATTGAGCTCTCAGGATTTCTTCCTCCTTGGGACTACCCATACGTATATTACCAAGTTTTTAAATTTTTATATATATATATTATATATATATATATATATATATATATATATATATATGCACTTTAAAATGTGAAACGTGAAAAATGGCATAGTAACATACCTTTTAAAAGATGCAGACGTAAAGCATAAAGGTTTAAAACAACGGTTTTCCCAGTCAGTAAAAGTGCCAGATGTGATGCACACTTGGGAGATAATGTCTCTTGCGATTAATAACTGATTAGGTAGAATTTTCCCGAAGTATGTTGCTCTTTCTTTCTGTGGTACACTGGTTGCCACCCAAGAATACAAAAACAGTCCGTCCTGCTATTTAACTCATAGATGGGTAGAAGAGATGGATTCATACCTTTCGCAAGGTATTTGCACGTAAGTTAATGTAACAAATCGAACTGAAACTCGTACCCGGCTGAATATGAAAAAGAAAATGAGATCCTAACTTCGAACGCTAATCCTACTTTACAATTCTCTTGGTAAATACTGTTGTGTCCCATTACAATCAAACATATTCAAAATATTCTTAAAAGTATTTAAAAGCCTAAAAATATATTAGATGAAAACTAGACACGCTAACAAGCCGATTTTATGAGTGGCTACTTAACAATAAACCATTTACAAGCACTGAATCAAATGATTGAAAGAAAAAGCAACCATTATCTTTATCTTTAGTTGACTAAGAAGAACACTCAAAAGTCATTAACTCACAAAAAATTAGGGTATTAACAAAAATTATGTAACAGTTATTGAGAATATATATAGTAGCAGTACAGCCATAATTGGACTACACAAAGACACAAGTTAAATAAGTATAGGAAAAAGCGAAATGAGATGGTACGTTTTCAATTAAACTATCTACCGGATACAACGAAAGCATCTTATGTATGCATTTTGGAAAGCTTTTCTGAAATAGCGTTTTCTGAATGTGTGGGCCGATATTAACCCTTAGGAGATGACAGGGCCGATCTATCGGTCGAATGACGAAGAAAACGACTGAACCGATCCGTTGGCCCAGCTGATCCATCGGCCCGATAATACAAACCACGAGATTAGCTGGCTAGTCTTCGTACCAGCCAATCAGATTGCTTCTCACATTTCTTGCACATCTGGACCTTTCAATATTGGTTTCTATAATAGTTTTTGTGACTTTACATCGATTTTTTCTGTTCCAATTAAGGTCATGGGAAAAGGGCCCCGTCTTCTTGGCACTGAAACTTCAAATGAAGCTCCGTCTCCAAAAGGTTAACCAAAGATCCCTACCAGAGGCAAAAAGTGTAAGACAGAGTGAAGAGTAATGATAAACGCGGCTGAAAAAAAAGTCATGGGATGTGAAATGAATCACTTTTTTATTCCATCCTTATCAGTGGCAGATAATCCCGTTCTTCCGTCATCAGTTAGAAAATTTCTCTTTGTAGATGATATAAATGTGTAGGGCTGAACCTCCAAACATTTAGATGACCAGAGCCTGGCAGATGATCAACGGGGAGGAATTTTATACCATTCAAGTTTATACCTCCAAAACTACTAATTTGGTTTTTGTATAATGATGGTGGAACGTAACTAGTTATACGTTAAACCATCAGCGTACAGACCCTGAACTTTCTCCTATCATGATAAATAGTTGTTCTCTAAAGAAGACTCCTTGAATTGGACGCCAATTGGGACTGAAGTTCACCCCAACCCCAAGTGGAACTCGATCCATCGCTAAAGATTCTGGAAACATGGTCGGTATTTTGTACCGCGCCAGTAAGTACCTGACCCCTCTTACCATGCTTTCTCGTGACAAGAACCAGATCAGACCAAAAATAGAGTACTGCTTGCAGGTATCAGCTGGAGCCAACCAGTCCACACTGTTTTGCTTTATTATTTCACCCGAAGCAAGGCAATAAAGTCACTAAGACGCAAGGGGGCTACTGAACGTGATAGAATACGAGAAATAAAAAATATTATTAAGAAGGGAGAACAATAACAGAACAGGAAATTAAGAAAGCAAAAGATAACGATTGACACTGCATTTAAATTCTTGAAAATCAAAGTTGACGGGAAAGCCAGAAGAGAGATCCACAGGCGAGATGATGTTTGTTTGTTTTGTTTTTGTTGTTGTTGTTATTTTTTTGTTTTTTTACAATAATATCCACGATGTATAAGGCTGAAGTGCCACTCGAGGTAAAGGGTGACAGAGTAAGATACAGCTTTATATTGGCATGTGGGTAAGATAATGGTTGACTCTAGACTTTGTAAAGGTTAAGATTGTAGTGATCGGGTAAATATTCTCTTGGGAATCGGTTTCACAAAGCAGCAGTTCGTAAGAAGCTGCTACTCGAGTAGAACTTACATCTCATCAGTGTAATAAAAGAAATGAGAGTTGTTCGCTAGAATGTGCATAGCATGGCGGGTCCTAGCCGTAAATGTGAAACTAAGTAATGTAGTTCGTCTGAACACTTTCCATAGAAATACCAATAGAGCGGTAAGAGACTTACGATGTATCGTCAGTGAGTAAGAGAGAAAGTGAGAACGCTAGAACAATTACGACTGAGTAGTGAGTTCGATCCTCACTGGGTGTCCCATACTTCGGCCTTGTGCCACATCTGAGCTATGCTTGGAAAATCACAAGAGAGAAAGTGAAAAAGGGAAAGTTCGAGAACAAACTGTTACCTGTCGCCATTGCAACTGTAAAATAACGAGACCAGTCGTGATAGAGTTCAAAAAAATTCTACGCGGCCTTGTGGGTGATGAATTATTTTCCAACCTCTTTCCCAGTGACGAAATTTCGCAAGCACCTCGCTACACTATCGCTGTTTCCATGACGAGCAAAATTCCTTAGTTCCGTCAGCCTGGATCTTCCCAGTTAGGACACGCCATGCTATGTGCGCATTAACGAATCATCCCAATTCCCTTTGTATTCCATTTGTAAGAAAGAAGTCCCATAACAATCGCAACATCAGATTTCCGCGAATTAGGTTTAACATTAGTTGAACCTAATTCTTTTTTACATATCCTCTTAAACTCTTACCCCCACTTCTATGTGCAACAAACTCAAACAGAAACCCTCTAGATTGAGTGGCTCATGGGAGAAAAAGAAATACAAAAGTAAAATGCTGATGACTTGCTAGATCAAAGAACGTGAATCTGATGCAAATGGAATCTGCAAATAATCTCTAGCTTTACGGCCATATCACGTTGAAACAACGGTTCCTGTACGGTTATTTAAAGCCATAAAATATTTTTAGACCGTGAGATTTCTTTATAGAGTTAATGATGGTTTAGGGATACAAGTCCTACTAATTAACCCATAGCTGGGGGAGAAGAGAAGGATTCATACTTTTCTCAAGAGTATTTGCGCGTAAGTGAATATAACGGACCCGACTGGAATTGGAACTCAGCTCACCGATTAAAAATTCCGAGCAATTAACACCACCCGCACATCCAAGCTTACAACATCTGATATTCCCAAGCTGTCACCCATCTAGGTACTCACCAGGCTCGACGTTGTTTACCTTCGGTGGTCGTACGTGAACTAGTGTTGCAATGTGATATGATCATAAGCCCTGTCTCATGAAAGGACATTACAGGATTAAGAATGAAAGAATATTATATAAAACGTTTCTATACATCAGAACTTCTTCAGACTAAAGTAATGCTTTTTGATGATGGAATTATATATTTCCAGAAAAGGGAGCGAGAGACATAAAAACTCAAGAGTCCGTTATAATGTATGCACTGACAAGAAATACTAAAGATGTTGGAACGCTGAAAATTAACATCTTTAAATTAATTTTTTTATACATGTCTGGGCATGTAGCCAAGCCGATTTCATTCAGTTTCCTCGCTCCAGATTCTATTTAGGTGTAATGAGAATTTGTAGCACCAATATTTACATGAGGAGAGATACAATGAAAATAAGTTTAAGCTCCGCCAATACCCTAATATTCAACGCAACGCGAGACAGAAGGCTCGTCAAATACTTCAAAATCAAAGAATAAACTCTTCCAGCAAACTCAGGAACTGAGATACATTATTCCACGTACGAACTCTATCCCAACTGCAATTGAAAAGAATGTATCTAAATTTATTCATATTATAAATATAAAATTGACTCCTTCCGAAACAATACTTCATTAATGGAAAAGAAAATAACATTAAGCGAAAACATGAACGAGGAATTTACGCTATCACCTGTAATGATTATTCAAGAAATACATAGGAGAAACCCCAAAGACTTTAAAAAACAGATTATGTGAACACAAAAGTGATCTTTTACAAAAAAAAAAACAAAAAAAAACATGTATTAGTCGCTAACCGTAATGAGTTTGACTATAATTTCGATTTAAAAATGCTACTTTATTTAAAAGAGAAAGCAATTTACAAAGAGGAACGTATATAGAAAGTGCTTTGATCACTCGATCATCCACGGTAAATTTGCGTCCAGGTTCTTACGACATATCACCTTTCTTAGCAGATTTTCTATTATCATAAATTAGGATAATTAATAATAAATGATAAACACAAACAAAAGCGCACGGAAACTTAATGCCCAGACACGTATTAAGATAAATAATTTAAAATTTAAAAATTTCAACGGTTCGACACCTTCAGCGTTTCTTAACATATATATTTATAATGGATAATTACGTTTTTATATATCTCCTGCCCGTTCTAAACATATAATTCTATCAAAAAAAGACATTAATTTGGTCCGATAAACTGTTTCTAGAGTTCAATGGTGAAGATTAGAAATGTTAAAACTAAGGAATGTAGTTCATCAGAATACTTTCCATGTCATGTTACTATAAATATATATTGTTAGTCCTTTTTTATATAAAAATGTATTGCTAGTATTTTTACTATGAAAAAAAAGTATTTTTATACTTTAATAGTGTTTTGTTTTTGTTTGAGGGTTCGTTATTTGCCCATAGCTGGGACCCTAACAGGTGCTACCACCCGGGTCAGAATCTACCTGCGAACAACAACAGTTAAGAGGTGGCTCCAGGTTCATCAAAACCTCAAATCTCCAAATCAGAAGCCTTGCTGCCGGATGTAATTTATCGTCAAACCCAGGACTTAAAATGCTTAAATAGACAGAATACACACACACAAACACACACACGCACGCACACGCACACATCATCACACACACACACACACACACACATATATATATATATATATATATTATATAATATATATAATTAGTCCGACAATTATTTTTAACACATTTTTATGTTCATACATTTTTTTATAGATACGAATATTTAAGTAAATGCATTTACTTAAATATTTGTATCTATATAAAAGAATGCATAAACATAAAAATGTCTTAAATATATATATATATATATATATATATATATATATATATATATATATATATATATATATTGTAAGTAAGAAAATAAAAATTAAAAATTAAAATCATTAGACACACTGGGTTGTAGATTAATATTCTTTCGTTTTTTTTATTATTATTCCATTTAGATTCCTCGACTAGTTTCGACCAAAATGGCCATCATCGGGAGGAGAAATATTTCTGCTTGCTGTTGGCAGTGAACTACAGAAATGAATGTCTTTTGTTGGAGAAAATGAACTTTTGTCTGTAGTTTTCATTTGTTTTTTTTTTTTTTATTTTTTCACATGAATCTTTTTAACATTCCTTGTGTTGGTCAAACAGTCTCTTTTAAGTTGTTATTTGAGATAAGAACTGGATAGATACATTTTATCCTGAATTCTCTGGTCAGTTTGACAGTTTTATTGGACCTGGTGAGGGATGTGTCTCTGTTTAGTGTTTGTGTGTGTGTTATTTGGTTCTTAGGGAGTGAGTGAGTATGATATGTGTAAGCGTGTGTATTGCTGTAGGTGTGTGTTATCATTTGGCTCATTAGGGAGTGAGTGAGTATGGTGTGTGTACATGTGTATAATCGTGTGGGTGAGTGTATAAGTGTGAGGCCTCCATTCCTCCGTAAGCATGTCTGTCTTGTGTGGGTGAGAAATGTGGGTAGGTTTTGATTTGTTGATTGTTACTATTATATATTGTTAAATTTAAATATATATATATATATATATATATATATATATATATATATATATATATATATATATATTAAGGAATGCGAGTTCGAATTCCAATCGAATCCATTACATTCACTTACGTGCTAATAACCTTGGGAAAGGTATGAATCCTCTTTTTCTCCCTCCAACTATGGGTAAATAGCATAACAAACTGGATTTTATAACCTTGGATGGCAACTGGTCTAGAAGTAGGAAAACTCTGAATTCAAAACCTGCGGAGGGTCGTTTGGGGACCTTGTGGCTCGTACTGCACCAGGTCACTGTATTCGGCCCTTCAAAAAATGTGGTTGGTTCTTCACAAACCCTTCACCACTCTAAACAAATCATATATGCTGGTGTCTGGGCTTTTGGTTCCTAGGAACTGAGCTTCTTGACGCTCATATGTCAAATACGACGGGAATACCACCACACACACACGCACACACACACACACACACACATATATATATATATATCACTTTAAACATTGTTTTTAGTGGATATTCATATTTCAGTAGGCGCTCCGTTTATTTATTAGACAGTGTATTCATTTATTTTTATCTAGCGACCCGCATGTTATATTTTCTAAAAAAAAAAAAAAAAGATTATTCTTGTATTTCAAGAACCTTTAATCTAAGTTAAATATTTATCCTACTGCTCAATCATAGAATTTGTTCCTGTTCGATTTTTAGGCACCAATCAGCCAAATTTGGGCAAAGTGAATCGATCGTTTGGGAATATACCGTCTCTTTCACGTATTCCAAAAGAAGTTCTGCCTGTCTATGCGATGTACTAATCGAGAATAAACTATCCATATATAGCACATTTATATCGATTTGTCATGCCTAACACAATTCTCGCATTGTTTTTTGTTTGTTTTTTTTGTTTTTTATCGATTGTGCTTTCCTAGGTTATAAACCCGGATACAGAAAAAAAGAGCAAACAAAATAAACGCGAGATGATTTATAGATGCGTACCATCACGTAACGATTAACAAGTTTGTTTTGAAGCGCGAGTCGCTGGCGTTCAATCCTTCCAGGCATCCTGCTATAATGGTGATTTTCTAAGCATAGTGTAGATGTGCCACAAGACCGAACGTATGGAGCACCAAGTGAGGATTGGACTCACTATTTAGTCGTAATTATTCTAGCATGACAATCTTGCTAACCTTTTCACCAAGCCGAGGTAACTAATAGATTCAGTAAGCGTAGCGTAGATGTGGCACAATGCCAAAAAAGTATGGGGCACCCAGTACAGATCGAACTCACTATTCACTCGTAATTGTTCTAGCGAGACAAGCTTGCTAACGTTTTCACCACGTCAACGTTCACAAATTATATTCTATGCATAGCGTAGATGTGGTATAAGTCTAAAATTATGGGGCGTTCAGTGGGGATCGGAGTCACTATTCACTCGTAATTGTTCTAGAGAGACTAGCTTTCTAATCATTACACCACATCGAGGTACCCAAAGTTGTTACGGTATATGAGGTAATGGATAGCGTGGAAAAAAAGGACATCTCAGAGACGTTAGTTGGTTCCAGTGAGAAAGCAAATGAAATAAAGAAATGTTTAACGTCTGTTTCAGTGAAATTTAAAAAGTTGTCAATTTAAAATATTTTCATTTGAACCCCTTTATTTAAATAATGACCAACATTAATATATACGGAGATTTTCTGAGCATAGCTTATATTCGGCACAAGACTGAAAGAGTGGCACACCCAGGGAAGATCGAACTCACGACTCAGTCGTAATTGTTTTAGAAAGACCTGCATCCATTACACCACATTTCGCTAACCTCCTATGAACTGTATTGAATTATCTGTAGCGCATTTTTTTTCGTTCTTATTTTACTGATGTTCATCTAAATACAAGATCGAATAGCCAATAGACGGTTACTGAATGAGGATTGTGTACGGTCGTACAAGGGAGGGGAAAGCGATGCATATTATGAGGGTATGCAGGATAGATAACAGTTGACCCTAGACTTGAAGAGGTTAATAGTGTACAGATGAGAAACATCCTCTCAAGTGTGTGGAAAAATGAAATAAAATCGATAAATAAAATAATAATAATTAATAATAAAAAAAACGGCATTTTCCCATCAAGCTTAGAAAAAAGGAACCGGAAGTATGATTACATCACTTGACTTCGAAAAACGCTGTTAGGTAGCGTTGTTAAAGTCTATAAAAAATATATTTTTCTTACATCACTCTCTTTCTCCTCTTTGCTCCAAGATGTACAATGACGTGGTAATTATGTTCCCGTTGACGAACGTTAGATTCCCCGGTCCACTGACAACTGAACTCGCTTTCAAATTTCCAATATCGTTCGGACGTGTCTTGTTGCCCTGCTCATTAAGTATAAATTGGCCGTTTCAACTCAGCGCAAAGCTGACTTGAGCTCGACCATTTTAATCATTGTTATCCCTACTTACCATAACTTTCTTCAGAACCAAACAGGAAGACGGACATACCCAATATACATTGAAAACTGTTTCACTACAGTTAACATGAAAAGAATACACGGTATGTAGTAGAAACCCAAGTTTTTTGTATACTTCTTTATTTATTATACCCGCACCTCACCTTAATACCCGCACCTCACCTAAATACACGCACCTTACCTAAAATACTCACTAACATATAACATTTTAAATTCCATAGGAGTTTATTTCACAAAGCAGCAGCTCTTCGGAAGGAATTGTCCAAATACAACTTCCTCCTTACCAATAGAATACAAATCAAGTGAGGATGGGATTACACTGGGATTAGCTGTGAAGATCTGGACTGGTGGAATTAATGAACATAGCTCGTCTGAACAGCTGTCATGAAAATAGCAACAGAGTAGAAAAAAGGCTATCAATGTTTCATGTGTAAGAAAAGGGGTTATGAATCACACTGAACTATCATCGGATGTAATATTTACACAATGGAAAAAAAAACATTTAATTTTGGTTTCTCTCGGTAAAACTACATTTTGTTCTTACTCTGTACCAGTGTCTCTCAACCTGTATTCCCCGGGACGCTAGGGTTTCGCAAGAGGTCGTCGGGGGTTTTCGGCGAGAAACAGTAATAACTAGACTAATTCATTTTTGAGTCATTTTTGTTTAATTTTATATTCGTTATTTTACTATACATGTACGGCATATTGTTGGAAAATCCTTGGATATTATAATAAAGGCTTCAAACTCTTATATTGATAAAAAATATAATAATCATAGAATAATTAAAAAAATACGCTTTTAAGTAGGCGCCCTAGGGGGTTGTCAGTGATGTTTTGACTTTTGAGTTTCGGGTCTTTCAACATCTTACTTCCCATCACCAAATCGACCCAATCAGGGGAGATCAATGCCTAATTCACCCTCTCAATCAAACGCTAACAGCTACTCTGGCCTTTTTAAAGAATAAGAGGAAGAAAGACCACATATTCCGCACATCTGATGGGATGTTTGTATCAACCAATCAGCTGCGTGAACTATCTTTTAAATGGTCCGCGGTGTGGACTGGTTTATTTTGTTATTTCGGTGGATTGCAGTTTTAATGGATAACCGAGGAGGTAATCTTAATCTTCCTAACTTTAACTCTTTTCCTTAAGTATTGTATAATTTAATTATTTTTATTTTATTTGTACTTTTTTTTTAGGCGGGGAAACTTAAACTCAACCCTATTATCACATTTTATCGTTTAGCCTGTTTCTTAACTTTTTTAACTCTTTTTTTTAAATTTAGAGAATGTATTTAGCGATGTCTTCGCCTTCATTGGTTAGTGGTCAGGACCTGGACGTGGTGGATTCTTGTACCATTGAGTGACGCTTGCACGAACGAATGCAAATATAAGTGATAGATATTAATAATGGTATATGATAATTTTTATGCAAGATTTCCCTGAGACATGAAATCTATTTCAAGGGTTCCATAAGGGTTAAACAGCTGGTCTAATCTATTTTCAATTTCCTTATCACCTATACTAAAATCCTTGGTTATTATAATAAAATATAAAGATATATATATATATATATATATATATATATATATATATATATATATATATATATATATAATAATGGTATATAATAATTTTATGCATAAATGAGACATGAAAACTATTTCAAAAGGGTGGCACAAGGGTAAAAAAAGAAACCTTTGTTCAATTTTCAATTTCCTTATCGCCTATACTAAAATCCTTGGTTATTATAATAAAATATAAAATATATATATATATATATATATATATATATATATATATATATATATATATATATATATATATATATATATTAATATATATATAATAGTTTTTATGCTGGGGTTCCCAGAGACATGAAAACTATTTCAAGGGTGGCACAAGGGTAAAATGGTTGAGAAACCTTTGTCTGTTCAATTTTCAATATCCTTATTTGCCTATACTAAAATCATTGGTTATTATAATAAAATATAAACGAGATTGATATTAATAATGAGATATAATAATTTTTATGCAGGAGTTCCCAGAGTCATGAAAATTATTTCAATGTTTCTACAAGGGTAAAAAGGTTGAGAAACGCTTGTCTGTTCTATTTTCAATTTCCTTAGAACCTATACTAAAATCCTTGGTTATTATAATAAAATACAAAAGATATATATATATTAATAGTGGTATATAATAATTTTTATTCGTGGTTTCCCTGAGACATGAAATTATTTCAAGGGTTCCACAAGGGTAAAAAGAAACGCTATTCTATATAATCTAAGTTGAGCAAGATATACTTGGTGGCTGAAGCTTTTGTATATTTATCATGATGCGTTGTCGAATCTACAATAGACAAACATTTCTTTAGACTATTTTACATTCGGATTAAATAATCATGGTATCACACCGCCAATAAAGAAAGAGTGAAAAATGACAGCAAGGTTTCAACAGCTGCAGCACTCATCAGCAGGCCACAGTATAGGTTTACGGCTCCAAGTTCTCCACGGGACAATAGACTAATGCAGTAAAATGAATGCATTTAGTAACATAGTAATTGGGAGTAATTGGGAGTGTGTACTTGGGCTCATTACCCCTTGCATTCTGACACCCTAGTATCCTAGTGGCTTTTATTGCGTTGCTTGCTGTGAAATGATTAACACACACTCATTCAGGCACAGACACCCCCCTCTCTCTCTCGCTCTTTCTCTCTCTCTCTCACCCACCCACACACACACACACACATATAGGGGTGAGAGTCTCCGACTGATGTCAAATCGGCTGGGTTTCGATCCTGGCTGGAAGTAATCGCATGTCTAAACACACTGATGGTATAGCCAGTCTGTCTGTCAATGATTATATACGCTCCCTTTAATGGGTTTAGCCTTTAGAGGAAAGGGAATTTGTCGTCTGCTGATGATGATTAATGCTAAACTCTTGGTTTATGAACTGAGTCCAGCGAAACAGTCTGTCTGTAGATGACTATATATATATATATATATATATATATATATATATATATATATATATATATATATATGAAATGGACAAAGTCCGACAATTATTTAAAGAAAATTTCTCGGACATTCAGGCCGGTAAATGTTGTTTAATACTGTTTCTTATAAACAGACCATTTACTTAAATATTTGTATCTATAAAAAGAATGTATAAACATAAAAATGTCTTAAAATTATATATATATATATATATATATATATAATTTTTAAGACATTTTTTATGTTTTATATATATATATATATATATATATATATATATATATATATATATATATATATAGTTTGTAACTTACAATGATTGATGTTACCTTCGGTATGCCGACTCCAGAGTTTCGTGAACGGGCAATCCAGAACCAGAAATCACTCCGTCCATTCGTCAGGAGGTACAGCAATTGACTATTTGTATTTCGCTATTTTTCATTGTTGCATGGTTGATTTCTTTTTCATAGCGTGTGTGTGCGTGCGTGTGTTCCTGTGTGTGTGCGCGCGCGTTCGTGCTGTATGTGTGTACATGTAGAATATCGTTGTTATTTCTCCTTTTCGTCGTTTTTTTTTTCACTTTACACTCCCTTCTTATTTTTTTATTTTAATTTTTTTACTTTCTACCTTTTTCTCTTTTCTTTCAGTTGTAGCGATTTTTGACATCCGATTTTTCTAACATTCACTCTCATTGTTAACAATATATATATATATATATATATATATATATATGGCGGACCCTCTCGTCGCTGACGACAAATGAGGGCTCAGTAAAATAAGGAGTTGTCCAACTTTTATGGACATGTATGTGTCTCCGAAAGCCTGCAGGAGTTTTGCAAACTTTTAAACAGACGAAATATGTGGTTGAGCCATTTTGTTTGAGTACATGTTTCTGCGAGTGGCAGCCAGACCTGCTTAATTGCGCGCGACAAAGTCACAGTGTCAGGTAAGGCCATCATTGACAGGAGAAGCATACTGCCAAAACGGAATAGTCCATTGTTTATGAAAGCTACGTTATATATTTATTTTATTTATTTATAGCCAAATCCCCGTCTTACGAATATTTCTCTTCATAATAATTTAGAAATAACTCATCAGACAATGTTATTTTATTTCATTTATGGTAATTAGAATTTTGATGATTGTCTTACTCGGTTTCCTTCGTGCAATTATGTGCGTCTGAAAAATGTCGCTTTTATCGCCGTAGCCATTGTTTCTTTGTCTTTTGGCTGCGATCAAAGTGTAGTAACTGTTCATATCAGCTTCATCTGATTCTCTCTCTCCACTTCTATCTTCCGTTCTTTCTTTCTTTCATTCTCCCACTGAAAGCAATTTTCCCCCTCTTTCCACGCGATCAAAACACGGAATAGTCCATTATTTAAGAAGTACAGACAGGAAGTAACGGTCATTGCTATCTAAAGAAAGGCGGGAAAAGAGAAATTATAATGGGATATTGCAAGAAGATATTTATTGTCTTCAAGATGACTTATCTTATCAAAGCCATCCTGAAGCCCCGTGATATATTCTCCAGTCAATTAGAAGAGTTGACTGGTGATCAGGCCACTTGCTGACGTGTTTGCAAAGACGCTGTTCAAACCACAGCCTCTAGGTTGGTGCAGCCGGGAGAGGAATGCCATCGTAAACATCAGATGCGGAGTCCTGCCATCCAGGGTCTTTTCAGGTACCCTACTTACAAAAATGTATGTATGTCAAGTGTTTGTCTAATCAACCACACAAGAAACCGTCCCCTTGAAAGGAAGTAGACGTGTTTGCCTAAAAATGACTTTCTATAATGACCACCAGAAATATAGGGCTTCATCTATAGCGATTAAAATTCTTACAAAGAATATTAATTCTTCAAGTATAATAATGCTGAGAAAAGTGTCTATGGCGCCTAGGTAAACACTTTATCCTGCCAGATAACGTATCTTCATATATATCCGATATTTTAACAATAGATCAAAAAGGATAGTCCTGCGTATGACGATAAACTAAATCCGGCAGTAAGCCTTCCGATCGGAGGTTTTAAGGAGCGTGGAAAGATTTATTAATTGCTGTTGTTCCTACATCCACCCTGACGTGGGGTGGTAGCACCTGTTAGGGTCCAAGCTATAGGCAAAACAAAAATCAACAGCTCATTTTTATAATGAAACGTGCAACAATACATTTTTATAGTAAAATGACAATCAATTCAACATTAAAAAAATATAAAAATACCTTTATAGTACAATTACCAAAATTGCATTTTTTTTTTATTTTTAAATATATTTCTAAAAAAACATACCTTTACCCTGAAACAATAAAATTATATACAAAATATCTGCAATTGAAAGCATGAAATTATGTACAAAATATTTATATTTCGGCATTAAATAACCCACAGAGATTGATATGCCGCTAAACAAAATCATCCAAGCAATCCTCTAAATCGAAAAGCAGGCTTTACCACCATGAATTAGTGAAACGCTTATCGGCACGGCAAGTGAAAAGGGCGAGCCGCGTTCGAATTCTGGCCTAGTCTGTTGCGTTCACTTTCGAACGAATAAGCGCGTGAAGGGCATGAATCGGTCTCTTCTCACCGTCGTCAGCTTTAATAGTAGGGTAGACTTGGCTTTCTAACCTTGAGTGGCAATCAGTTTAAAAGAAAGGATTTAATTTTTTTCCAAAATGAATTTTTTTTTATAATTTGAATCTGTTTTTGAGAAATCCACACATTCAAGGATTGTAAATAATTTTAAAAAATTAAACTTTGGAGTAGGAAATTTTTTGACAAAACTGCAGAAGGATAAATATTTGTTTTTGGTGGCAAGGAAGGCGTTTGATGGAAACCATTAATTGTATAAATTAGTGGTTCCCAAACTTCAGACCGTGGAGAAAGCAACGGGAAACCACTTCATTATAATTCCTAAGAAGGTGTGAAGTTCTCAGATAATAAAAAAAACGGAGTCTGTGGAGAGCCATTATCGCCTACATCATGAAAAGAACATGTCATTTTATGGTGCTTCCATTTCCTTTAACTCGTGAAAAATATATCCGCAGTAAAACAAGGGGATAAATAGCCAACCAAATAAAAAAAAGAAAGTATAATTAATTATAAAAACCTTTTTTACAATAATGTTCCCCCGATGCAAGACCTAAGAGCCACTCGAATAAGAGGCACACTTTATAAAACTATGCGGGGAAGATAACGGTTAACCCTAGACTTAATAATGGAGATATGTCTTAGAATTGGAAAGCAATTTAAGAGAATCAATTCCGTGCATTTATACCTGTAATTTGCCAAAATCGGCGGCACCGCCCCTTTGGGGATGATAGAAAGATCCAGGGGTGCGGTGAGAAAAAAGTGGGCAGCCGCAGGGTGACAGTGGCACATCTGAACAATACACACATTGTTACTGAATTGTATCTGACCTCCTTTTTACAGTGTATCCCATTTATATAACAATATAATGGATATGTTTAATTTATTAATCCGACAGATTTTAGCATTTTAAAAGTTATTTTTAGTAGATACCCGTATTTGAGTAGACGTTCCGTTTATTTATTAAACAGTATATTTATTTATTTTCGTCTACCGGTCTGAATATTAAGGATATCTTATTAACTGTAAGAGTTCTTGGATTGCAAAGGAAATATTTGTCGCAGATTACTTCCACAACGAAGAGAATAAATAACTGTAAATTCAGATTCGAATATCAGGTTCAGAAAGAAATGTCGAAATCTCGATTCGCGGGTACTCTATCACAAATCACAATGCACGTGACCAGTGAGAAAAATAACTCACTCACCGACGACGACGACGACGACGACGACGACGACCGCGGAAGTCAAAATACACAAATTTTGTCTTTTTCATCTCCGATTCGAGAACACCAAATGTTTCTATCGACCGAGCATTTTCTTTCATTCGTCAATAACTGGGAGAGGACGCACAATATTAGCATATCCAAAATAAATTTATGGCGACGGCTGCGACTAACTTCTTTCTAATTTGAATATTCCGTCTTCAGCATATCATGCAGAATACGTGCCCTTTTTTTTCGGCATGTAAATTTCTTTTTCGCCACATTTTCCGTCGTAAGATACACGCGACACGCTGTCGCTTCGTTTGACGAGGTAATTCGCCGTTTTCCTCGCTATATTAACGAAAAGATACGAACTCTGGTAGGATTCGAACCAACGTAGCAAGAGAAACCGTCATTAGATGCAACGCACTTAAGACCAAGTTGGCCACGAGCAAAGCCGAATAGAGTCCTTAAGCGCAAATTACTTCAAAGATTCCCGAAACATATCTGCTCAGTTTCGTTTACTAACGTAAACAAAGCAATTTCTAAAGAAGTAATGGAATTTCTATTTATTAATCCGACAGATTTTATCACTTAAACGTTATTTTCAGTGGATATCCACATTTGGGTAGACGCTCTGTTTATTTATTATCTAAAGGCGGTTTCTCCCGCTAAGACTCAGGTTCAAAAGAAAATCCAATCAAAATTGGTTATACATTTTTTGGAGGGGGGCGTTGTTATTTTTACGCAAGGAGGTGGCAACCCTCAAAATTTTAGGAACCACTGATTTGTATAATTAATGGTTCCTTCAAACGACTTCTTTCCCGCCCGCAAAAAATGTTTATATCCTCTGCAGTGTTTTTGTTTTTTTTAATTTTCTACTCCAAACTTTAATTTATTTAATATTTACACTACTTGCAGATATGGAGTTCTTAAAAACCGATTCAAAAAAAGTGAATCGACATTTCATATTCAGAAAAAATTCTTCTTGTTGAAAAAAAAAATCCTAAATTTAATTGCAAACAATAAATAAATTTATAAGTAATTTAATAAAACGAGATGCAGTGAAAACGTACGAAGACGTTTTTGATGCATTTTTCTTTGAAATAATAAAATCATTTTATCATATCTCTTATAATTACTTTGAGATTCATCAAAAATTCCTGTAAGGCCTGAATCGAAGGTGTCAGGGAGGGCTTGGACAATAAACGTGCTTTCACGCGGATCTCGGCAAGAAATCTACAAGGAGCCAGAAGGAAACAAGAAACAAAAAAAAAATAAAACATTTACAAGGAAGGTACTTCAATTTGGACATCTTTACCTGAAACGATATGAATGCTTAATCAAGTGGCAAAATTCGGTCACGTCCCACGGAAAGAATCCTTTTGAAGTGTGAATTTTGATTGAATTAAGTAAAATATTATCGACAGTCGTTTAAATTAGTCTCGTCCCGTTGCCAATATTACATCCCTTCCTGTTAACAATATCATATTATATATATATATATATATATATATATATATATATATATATAACAAAAACACCACACACACACACACACACACATATATATATATATATATATATATATATATATATATATATAGAGAGAGAGAGAGAGAAAGAAGAGAGAGAGTTATTATATTTATCAGTCATTTGCTTTTAATACCTGTAATTAAACTCATGTCTCTCTCCATATCGATACTTGAATATTCTTATCTACCTATCCTCCTCTATCCGCCCCCACTTTCTCTTTCGATATATACGAAGGGTTTTGAAAAGTTCTCTATCCGACATGAATATATATATATATACATAGATAGATAGATAGATAGATAGATAGATAGATAGATAGATAGATAGATAGTGTATGTGTTTCTATACGTGTGTTCACTTCTCACGTGTTTATTCCTATTTATCATAGTGTCCATTCCATACCTATTGCTAATTATCGATCGATATTTTTCATATTTGTCAATTCACACGTCCACGAAAAAATAAAATTCGGTCGAGCAGTTTAGAGGGAAAAGCGCGAATTTGTAAACAGTGATTGCTTCTGCTGATGCAAAGGCTCTCCTATGAATTGCACACTCTGAGTCACTGGCATGTTTATTCTAATATAAATACGAAAAAAATTCACATTCCTCCGCCAGGGGAAAACTCTCCAACTGATTGCAAATCGTTTGGGTTTCGAACTGTCTTGAGGCAATCGGATGTCTAGCCACTCTGCTGAGCTGTGATATAGCAAAACAGTCTGTGGATGACACATATATACGCCCCCGAAAAAATAAAATTCGGTCGAGCACTTTAGAGAAAAAAAATAAATATTCGTAAACAATGACTGCTACTGATGATGCAAAAGCTCTTCTATGGATTGAGAACACTATGTCACTGGCGTTTCTATTCTAAAATAAATACGTAAAAGCGAATTTTTGGGGGGAATAACTAATTCCTGAAATTTACGCGTTTTATAAGCATATTCATTATTAAAATTAAAATTACTATGGTAACGGCTAGAGCAATTGTATAAGGAAAAGGGGCGTAAGGCTTAATAATTTGTAACAATATCTCAGTTACATTCACAGACGTCAAGTCAGGGTAAGGTTGGGGTGTCTAAATTTAAAGCGGAAGATAAGATCGTCTAGTCTGGTTAAGTGACTATGGAGATTTATTTATTTTATTTTTTATTTTTTTCTGAAAGGGTTTTGTGGATATTAAAAATAAACTGTCATAATTCGCTAACATTTGTTTTTTTGACGACTTCATAAAGGGTTATCTTTTTTTATTGGGTAGGGCATTGAAACTATTTATTTAGACTATGGAGTTTAAAATTTGTATTTATTATTTTATTTTTTCTTTGTTTTTTATGCTAATTATTCAATGCGAAAATTTGATGATGTCGGCAAAAAACTGTTAACTCATGTCTATTGTTTAATAGATTTGTATTATTTAGAAACTTGGTAATGTGTAGTTTTTCATGTAGGCATAAAGGACATGGGTCATCCCAAGTTTTACAAGTTCTAGTTTTGCTTAAAATTTTCCATTTTACTTTTGGTGTTTTATTCATTTCCTTCAAATGTCAAAAATATTTAGATAGAGATGTCTGATTTCTTTTATTTATATTGTTGAAGGAGCACTTATGCTGCCTCCATCTGGTTTTAAATTCATTCTTCGTAGACCCAATGTATATCATATTAGTATTAGGACTCTCAATGGATGAGATAGTACATTGGTATACCACAGATTTTACGCGGCATTTATTTTCCAATGGGCAGTCTTCTGGGTTTCTACAATCACATAATTTTTCACTATTTTTGTCTAATTTAATTGTAGGGTTTTTATTAATACTATTCTGGCATGAGGGGTTATTCAGGATTTTATTATTGTGTTTTTTTATTATACTTTCTAGATTTTCAGTGCAACTGTAACTTAATTTTAGGGTGTTTTATTAAATATTTTACTAAGTCTACTATTAGTAGGAAAGTGTTTTTCAATTAAAGCTAGAATTTCTGTCCTAGCTTATATATATATATATATATATATATATATATATATATAACAAGAAGAGAGAAACCACAAACGTTTTTGGTTTTAATGTGGATTTTAAAAAAAAATATATATTATGGTTTATTTCCATAATTTTGCAACACGAGTTTCTATTTGCGACCTTAATTCTTCTTTTCTATTGATGAGGCAGAACCATTGTGATGACTTTCTCATAAACGAAAATGTGACATGTTCATCATTAATTAATCACATAAAGGATCGGAAGCTTTTATGATGGAAACTTTTAGTTTAAATATATATATATATATATATATATATATATATATATATATATATATATATATATTATTCCAAATCATTTTCTAACTTATTCAAGATGATCTTCACCCCCATGAGCCCCTCTAATCTTCTAACATTTTGTCCTGGAGTAACAAATACCTCAGAGTTTTCACGTACGATTTCATTTTCAAGTCTTTTTTCACTGCTCTTTGAACTGTCATAGCTGAAACTTCTTATTCATCGTTCTCTTGATGGTTCTTGAATGGAAGGAATATACCAGATTGAATGTTTTGTACCATTACTGAAGGCCTGAATAATCTTTTTCATCTCACCATTGCTCAGTTGGAAAAAACACATATACAAATGACACAAAACAATTTTAAACTGTTCTCTTTCTAGCTGAATAACTCAAAGGGTTTTTCAGTGATTCTTATATAAAAAAATGGTGTTTAATGGCTAAATGTCTTTATCTGAAAACCTGGAAAAAAAAATTCCAAAAACAACATTATTTTTAGTGTTTTTTTTAGAGATTAAACATTTTGTGGGATAGACAATTATATTGTTACAATATGTGGAAAATTTATATTCGTTAGAGCCGCTATATATATATATATATATATATATATATATATATATATATATATATTCCTACTTTAAACGTTAAACATGGATAAGTGTGTTTAGGTAGACATTCCATTTGGTTTTTGTTTTCCTTTTTTAATTTTAAGACTAGCGGCCTGTGCATTCGAGCGTCTTAATAAAGAGATTGGACTTTCTGGCAGAATTTGAATGTTCAGGTTTTGGAAGACACAATTTATTTGTCACGAGTACTCATCAGGATCGTAAAGTCACTACATGTATTGTATCCATAGCAGCAGTTAGGTGTCTAAGGTAGGATAACTGAAGGAACCTCTACGTCTTTGGTTGTTTTTTGAATTCAATGCTTCCTTCTTCTAGATTGGTTGCCATCTCAAGACAAGAGTGGCGAAAGGTGTATTAATATCTTTTCCAAGAGAATTGTCGCAAAGTGAACGAAACAAACGAACGGGAATTGAACACGGCACACCGAATTCATATTGTACGCCGATAGCCGTTACAGTACCCACGCGTCCCTATTTACTTATTCCTTAATATAATCTGATGACAAGAAAATGATGAACATTCGATATTATATTGGTTATTTATGTCGACAGTGACACCGAAATCATACTGTCAAAAAAAAAAAATTTATACAAAAAAACCCAATGTCATCGGTCAGCGTTCAAATCTTTGAGAAATGATTGGCAGCAAATACCGCTTTCAAGTATTTACGAAATCCAGCAGAAGAGAAACTTTGATAATCGCTTTTCGTGATAAAATCATACCCGACCCGGCTTCCATCTTGAAGAGGATTGGACAGACGAGAGCAATTTGGTTGTTGATACCCAGAAAACCGAAAAAGAAAAAAATGATACGCTTTAAAAGTTGGAAAAATTCATGTCCAATCGATCCAATCATTTTCTCTTCGTGATCGATGAAAATGATGTTCACCAATCTAAGTTTAGCGGGGCATTGATATTAAATTCAGCTCTCACTGAACGCCCAGATTCTGTGGAAACTTTATAGACTAAAATTATTTAGTAATTGTAATTTGACGGTTGAGAAAGTCACTCTTTTACATTTTTAATTATTAGAATTTAATAATTTTTTTTAAAAATGTACATTTTTTTTTTTTTTAAAAAAAGGCTTAAACAGAAAATATGGATGAAGTTCTGGCAATATTTAAGGTGACCGTCCAACAATTCAATTGGTTGTCAATCCTAACCTAATAATTCCTAGTGTTAATTGTCAATCCTTACCAAATAATTCCTAGTGATAATTTTCAATCCTGACCTAATAATTCCTAATGATAATTGTCAATCTTAACTTAATAACTCCTAGTGATAATTGGTAATCCTAACCTAATAATTCCTAGTGTTAACTGTCAATTCAAACCTAATAATTCCTAGTGATGGAATTTGCATAATATAAAGTAAGCGGGACTAACAGATTCAGCTATCTGCATTTCGCTGGATTTTTCTTTGATTTTATTGATTTTTTTGTAATCATGTCACCCCAAGCAAGGCGGGAGTGCCACTAGCACGCAAGGGGTTACAGAGAGTGAGAGCAAGAGTAAAGAAGGCGGGGTTGAAGAAAGAGGACAGGGACCCAGATCAAATTATCAGAAGATGTTGGTTCTCATTACATTTGAATATTTGAAGATTATAGCTATCAGGGAAGCAAGTAAGAGGAAGGGAGTTCCACTGTCGGGAAGTGCGAGATAAGAAGCGGTTGGTGTAGAAGCGACGGCACATTTAACCGTTTCTACAGTGAAAGGGTGGGACCGAGATGCCAACCTAGTAGCACGCTTAAATTCATGCAGTTTGGGAACCCGTGTAAGTATCTCACCAGAGCAGTTGCTATGAAAATATTTGTAGAAAAGACAGAGAACACGTCTGTGAGAAAATGACTGCAGACGAGATGACAGATCAGGACCTATCACATTGCATATCCGTCTCTGAATTTTGTCAAGGAACTCGAGATGAACAGCGGAGGCACCAGACCATATATGACAACCAGAATTCGATGCAAGGACGAATGGTTGATTTGTAGATTTGAACGATGGACTCAGGCGAGAAAAAACCTTCTGGCGCGACACAGAGAATCAACTTTCCTTGCGGTGAATGAAGGTATTGAACCTATGTAGTTGTTCCACCTCAGGTGAGTTTGAAAGCGTGAGACCAACCAGGCGCAGAGAGATGCTCCCTTGGAGTTGGGTATCAGGCATTCTGATAGGAGGCAGAGAGGCTTCTCTATGAGTGAGCAGTTTTGTTTTGGGGGCATTAAAGTTTACAAGCCATTTCCTGTTCCAGTCAACCACAGACTGGAGGTCCTTTTCGAGACCAACGACCAGGTTAGTTTTGTCAGCAATGCCGGATTTGCTATTGAGACAGGAGCAAATAATAGTGTCGTCTGCGTAGATGCCTACTTGGGAACTGCTGACATCAGGAAGATGCTAAGAAGTCTATGAACAGAACGTTTGAACTAGGATGATGTTTCAAAGAAAATGGAAAATATTGTCTTTTTGAACACCCATTTTATTGGAAAAAACGTAATATTCAATTTATGTATTGAAGAAAGCAGAATAGCAAAATAGAATCGATAAACTTAACTGGTGAGTTCTAATGTTTTTTTTAATGGCAATTTTTTCTTTTTTTACAAATTAAAAAATTTAATGGCTATACAACTTCCTTTTCTTTTTGCAGCTCTTAATAAACTTTCTCTTATTTCTCCTCCTAACTCGTTTTCCGTCATCCATTTACTCAAGCTCACTATGTTATACATTGTCTTCCTCCGTCCCTCTTGGTTACAATCTGTCCTGTGAGTGTCAGATTTTCCAAGCTCTCTTTTCTCATTATGCGCCCCAGAAAGCTCAACTGCTTCTTCCTGGTGTTATTAGTTTACTTTATATTTCCATTTACTCCAACATTTCGTCGTAATAAACAAGTTGTTATATAGGAATAAAGTGTCGCTGCTGACACTTGAGTTTGAACATAGATCGCCAGTGAGCAAATACGAACGATCCCATTATTGAATTAAGTAGACCACGTGACCATATCCCATTATTGAATTAAGTAGACCACGTGACCATAGAGGAAACGCATATATGCGAGGTAGAGTGTGCCTAATTGATCGCCATTCCTAGTCTATCCTCTATTACTATTCAGATCGTAATTTCTATTCTGTCCCCTATTACTATACGGATCAACATTTCTAGTCTATACTATTTCTCTACTCTATTCACTATACTATTCCTCTATGCAGATCACTATACGGATTACTGTTCGAGCAAGTACTATTAGTGTGAGTGATATTCGAAGGCGTCTGACACCAGTATTGTTCAACGGCGTTGCTACAGCTTGTATCTACGATTATGTCTCTACTACAACGAGTATTACGGAAGTGACAACGAGTATTCATTGACATCACAAAAGTGTCAACAGAGTGTTCGTTGGCATCAAAAAACAAATTATTATCTTAAATTTTCTTCGTAATGCAATACAGAAGAATAGTTTTACAGGCATTATTATTTTAACACTCGTATTTCTTTTAATTGTAATTGCTTTTGATCGCAATTTCCCTGACATCTATTCTACGACTGTTAATAAACAAGTGATTAACTTACTTTTCTTACAAACATCTTCTATGTATCATTTCCCTTCGAGATGTAGGCGTTCATTGCTCTCCACAATTTCCTGTCCTCTGTAGCTCTTAATAAATTTTATCTTTTTGCTGTCTCTACTAAACGCCATTCCGACACCCATTTACTAACGAGGTTATGTGTTTTTGCTCCTCTGTCCATCTTGCCTTTAAGTATCATGTTTTCTAAGCCTTCTTTCTTCTTTATATACTCTAGAAATTCCAACTGTCTGTATAAGTATAAGTTTCCTTTTTTGTTTCTATTTTCTTTAAAACTACGACGTTGCTCACATGTTCGGTCCACTGTATCCTCAACATCTTCCTGTAGAACGACATTTCTGTAGCTTCAAGTTTCTTCTTTGTCTTTGAAAGAATTGTCCAGCTGCCATACAATAGGACAGATATCACGTAACAGTTAAGAACACTTTGCTTTGTTTCAATCTCTGCTTAGCTTTGGCTATGATAGTACGATTTCGGATTTCAGTGTCACATTTTCAGGCCTCTGTAAAATCGTCAAATACTCACTGCTATACAGGAAGACAGATAACGGGTATTTCAATAAATTGAACCGATTTTAAATGTGAATTAAGTTTAAGCGTCTAATGATTCTTTTTTTTTTTTTCAGATTTGGTGGACATTTGGGCGATATTATTTTTCAGACATAATTGCCATGACTTAAATAACATGATCCAATAAATAAATTTTCACCAATGACACTGATTTATTTACTGCTGACTTTGATCCGTCTTAATGAAACACCGTTATATATAATACGTCTTAATGAAACACTCTTTATTATAAATCTATTCTTTCTTTGCTTCTAGCGAAATTTTCCTATTTCTTGGTACTCTTCTTAGCTTTTGGAATGCTTCATTGGGTATCCCGATAAGCCTTCGGATTTCAGTGTCACACTTCCCGTCCTCCATTAAAACACTTCCTAGATATTTAAACTTCTGCACTTGTTTGTTTTTGGTATCTCCGACTTGCAATTCGCCATTTGAAATCATTCTTTTGCTAACAACCATGCATTCTATATTCTTGCAGATGATGTTTAATCTTCTCTTCTCGCTTTCCTTCACTACTTAAATACTTTGACTCTCGAAATTGAAATATCTGCCCTGTTTCGTATTCTAACGTAAACAAAGCAATTTCTAACGAAATGAATTTTATCATTTATTAATCCGACAGATTATTCAGGCCGGTAAGCGAAAATAAATATACTGTTTAATAAATAAACAGAACGTCTACTCAAATACGAGTATCTGCTGAAGTAGTAAAATACACGCACACACACATAAATATATATACATATATAGAGAGAGAGATGTTATAGAGTAGTTTCACAGTGGAGGCTTGTATTTCACTAAGTCGGTCCTAAAAAGGTTCGACGTACAAAACGTTAGGAACTTGATATAATAGTTAATGGCGCAGCTACTACTACTACTACTTATTATAGGTGGGAGAGTCTATTAACTACAGAATAGGTGTGTTCCAGTATAACAATAGAATTAATACAAGTAAAAGTTTTGTCACTTAGCTGATTGATGTTACATTCAGCATCCCGACTCCAGAGTCTCGTAGATGGACCCTCCGAGAAACACTCCGTCCAGTCATCAAGGGAGTATCAGCAATTGACGACTTATACTTCCCGATTTTTCTTTTTATATTTTAGATTCACTTTTCATTGGTGCAATTTTTTTTCATATTATATGTGTGTTTGTATTCATGGGCATGCGCCCATGTGAATATATATATATATATATATATATATATATATATGTATGTGTGTGTGTGTGTGTGTGTGTGTGTGTGTAAATATATATATATTTATATTTATATATATATGTGTGTGTGTGTGTGCGTATCTGTATATTTTACTACTTAGACGTTAGTTTCAGTAGATACTCGTATTAGAGTAGACGTTCTGTTCATTTATTAAGCAGTATATTTTTTCATTCGCAGTCAGTACTGTTTCGCTGTATCTCAGTGCGACTAGACACCCGAATGCCTCAAACCAGGATTGAAACCCAACCAATTTGGTGTATATATATTATATATATTGAATTAATAAATATAAATGGCGTACAGCATTTCTTGAAATATGAGTCAGCATCATCAAAAATCGATGTACTGTCATTAATGATTAGTGTTAGTGATCTCAAATCGGAAAAGATTCGAAAGTAATAAAATCAACTCGGATTTAATGAGCAGTGTAATGCGTGGGTGTTAGTGAATACCGAGAACTGGGCCCAGAGTAAAGGTAAGGGTGAAGGAAGCCTGTGGTAGGAGTCGGACAATTCCAAATAAAGGGGGAATCAAAACTGTTAGAATCAACCCTGTTCGCACACCTCCCCTTAAAGTCCAAACACCACTTCATTCAATCAGGATTGGTGTTTGCCTACAAAAGGAGAAAGGTGGGGGCTTCTCAAATAAGTAACGTGATTGGATACAGAATGAAACGATTTGAGAATAGACAGCGTCCAACCAGTTCTTCTTTTATATGCCCTGTCCTTTTAGGGTGTGGACGATCATGGCTCTCCACACGCTCCTACCTCTCGTGGACCGTAGCAGCGTTTCTCCCTTTGCCAAGCCCCCCAGACGCACCCCGTTTCCGCCATCTTTACACAAGCTCGCCAAGTAGGTGTCCCGCTGCCTTCCTCTATTCTCGATATGCCCTGTGAGGGTTAGGTTTTCCAAGCCCCTCTTCCTCATTATGTCCAAGAAATTTTAGCTATCTTCTGCTGATTCTGAGTGTATATTTTCTGTTGGTATATTTTCTTTAAGACTTTTTCATTGTTTACTCGGTCTGCCTATGGAAATCTCAGTATCCTTCTGTAGAACCAAATTTCTGTTGAACCATATATATCCAGTTTCCTTTTCATCTGAAGGGAGATTTACCCGCATTCACTGCCATACAATCAGATTCACTAGGTTTAGGATAGTCAGTGTTGACCAGTCTCGCTCCACTTCCCTTTCGGCCTTGTGCCTAAATTGTAATTATATTGCAATAAATAATCATTGTATTTATTTTCAATGTTTCTAATTGAATTGTCCATCTATATTGTATGTGATTTATTATTGTACATAATTAGGTTACAATAAAATTTACACTATTTACATTATTTGGACTATTGTCCTCATCTTTGTCGCCATATTTATTACAACGTTTCGGTCGTTGTACGCTCAGGCCTTCTTCAGGTTGTTTAAATGTCGAACTGAACCCTTTATTTTGATCACTGGGGTCGACTGTTCTAGTTCCACGGGCCATGTTTAATGGATGTCAGTTATCAGTTATCTCCTGTTAATTCCCCTCTCCAAGTTCCCCACTGCCTTAACCGGGTATTTCAATACCCGGTTAAGGCAATACCCGGTTAATTCAGTTGATTTATATTGCAGGGGTCAGCGAGTATCCGAAAAATGGGAACACATTTTGGTCAGTGGGAGATGGCAGAACAATATGGTCAGCGTGTGACCGACAATGAAGAGATACCTTGATCAGAAAGCGTCCAGTCAATAAGGAGACACCTTGATCAGCAAAAGTCCGAGAATACGAATATGTATCTTGTTCAACGAATGTCTGGAAATGGGAGAGACACCTTAAACAAAGAGAAGAACCTTGATCATTGGGTAATTAGCCAAGGAGTCAGTTTTCTCGATGGAAAGCGAGCCTCTGAAGAAATGGGACCGATATATCGATTATATAAATGCAATATAAAAACGAACACCGACGACTGTTCGAGTAAATAAAAAAGGAATAAGAAATTTATAAAGTCATCTTCACACTATCAGTTACTCAATTCCAATGTGAGAGGACATTTTGAAAGCTAAAGATCATAAGGAAAAGGTTAAGAAATTCGCTGTCTGAGGAGAATTTGGAATCATATATGTTATCAAATGAAAAGGAATTGTCAGATGAATTGGATGCAGAAGCAATTATTGTGAGCACTAACACTTGCTCTTAAATATAGTGAACTGCACGCAATGCCTTCTTGTGCTTTTAAACTATCTGTTAATGTTGAAATTGTGCAACAAACTATTTAAATATAACAGACAACTACTTAAAATTAAAACAAAATATAAAAAATTTAAATTATAACATTCTGTATTTACCTTTGGTATCAACTAGGATTCAAAAAGTTCTAAACCTCAGCATGCGATCGACAGTGAATAGACACCTTGATCAGAAAGTGTCCAGGCAATAAGGAGACACCTTGATCAGAAAGAGGCCAGGCAATAAGGAGACACTTTGATCAGAAAGAGGCCAGGCAATAAGGAGACACCTTGATCAGAAAGTGTCCAGTCAATAAGGAGACACCTTGATCAGAAAGAGGCCAGTCAATAAGGAGACACCTTGATCAGAAAGAGGCCAGGCAATAAGGAGACACCTTGATCAGAAAGTGTCCAGGCAATAAGGAGACACCTTGATCAGAAAAAGTCCAGGCAAAAGGAGACACCTTGATCAGAAAGTGTGCAGTCAGTAAGGAGACACCTTGATCAGAAAGTGTCCAGGCAATAAGGAGACACCGTGATCAGAAAGTTTCCAGGCAATAAGGAGACACTTTGATCAGAAAAAGCCCAAGAATACGAATATATATCTTGATCATCGAGTGTCTGAAAATGGTAGAGAAACTTTGCACAAAGAGAAGAAACCTTGATCCTTGGGTAGTGACTGGCTGGCCATCGTGTCAGTTTGTTCGATAGCAAGTGGGCCCCTGAAGAAGTTCGACCCGTATATCAATGATATAAATGCAATATAGAAACGAACATCGGCGACTGTTCTAGTAAATAAAAAAGGAATAAGAACTTTATAAAGTCATCTGCACACTATCAGTTACTCAAGTCCAATGTGGTAAGATATTTTCAAAGCTAAAGATCATAAGGAAAAGATTAAGAAATTCGCCAACTGAGGAGAATTTGGGATCATACGTGTTGCTGTCAACTGAAAAGGTAGTGTTAGATGAATTGGATGCAGAAGTAATTATTGGCAGATTCGAACAATCATCAAGTGAACACAAACAATTGCTATTGACATAGTGGATAATATGCAATGCTCTACTGTGATTTTGAAATATCTGTTAATGTGTTAATTGTGCAGTAAACTATTTTAAAATATCAACCAATTACTTAAAATTAAAAAAAAATAAATTCAATTATAACATTCAGCATTTACATTTGAAGGTACGGTGGAGTAATGGATAGCGGCTCAGGTTAAGAAATCGGAGAGGCGAGTTCGAATTCCAATCGGATCCATTATATTAACTTACGTGCTGATACCCTTGGGAAAGGTATGAATCCTTTTCTTCTACCCACCAGCTATGGGTAAATAGCAGGAGAGACCGGGTTCCATAGCCTTGGATGGCAACTGGTCAATCGCAGAAAGAAATGGCAACCTACAGCGGGAGAAAAAAATCTGTCTCGAAAGATATATGATCGCCTAAGCGTGGTATTACGCATGGCATATAACTGATTGATTTACATTTGATATGTACTTCCAGTAATATGTAGAGTACATATTACTAAGAAATACACATTTCTCCGCTAAAATTTGTACCTTTTTCCATTCTTTTGAAAATTTTATTTATTCGTTATGATAAAGTAAATGATAGCATTGTAATGGCGGATGGGCCCCTTTGTCTCCTGACAACTAATGTTTTTAGACCCAGTCGACCACTTTTAGTGGGTTTCCTGGATATGGAAGTACGATGTGATCAGCATGTGGACCAATCAACAAGGAAACACGTTGATTAGCGAGTGTCCTTAAATTGAAGAGATAATCGTTGATTAGAGACTGTCCTGGCAAAGAAGAAACTCGAGAGTGCCAAAGTGTTGTAGGTGGAACGTTGGGATCATCGAATGTTCGAGGACTGAAAACTTTATTTAATCTACCTGTCCGTGTCTTCGGGTATCTGTTCTTTATTTTTTTATCATTTCCCACCCAAGCAAGGCGATAAAGCCACTAAGACACAAGGGATTATTGAGAGACAAGGAAATTGAGAAAACGTTACTGATTAGAAAGAACACTAATAGAAGATTTTTTTAAAAACAGAAGACGGCGGTTGACGCTGCATTTAAACTTTTGAATATTGTAGTTCATAAAATGTCAGAAGAGAGTTCCACAGGTGAGGAGTGAGAGGGAAGAAGCCATTAGAATAGTAGCATCTAGCAATTTCAACAGTAAAATGATGAGACCTAGCTTCCAATCTAGTACTGCACTTAAATTCATAAAGTCTAGGTACCAAAGAGGAAAGTGATATTTATTCTGCTATGTAAAGAAATGTGGCACAAAGCCAAAATGTGGAATGGGGAAAAGGGCGGTCTTCTGTCTTAACATTAAACTTAGCTAGCAACAAACACTGACCCAAGCATACAACAATATTCTTTACACCAAAGAGGAAAGTGATATTTATTCTGCTATGTAAAGAAATGTGGCACAAAGCCAAAATGTGGAATGGGGAAAAGGGCGGTCTTCTTCTGTCTTAACATTAAACTTATCTAGCAACAAACACTGACCCAAGCATACAACAATATTCTTTACACCAAAACAACGCATTCTTACCTACCTTTCTTACTACAGTTACCATAATACCTCTTTGTCTCTATGAAAGTCCTAATGTACAATTGATTGTCTGTGGAAGAATGAGAATAAAACAAGAAAGAGGAAAGCTCATCAGAACAATTGCTATGGAAATATTTATAAACGAGGCATATGGAAGCTATGTTACGGTGGTGAGAAAGTGACGAGAGCCGAGATGCCAGGTCTGGACCAATAACATTAAAGATTTTTCTTTGGGTTTTGTCAAAAAAATCGAGAGGTATAGAAAGAGCTCCAGACTAGACGCGAAAGCAATGTTCAATGCAAGTATGAATAATAAACGTATAAATGTGCCAGATAGATTCTGATGAGTAAAATTGACTAGCGCAAAAGAGCGAACCACCTTCCTAGCTTTCAGGCTGATGATGATGGTTCCATAATCTTTTAAAGCCTGCTTACTTGGCATGCGTTTGCTCCACTGATCCACGTAAACATCATTGATCAGTGACCCCTACGTCGCACGATTTGGACTCAATCAAGGATCTCACGTGCCCCAACAAAGATGGGTTATTAGTATAGAACAATTCACAGTGTCATCGGGCCCAAGTAGCCTAGAATTGGCTCGTGAAGCATTCCGGAGATTTCAAATAAATTTATGGCCACTAAATTTGTCCAACATGAACTCGAGCATTCTAAGACAAGGTCTAGTCGTACACATCATTCTGCATCTTTGAACAGCTATCGATCGGCATTGCTCAACATCTGTCCTGAAGTTTTCCAACCACTTGTGGAATCGATGCCACGTCAAGTGGCTGCATTTACCGGGACTAGAGGTTGTCCTACTAGGCATCTGTCCTTTAAATTTTGGCACGTCAGGGTATCTTATTATGTAATGGCTAACGTGTAAGTCGTTAATATTTACCACATTATTTATGCCTGCTTTTAAGTTACATCACTGTGCATAGTTCTATGCTAATAACTCATCATTACATCACATTGAAACGTTCTTGCCCGATCACCGAAGTTAAGCAACGTTGATTCTGGTCAGTATCTAGATGCGTGACCGCTTAGGAATACCATATCTGGAAAAGAGAAATCGGAATTTTAGTCGGGTTCATTACATTCACTTTACGTGCAAATACCCTTCTCCTAGACTGGTTGCCATCGAATTGGTCTTACTATTTAACCCATAGTTGGTGGGAGAAGAGATGCATTTATCCCTTTCCTAGAGGCATTAGTATGAAAATGAACGTAATGAACTTGGCTGGAATTTGAAACTGAATCTCCGATGTCTCAAAGTTGCTAATATAAAAATACTAGTAAGAAAATTAAAATCAATTTTTTTAAGAGGGGGGGGTATCACTGAATAGACAGTTAAGAGCAGAAATCATTTCTAGGAATATATCCCCTAAGTTTGTTATTAATTAATTGAGCGATTTCATAATCATGTCCACTTTAGAAAGAATACAAATGGTGTGATGGATAGTAGCCAGATTGGGAAATCGGATGCCGAGTTCAAATCACAGTCGGGTTCGTGACATTCACTTACATGTAAATACCGTTGAGATGATATGCAACCATCTCTTCACATAGTCTTTCAAACAGATGGACTTGAATCTGGAAAAATGATTGTTATTCTCAAATATCCACTCGTAAAAAATGGACTTTTATAGACTGAGTCTTAATGCCTTAGTTGACAAGCAGTCTACAACAGAAAGAAACGTTCGTCTACTACGGAAATTCTTCCGCTAAGTCAGACAGGAATCGAAGAGATATGATCACCGAAGCGTGTACCCGTATTGTCACAAGGAAAGTAGTGTAATTTGCATTCCTCAGTTGAATATTTAAACTAAGACTTAGTTTTTTATTTATTTTTTCTTAGTGGAAAATTTTTCCTCTTTCAATCATTAATTGACATATTTCATCCCTGACCTTCCATACAGTTTTTAGAGATTTATAAAACCAGTATTAATTAATAAAGTGACGTTGGCTTTTATAGAATGGTAGTATTCATTTAAAAAAAAAAGATATCAGAATATTAATTCTAATAATTACGTGGGTGTGCGGGTGATCACGCAGATCCGAGTAATTTCCCTGGTTAAGAGGGGGGAGGATAAATACTAATTACATTTGCATATTAGCGGCATTTGCATTTAAAAACTTGATAAGCAATTATTCTACTAGCAACATATATATATATATATATATATATATATATATATATATATATATATATATATATATATATATATATAGAGAGAGAGAGAGAGAGAGAGAGGGATAGATAGATAGATAGATATACATACACAAACACACATATATATATATATATATATATATATATATATATATATATATATATATAGTTTATGCAAACTTAGGTAATCCGTATGGGTAGACACGAGGAGGATGATATCCAGAGAGCTCAATGTAAAATTCAGAGCAGATATGTTTGAATAAAAAACAGACCACGTTAAGATTCCATGTAATAAGCTATTTCACCATAACCCCTTTAATAGGGTTCTGGATCATCAGATTTTACTTCCAAAAGCTGAAATGAAAAATGAAAAGAAATTCACACGTTTTTGATGGACCTCATCAAGTATACGTAAAATTAACGAAGTGAGGAAGTAAGGTGGGAGAGAGGATATGAGTGTGTCATATGTATCATTTCAATTTCCTATTTTTAACCCCCAGTGTGTCGGCTAGATGTTGCTCAAATTTATATATATATGTGTGTGTGTGTGTGTGTGTGTGTGTGTGTGTGTGTGTGTGTGTGTGTGTGTGTGTGTGTGTGTGTGTGTGTGTGTGAAAAGTGTATATAAATATAAATAAATATATATATATGTATAATTATTTATATATTATATGCGGGTACTTATTAGAAAAGCGCTCAATATCAGAGATAGAGCTAACATATTTGGTTGGATAGATGTGAGTTTGTGACCCTGTTTACAAATTTATATATATATATATATATATATATATATATATATATATATATATATATATATATATATATATATAGGTTATAGTCAGAGTTGAATCAGACCAGGAAACAGTAGTATTTATAAACTGCTCAATACACCTGAGGAAAAAAAATAAGTAAAATTAAAAATAACATGTAGAACTTTTAAGATTAAAAATCAGGCGGTCAATTAAAATCAAAAATCCGAAATTTTAAGCCCTTGCCCTCATATAAAACAATATTTATTAAGTGAATATGAAACCGGTTAAAAAAATCTAAAATAAAAAAAACAAACTGTTACCCTTTAGACACGCCCCACCCGATCCTTCATAACAATTAAGTTACATATTTGATTTCCCTTTTGAGTTCATACATTTACAAAACACTTACATTCCTGTCCCTTTCCATTCTTTCCTTCCCCCCCTCCATTCCACTTCCCTTCCCATTACACCCAGTTTTTTTTCTTTTAATCATCAGGCGCCTGTTACTTTTAAAGATAATTATTTAGCGTTCTTTGTGGGGTTTTTTTATTTCTAAATATAGCGTTAATGTGGTCATTTTGAAATTAACACCCGACGAGACCGCCAGGTCGAAACCGTGGTCGCGTATTTCAACTGACCTCCTAATTTTTATATATATATATATATATATATATATAAAATAAAATAGACCACTTTAAGGTTCCATTAAAATAATTTATTTCATTAAAAAAAAAAAAGACGCCGGATCATCAGATTTTTTCCAAAAAAAAAATTTATATATATGAATAATTTTTTTTTTTTTTTTGAAGTGATATCTGATGATCCGGCTTCCTTTAAAAAGGCTCTAAATTATTAATTATTATAAACATAAAGTGGTCTATTTTTTTTTAAAATATTAATCTGGATTTACATTGAAATTAAAATCAGGTTTTCATCCTCCTTGGGACTACCCTATACGGATTACCAAGTTTTTCATAACTTATATATATATATATATATATATATATATATATATATATATATATAAATGAGAAAAAACAGATATAGTAAAAATTCCACTGTTCGTAGCTTTTACTTTTAAAAAGTGCTCAAAACAAAATAGAGCAATATATTATTATTATTATTTTTATTACAAAATATTATAATAAATACATTGAAATCACTACACACAAGCTCAATACTATGCTTGTACTTCTTCACGTGATGGTTAGTAACTGGTGATTAAATTATATTTAAGGAAATTTTAAAACCATTTGTTAGCTCTTTTCTGAAAGTTAAAGTTGGGGGTAGGGCAGAATTAATAATATAGTAGTGGGTATGTCTTGATTAACCAATTAAATCTCAAATCTATGTAAAATAGAAAAGTAAGCTCAGAGGGTGGAGGTGGTGAGTTAAATTTGTTGCATTTAACCTATTGTTCTGAAAATTGAGTTTTATATTCCTTTCTTTGTGCTTATTAACATATGAAAAACCTGGCATCATACAGACATTAGATTCTGAGAAATGGATAAAAATTCATGGATGTACGAAAAATTAAAAATTTACTGAATCAGAGAAATAAAATAGCTATTTTTTGCTGTCATTGTCAAAAAAATTTTTTTTTAAATAATAATTGGAAAAATAAAATCTTAAAAATAATGTGACCTGGCAATATATATACTTATATTTGATATGGGAAAATAATTTTATATACTGGAATAAGTAATTCTATTATTTTTACTTGTTTTAAAAAGAAATATAGTCTATAGTCTATTAAAAATTAAAAGGAAACATATTTTAAAATTGTAGCTAAATAAAACGTATACTAACCTAAACATCTCCCAAAAAGTCTTCACGTATACAAATAGAAAAAATGCCGTAAGAACTTTTGCCGTTAACAATAAAATTTTAAAAAAGAAAAAAAATACCCAGACGACATGAATTTAACGGATGTCAGAATTCGTTGAAAAATACATCCCCACCCGTACCTAAACTTAACCCCTTTTTCGAACGTAACTAATAACTGATATAATAAAAGTTAATAAAATGAATACCACCCCTTGTCTGGATGAGTGGATTTCTCTGTATCCTTGGAAACAGTGAATTATGAATTTTTGCCGTGCCTTTAAAACTCAGTAAATTTAAAAGTAAGTTACTCCAAAATTCGATTGAGGATGAAATGGAACTAATGTTTTTAATTTGATTACAAAATTAAATTTAAAGTTTTAGCTTCCATTTTTGAAACATGGTTATTACTGTGTAGCGAAAAAAAACATATTTTAAATCAGTTAATTTATAATGTTTATGCTCTGTAAATTTACATTGAGCACTATTTTGTGAAAAATAAAAAATAAAAATATTAATAAGAACACCGGATTACATATCTTTACTTGTTCTTTATTTATATATATATATATATATATATATATATATATATATATATATATATATATATATATATATAATCACGTTTATAGGTTATTTTTTTATAAGTAATTTATTTAAATATATTTATTTATATAAACGGAAAATATATTCAAATAATTGTCAGAATTGATCCATTTCATATGTTGTCATTGTTTACGTTAAGATACATTTTCTGAACAATCAGTTTTGATCGATCAAAAAAAAAAAAATGAAGGTGTGTGTTTTTTAAAAAAAAAAATTGCACTGACTAGATGCTTCTTTGTAGCTGAATGGTTAACAGAATATCAGCTCAAATGATGGGTTACAGGTTCGATTCCTGTCTGAGAAGCACATATTATCTATGAAATTTCTCGAACATTCAGGCCGGTAAATGTAATTAATATTGTTTAATTAAAAGACAGTGCATTTATTTTTTTTTTTTAAATCATCTATAAAAAATAACGTATAAACTGAAAATATATTAAAATAATCGTCGAAATTAATCCACTAAGCTCACTAAGTATGTTATACGTTGTTTTCCTCTGTGCCCCTTGCCTTCAATCAGCCCTGTGAGTATCGGAATTACCAAGCCCTCTTTGCTTTTTATGTGACACAGAAACCACAAATGTCGCTTCCTGGTGTTAAGTATGTTTCATTTTTGTTTCCATTTTCTCTAAAACTTCGATTTTGCTCACATGTTCGGTTCATTGCATCCTCAGCATCCTTCTGTAGAACCATATTTCTGTTTCTTAAAGTCTTTTCTTCATCGCTGAGGAGATTGTCCAGCATTCACTGCCAGATATTATGTAATAGTTGAGTACTTTTTTTTGTTGTTTTGTTTTTAATACTTTGCTTAGCTTTTGGAAGGCATCTTTCGTTATCCCAACAAAGCTTCGTATTTCGGTGTCGTAGTTTCCATTCTCTGCTAAAAGACTTCCCAGATGGTTAAATTGTTGTACTTGATTGATTTTCGGTATCTCCATTTTGTAATTTGCATATTGAGCGGTTCATTTTGCTAACAACCATGCATTTTGTCTTCTGTCAATTGAGGTTTAGTCCTTTCATCTTGCTTTCCTTATGGCTGATAGATTAACTTAAGGTCCTCGGAAAGGACAATCATTTGGACAATTTTTGCAGCCAGGACAAAAAAGAAATCTCTTGATCGCATACACACAAAAAAAAAAACACAATTAAATATCTTAGCAGAAATACTTTGTCAGTCATTTTTAATGCAACATTTATCAGAGAGGAATTGTTGCACAAATACACACACTCACACAATATATAAATGAGTGAATACGCACATTTATTTTTTCTACGCCCAAAATTCAATTAGACTAAGTTATTTTATGCGTTCGACTCAAGTGATCTAATTTTTCTACTTGTCTCACTCAAGTCGATATTTCTCTGAGGAGTGAATACTTTTCCTCTTAATACATCAAACCATTCAGTGTGTGTTTTCGAGGTGTACAATCGATCTCATCCAATTTGGATATATCTCAGTTAAAAAAAAAAGATGGAATAAAAGGTAGTGAAATCCAGTGTAGATAGATAGATAGATAGATAGATAGATAGATAATGAACATATATATATAAATAGATAGATAGATATAATATAGATATAGATAGATAGATAGATAGATAGATATAATGAATAGATGAGATAGATAGATAGATAGAAGATAGTAGATAGATAAATAGATAGATAGAAAAGTTAAGATAGAAGATTTTTTTAATAGATAGATTTGTTTAGATAGATAGATAGATAGATAGATAGATAGATAGATAGATAGATAGATAATGAACATAATAAAATATAGATAGATAGATAGATAGATAGATAGATAGATAGATTATGAACATAATGAGATAGATAGATAGATAGATAGATAAATATTAGATAGATAGATAATTTTTACATAATAAGATAGATAGATAGATAGATAGATAAATAGATAATGAAATTAGAGATAGATAGATAGATAGATAGATAGATAGATAGATAGATATGTCAGAGATAGATAAGTAGATTTATACATAGATAAATAGATTATGCACACAATGAGATAGATATATAGATAGATAGTTGTGCCAGCGATAGATAAATAGATAAAACAGAGATAGATAGATGATAAGCGTTTCCTATTTGTTCTTTATTTTCTCATTCTATCGGATTCTGATTCATATTTGTTCTACATTTGATCATATATATATATATATATATATATATATATATATATATATATATATATATATATATATACCGTATTTTTCTTTTAATCATTACATCCCAATCAAGACGACACTAAGACACAACATGAGTTTACTGGGTTTGAAAGAGAATGAGAAGATTTTAGTGATGGGAAGTTAGGAAAGGACAATAAAGAAACAGGATTCAAGATGATAGAAGATGGTGATTGACGTTGCATTCAAATTTTGTAAAGTATAGTTATCAGGGAAGCAAGCAGATTGTAGTTATCAGGCAAGAAGTGCAAAAAAAACAAATTACAGTAGAACAGATATTTGCAACTTGCTAGTTCAAAAGTAAAACGATGAAGCTGAGTTGATAATCTAGTAGCATGCTTAATTACATGTAGTCGGGATACCAGAGAGAAAAAAACTCATTACCATGCAAACAATTTGTAGAAAAGACAGAGGGAAGCCATGTCTTGGTGAGAAAATGAATGAAGTTGAGATGCCTGGTCAGGATCGAGTATACTACAGAGCCTTCTTTGAATGTTGTCAAGAATCTCGATATTCCTGGGTATGACGATAAACTACACCCGGCAACAAGACCTCTGATCTGGAAATTGGAGATTTTGAGGAACGTCGAACCACCTATTAATTGCTGTTGCTTCGAGGTCCATCCTGACCCGGAATGCTATCACCTGTTACGGTCCCAATTATCGGTAAATAGTGAACCTCCATACAAAAACAAAACACTATCAACGTATGAAAATGCATTTTTATAGTAAAAATGCCAGCAATACTTTTTTATATAGTTACCAACAATACCTTTTTATTGTAAAATTACCAACAATACCTTTTTGTTGTAAAATTACCAATCATGCCTTTTTGTTGTAAAATTACCAACAATACCTTTTTGTTGTAAAGTTACCAACATTACCTTTTTGTTGTAAAATTGCCAACAATACATTTTTATTGTAAAATTACCAACAATACATTTTATTGTAAAATTACTAACAATACATTTTTATTGTAAAATTACCAACAATACCATTTTATTGTAAAATTACCAACAATACATTTTTAAAGCAAAATGACTAGCAATACAATTTTATAGTAGAACGACTAATAATACATTTTATCTCTAGTTGAAGGCATACAACTGCGTTCAAAATATTTATATTTCAACATTACTAACCCATAGAGGTGTTGATATACCACTAGCAAAATCAACCAATGAATCAAGAATCTCGAGATATATAGCAGGAGTACCAGATATAGCAGGAGCACCAGATATAGCAGTAATATTCAAAGAACAGAAGTATGATAAATTTACAAATGTGCAAAACGCAGTGAGCCGACTTTCCTAGCGTCAGACTTAGCAATTAATTCAATAGAATCACTCCATTTCATTTGGAGACGCAACCGGGATTTAGCATTGGCGGCCACAATCTTCACAACATAAGATACGCAGATGACACAGTACTGATAGCAGACAATGAAATGAAATTACAAAATCTCCTACAGAAGGTAGCGACGGAGAGAAGAAGGGTCTAAGCATAAACTACAAGAGGACAGAGTGCATGGTCGTCAGTAAAAGGATGAGCCCGAAATACGATCTGAAGGGCGAGAACACTAGAATCAAGCAAACGCAGAAGTTTAAATATCTGGGAAGCGTCTTGAGAGAGGACGGTAAGTGCGACACTGAGATCCGTAGACGTATTGGGATGGCCAAGGACACATTCCAAAAGCTGGGCAGTGTATTGCTAGACACGAGAATTTCTTTGGTAACAAAGAAAAGAATACTGAGCTGTTACGTGACGTCTTTCTTTACGGCAGCGAAAATGCTGGACGGTCTCCTCAAAGATGAAGAAGAGACTCGAGGCGACGGAGATGTGATTCTACAGAAGGATGATGAGGATATCATGGACTGAACATGGGAGCAACGATTAGGTCTTAGAGAGGATGCGAACAAGGAGGAGGTTTATACTTAACATCAGGAAGAGGCAGTTGAAGTTTCTGGGACACATAATGAGCAAGGAGGGCCTGGAGAATCTGATACTTACGGGTTGAATAGAGGGAAAGAGAGACAAAGGAAAACAACGCGTGTCATATAGAGGCTCAAGAAAGTGGATGACGGAACGTGGTCTGGGAGAGATAGCAGAGGGAAGGAACTTGTTGAAAGCCTCAAGGGATAGGATTCGATAGTGGATTTGCCATTTCTCTCCTGGAAATTAGCATCAGCTTTTTATGGCAGGCTGGAAATAATTCATCGGGATTAAATGAAAGTAGTTTTTTGGTGGATGCGTTAAAATAACGGATTTTTGCCTTTTTTAACCACTGATTGAAGGTTCATTTCTCAAGCAGCTTCTTTTAGAGTTTCAGATTTCGGGCCTGGGGGCTCCCAGGAGACAAGACAGGATCAATAAAAAAAAAAAAATCATTTTAATGCATTTTGTCGGAAAATCATCATTCCAATGTAATTCTATGTTAAATAAAAAAAAGATCATAGTACTTTCCCGTAATAAAATCTTTTTCAACGCATTTTTGTAGTAAATGCAAATCTACAAGCTCATTCAATCAGTAAATTTATAATAAACACATTCATTCAGCATATCTATAAAAAAATTTTCCTCAGCATTCCTATAATAAATCCATTTTGTCAGCATTCCTATAATGAAACCATTCACTCAGCATTGCTCCCATGATAAAACCGTTCACTCAGCATTCCTATAATAAAACCGTTCACTCGGCATTCCTATAATAAAATCATTCACTCAGCATTCCTATAATGAAATCATTCATTCAGCATTCCTATAATAAAAACCGTTCACTTTTTTTTCCTATAATGAAATTGATTCAATTGCATTCCTATAATGAAACAATTCATGATTTTTCCTATAATAAACCTATTCATTCAGAATTCCTATAAAAATCCATTCACTTAGCAAATGTATAAAAAAAAACATTCCCTCAATATTCCTATAATAAGCCCATTCACTCGGCGTTCCTATAATAAAACCATTCATTCAGAATTTTATAATGAAACCATTTTCTTGCATTTTTGCAATAAACCTTTCTTCATTCAGAATTCTATAAAATTTTCACTTAGCAAATGTATAAAAAAACATTCCCTCAATTTCCTTAAGCCCATTCACTCTTTTCCTATAATAAAACCATTCATTCAGATTCTATAATAAACCCATTCAATTCATTTTTTAATAAACCTAATTTTTCATTATTCCTTAATAAACCCTTTTTTCTCAACATTTCTTAATACCTTCCTTTTTGGCGTTCTATAATAAGCACATTCACTCAGCATTTCTTTAATAATCCCAATCACTCAACACACTATAATAAACCCATTTTTTATTTCTACTATAAACTTCTTCATTTTTTTTTATCATAAACCCATTCAAAATTTTCTTCCTAGAATGAGGCCATTTCATCTTTGTTTTAATATAAATATTCATGTCACCCTTTTCTCAGTCTGACAGTCATTATTTTTCTCCAATTATGATATTCCTGAAACTGTTTAACTTTCGTACTTTTTTTTAGTTTGGAAGAACTGATGTATTTTTTTTTTTATTTTCTTGACACCTTCTATTACTGTATACAATCTTAACTTTTTCGGTAATATTCATTTACTTTCACATAAAAATATGTCTTTCAATTAAAATGCGATTTTATTGTTTTCCTTTTTTTTATTAGTTACTAGCACTTGCCATTGCCCGGGGATGTAACAGTAAGAGATAGATCAAGTATCGACCATCATAAAGACTGAAAAATAAAATTGACAAAGGTCAATTTAAGGTTCACGGACATGATGTCTTAATTTTCTTTTTTTTTTTTTTTTTTTTTCCGAATTGGTCAAACCCAAACTCAAAAACAAAATTCTTGTTTTCAATCATTATGAGTCTTTATTGAATAGAATTTTTTTATAAACAATTGTCTTGTAAATGGAATTTTAAAAGCATTCTGAATGAAAAAATAAAAAAAAAAAAAGTGACAAAAGACAATAAGAAACACTACCTTTTTTTTTTTTGAAATTTTCTGAAAAATTTAAAATCTAATCCCATTATACATGAACACACAGACACAAAAACAACCTGGCTTTTTATAAGTTTAAATCGATATGAGTTGTCCCCTTCATTCTTTCTCGCGATTAATCGTGTTTTCAAATTTATTTTGCCCAAAAAACAATTGTGTTTTTTTTTATTTTTGTCGCTGTTAGAACTACCGCATGGTAATTTTATTAGTCCTTTTATTTTGTTGAAATCGGTTGAAAAATTTAGGAAATTTTCTTCCAATATATAAACGTAAAGACACACACACACACACACACACACACACACGCGCACAATCAATCTGCATTTTATAAATAACTTAGATCATTTTATAAAAAACATAAGTTTGTGAGAAATCTTTTTATTTAGAAATGCATTTTATAAATATTATCAAAATATGTAAGGAGATACTCTTAACTTATTTTAGTGAATTTATGCATTGAGAACAAATGAAAGAATGCAATCTTTTTTTTAAATTTATAATTGCATTTACTCGTCGTTGGTCATTTATTTAAATTTTCTTGTTCAGACATTTTTATAAATTTATGGATAAATGAAGCTTTAACCATGTTAGATTGATAAACGTTTCCTATTTATTCTTTATCTTATCATTCTGTCAGATTCCGATTAGTATTTAATCCCAACTCATTAATCTTTTTATAAAACGGCAATTAATAATTATTTCATTTATAGTTGGCTGACATATTTTTTTAAAATAAATAAATATAAAATTATTCTTTAAAATAAGCAATCTAATAAATAGAATTTAATATCTTTGTTGTTAAGAAGAAGCAGAGGGAAGGAAATTGTTGAGAGCTGCAAGGGATAGGAGAAGGTGGAGAGCCATGATCGACTACGTTCTGAGAAAACACGGCACGTAAAAAGAATAGTTACATCATTAATATTATTATTATTAGTAGTAGTAGTATTTCTCCTTAGTAATTTGAAAGAAAAACTGACTAAAATGATGAACGAATGATAACCATGATAAATTCTGATCTAAAAAATTCAGATACTTAACCCAGGAAAAGGCAAGTGAAGTTTCTGGGACACGTAATGAGGAAGGAAGGCCTGGAGAATCTGATACTCACGGGTCGAATAGAGGGAAAGAGAGGCAAGGAATGCAGCGTTCGACATATTCTTCCTCGAACTTGAGTTCTATGACAGAAAGTGGTCTGAGTTCTTTTTTTTCTGAGAGCTTTAAGGGATAGAAGGAGATGGAGAGCCAAATCGACTACGTTCTGAGAGAACACGGCGCATAAAAAGAAAAGATAGATCCACTTTCATATGTTTGGGTTTTGTTAAAATTCTAATCATCGCTTTTTAAATGAATAAACCTTACCGCTTTTTCAAAGTTTACAGTAATATCGATGTCAAAAGAAATAGAATAAAGATAGCCTTTTGATTGACAGTTTTCTGCAGGGAACGTCGGTAAAACATGGTCATTCCTCAAATGTTTTTCCTTGTTATATTATTTTTCTTCCAACGTCAAGATTTCAGACATAAATAGTTGCGAGCCGGTGTATGCGTTTTAAAGACGTTCTCCTGAAATGGCCACAACCAACATGACAGACTCGGAATATGTGTCGACCTAATGAAAATAAGGAAACAGCAAGAACCGATACATATGTACAAACAAATGATAATGTATTAACAACAAAAAGTTAAAAGTGACAAAGAAAATATGTGTAACAAATGAATGTGGAAACCCTTTTGGTTCAGAGTATGTGTAGTGAGTGAATTTGTGTGTGTGTGTGTGTGTATGTGTGTGTGCGTATGTGTGTGTGTGTGTGTGTGTGTGTGTGTGTGTGTGTGTGTGTGTGTGTGTGTGTATAATGTCCATGCCTGTCTCAAAGGAGGGGTCACGTTCTTCCGGTAGAAAATTACATGTTGACGTCTCTGCGGAGAAATGAGAAAATGAGTTCAAGAAATGGTATCTCCGAGTATTTATAGTACCAGAAAGCGTCCCCTAGTAGCTGTTTCGAAAATTAGGAGGAGGTAACTCGATAGTAGATTTGCAAGAAAGGTATAAATTTTAATTAGCTTTTTTTTAAGCAAGGGAGATAATTCACCAATAGTCATATTGGTGGATGCGACAAAATAATAGACTATCAACTCATTCCACTGTTTCTGTTAGGAGGATTGAGGTATATAACGCTGGAGAAGCAATAATTCCAATAAGCCCTCAAGAATCTTCATTTTTAGACAATTCCAAAAACCCTTTATTTCCGTCCTTCCCATAAGCCATCTCTCTCCTTAACTTCAACAGGTTTTCCTGCGTCGCCAACAAGCAGCCATCTTGATACAGTATCATCCTCTCCACCAAGTCAATGGCAATAAAGAGCCATTGAAAAACACTTTTCGCTTCATTTATTGCCTTTCAAACCTTGATGGCTCACTTAGTTGATGGTCAATCTCCCCCGGCTGACCACTGCCTATCCCGAGGGGTCGTCATTCGAACAAGTCGTTGACCTTTTGCCTCGAACTGGGTACCAATGGTAAATAAAGACCAAATATGACGCGCAATCAACGTCCTTAAAAAGGAAATCCGCGTCGGACATGTTGGGTCATCGTTATTATTTTAAGAGAGCAGACATTTTTTTTTTTCGTGATGACGGTTGTACTCTTGAGAATAAAGGTCATGAGCGTGAATTGCATTAAATGTATGGACATATTTTCTTCCAATTTAGGATTTGGTTCGTTTTTGTTTTCTTTCGTTCCATTTTTCATTCATCTTTGTTTTTTTTGTTTTATTTTTTACTTGTTTTTCCTTTTTGTCAGCGTCGTTAAATTTATATTTATCGTACTTTTCTTCTTTTTGGCTTTCTTTATTCTTCCTTTCTTCTTCATCTTTTTGAATTTCTTTTTTTTTTTTTTCTTGATTTTTTTTCTTCTTGATTTCTCTATTCTTCATCTTTTTCTTCATTCTGGTTTGTGTTTTAATTTTCTTCATTTCTTTCATCTTCTTAACATTAATTTTTTTCTTTCTTTTCTTGGTTTCTTCTTCATGACTCTCTTTATTTAGCTTATTTTTTTCTTCGGGATTTTCTTTATTTCCCCTTCTTTTTTCTTCACCTTCATGAATTTCTTCATTTTCTTGATATTCTTCTTTTTCCTTTCTTGACTTTTTTCTTTTTTATGACTGTCTTTGGTCTTCCTCTTTTCGTCTTCGTAATTTTCTTTATTTTTCCTTTTTCTTCATTATAGCTTTCTTCATCTTGAATTTATTCATTTTTTTTTCTTTTCTTGACTTCTTCTTCATGATTTTTCTTTTTTTTTCCTTTTTTTTTTTTCATGATTTTTTTTTATTTTCCAGTCATCTTTATGGCTTCCTCCTTCTTCATCTTGAATTTATTCGTTTTTTTTTCTTTTCTTGACTTCTTCTTCATGATTTTCTTTGTTTTTCCTTTTTTTCTTCATGATTTTCTTTATTTTCCCTTTCTTCATCATTATGGCTTCCTCCTTCTTCATCTTGATTTTCTTCGTTCACTTGACATTCTTCTTTTTCTTTTCTTTTCTTGATTTCTTCTGGAATTTCTTTATTCTCCCTCTTTTCTTCTTCGAAAAATCCTTTATTCTTTTATGAATTTCTTTTCTTTCTTGATATTTTTATTTGTTTTCGTCTTGTCAGCCATCTTCTAATTTTCATTCTTATCTTCCTTCTCCTTAAGAAAAAAAGTTAAATTAATTCTCCACCTTTTTCGTCTTTGTGGATTTCCTCTTTTTGGCTTTCTTTATTCTTATATTCAACCATTTTCTTTAACTTCTTTTTCTTCTTCCTATTTTCTTTTTTTTTTTTTTTAAATGTTTTCTTTGTTTAACTTCTTAAATTTTTTTATTTTCCTGTTTATCGATCTTTTTCATTTTTACTTGTATTTTGCCTTTTTCCCCTATTTTTTCTCTGTTTCTTAGTTTTCCATTCCTTCCTCTTCCTTTTCTTCTCGATTTCTTTTTCCTCCTTCTTCTAAAACCCTCTTTCACTTTACCTTTATGTATTACAACGTTTTCTCTTTCACTTTTTCCCACTCCTTTTCTTTAATGAAAAGAGGTAGAATAAAGAAATTCCTTTATAGAATATACACTTTTTTCTTTTCTTTTTGACCCCAAGGCATTTTTTCTAGGTTTTATCTTTATTGTCCATCGCGTTGTTTTCTAGTCTTATTTCTTTTTCGTTTTTTATTTTTGATATTCATTTATCATATTATGATTATCATTCGATTACAACTATCTATTCCCACTTCAAAGCCTCGTTCTTTCTTTCGTTTTTTCGTTCGTTCTTTTTTTTCGGTCTTTCTTCGCCATTTTCCTGTATATTTTAATCTAATTATTATTTTCCTTCTTAACTTTCTTCCTATTTCTCTTCACTTATTTTATAGTTCCTCTTTTTCGTTTTACCAAGTTTCTTCTTCCTCTTCCTCGCCTCTTTCTCCATATTCTATTTTCTCCATTCTTTCCCTGGCTTCTTTTTTCCCTTTTTCTTCTTCTTATTCTTCGCTTCCTTTCTTTATTTTTTTAATTTTCTGTTTTATTCTTTTTCTATTCAACTTGCTTTTTTTATCCGTTTTTATTTTCCTTTCATAATCTTTATTTTTCTTTTTTCTTTTTCTGTTTCATTTCAGCCTTCTTTATTCTCTTTTTCATTTTTCTTTTTTTTTCTTCTTCTTCCTTTGCTTTTTCTTTCTTTGTTCATCTATTTATTTCTTATTTCTTCTTCTTCTTCTTCCCGTTAGTTTTCTCCTTTTTATATTTCCGTTTTCCTTTTTGGTTCTTCGCATTCTTCTTCTTTGCATTGTTTATTCATTCTCTTTTCCTTTTTCCTTTCTTCTTCTTCTTCTTCTTCTTCTTCTTCTTCTTCTTCTTCTTCTTCTTCTTCTGTTACTTTTATTGTCTGTTGGCGTCTCCAGTAGAAGAATAGGTTTCAATAAATGGTCGACATTTTGACGAGAACGCCGAGTCATAGAAGTTCGGAAAACAAGATAATGAAGACAACCCCCGAAGTGACCCGGAGCGGGTGGAAGTTGATGACGGGAGGGGACTCCTTTCATTCTCTGAAGACAAGCAACAGGCAAAAGAAATCAAGAGAGCATTGTCCGAGGAGGTGCTGAAAAATTCTCAGCCCCACTAAGCGAACATTTAAAAAAGAAAATCTGGTGTTTGGTCAGATTTGGCGAAGTAATTCGGCTCGAGAGCATTCCAGTACTCTTTCGATAAGCTGAAAAAAAAAAAAACAACTATCAAACGAAAGAAAGAAAAAAAGAAAGAAAGAAAGAACGTAGACATCAGATAAAGGTTACTGACAAAAATACACTTTCGGCATGCATATATTGATCTGACATCTTCCACCCCCAAAAGGTAGTGGCAAATTTCCATACTACATTCGGCTCACATTCTCCCTAATGCCTCGTACATGTACAGGTGAGTTTAATTCACTTACAATATATTTATCCTCACAGGATGCCCCCTAATTTCGGCCTTGTGCCACATCTAAGCCACGCTTGGAAAATCACTATTTATTCGTATGTACATTTCTGTCAACTATTTTTACACAAATATGTACACCAACGAGGTGTCTCTCGGCAGATGAGGATATTTTTACAATGCTTACAATTTATATTGTGTTTATTAACTAAACGGAACACACTTCAGTGAATTTGATAACTAGGAAGATTGTGTTGCGTCAAACTTTCTAGTATGGCAGGCCTACTTGCCTTGACAATCGGCATTCAAACTACCGTAATTACCCTATTTCAAACAATAGGAAATGATAAATCTGATCAGGAAGGAGATCGGAGGTTTTATACTGTAGTTTCCTTCCACATCTTTAAAACAATCAGACAAAAGCCAATTTGGATAGGCTGCGCTTTGAGTGTGTCTTTGGTGCATGCATTTGCATAGTTTTGTTTAAATTTTATTTTGGTTACGATTAAAGTAGTACTTAATATAAATTTCTAGTGACCCCACTTTTTTTAACCATTTCGCCCAAGCAAGGTTATAAAGCCGCTGAAATGTAAGGGGTTACTCGGTGTGAAAGAATAAGAAAAAAAAGAATTATTAAGGTGCGAGAACAATAAAAGAAGAGTAATCAATAAGACATTAGATAACGATTGACATTGCATTTAAGTTTTTGAAGAACAAATTTGGACGTAAAGCATGAAAGCAGAAGAGAGTTCCACAAGGGAGCAGTGCGAGAGAAGAAACTTGTAGCAGCTTTCCCATATCCAGCCAATTTCCAGTCAGTTTGCAAGTGGGCCCGAGCTAATATCCAGTCGGTTTGCAATTAGACCCGGGCCAATTTCCAATCAGTTTGCAAGTAGGCCCGAGCCAATATCCAGTCGGTTTCCAATTAGACCCGAGTCAATTTCCAATCAGTTTGCAAGTGGGCCCGAGCCAATATCCAGTCGGTTTGCAATTAGACCCGAGCCAATTTCCAGTCAGTTTGCAAATGGGCCCGAGCCAATATCCAGTCGGTTTGCAATTAGACCCGGGCCAATTTCCAATCAGTTTGCAAGTGGGCCCGAGCCAATATCCAGTCGGTTTGCAAAAGAACCTTGCAATTAGTTTGCACCAGGGCCAATTTCAATCAGTTTGCAAGTGGGCCTGAGCCAATATCCAGTCGGTTTGCAATTAGACCCGAGCCAATTTCCAATCAGTTTGCAAGTGGGCCCGAGCCAATATCCAGTCGGTTTGCAATTAGACCCGGGACAATTTCCAATCAGTTTGCAAGTGGGCCCGAGCCAATATCCAGTCGGTTTGCAATTAGACCCGAGCCAATTTCCAATCAGTTTGCAAGTGGGCCCGAGCCAATATCCAGTCGGTTTGCAATTAGACCCGAGCCAATTTCCAATCAGTTTGCAAGTGGGCCCGAGCCAATATCCAGTCGGTTTGCAATTAGACCCGGGCCAATTTCCAATCAGTTTGCAAGTGGGCCCGAGCCAATATCCAGTCGGTTTGCAATTAGACCCGAGCCAATTTCCAATTAGTTTGCAAATGGGCCGGAGCCAATATCCAGTCGGTTTGCAATTAGACCCGAGCCAATTTCCAATCAGTTTGCAAGTGGGCCCGAGCCAATATCCAGTCGGTTTGCAATTACCCGGACAATTTCAATCAGTTTGCAAGTGGGCCGAGCCAATATCCAGTTTGCAATTTTCAAGTTTCAAATTTGCAAGACCCGAGCCAATATCCAATCAGTTTGCAAGTGGGCCCGAGCCAATATCCAGTTGGTTTGCAATTAGGCCCGTGCCAATTTCCAAATTTTTTTTAGCAATTTCAATCAGTTTGGGCCCGAGCCAATATCCAGTCGGTTTGCAATTAGACCCGGCCAATTTCCAATCAGTTTGCAAGTGGGCCCGAGCCAATATCCAGTCGGTTTTTGTTGCAATTAGACCGAGGCCAATTTCCAATCAGTTTGCAAATGGGCCCGAGCCAATATCCAGTCGGTTTGCAATTAGACCCGAGCCAATTTCCAATCAGTTTGCAAGTGGGCCCGAGCCAATATCCAGTCGGTTTGCAATTAGACCCGGCCAATTTCCAATCAGTTTGCAAGTGGGCCCGAGCCAATATCCAGTCGGTTTGCAATTAGACCCGAGCCAATTTCCAATCAGTTTGCAAGTGGACCCGAGCCAATATCCAGTCGGTTTGCAATTAGACCCGGGCCAATTTCCAATCAGTTTGCAAGTGGGCCTAGCCAATATCCAGTCGGTTTGCAATTAGACCCCAGGACAATTTCAATCAGTTTGCAAGTGGGCCCGAGCCAATATCCAGTCGGTTTGCAATTAGACCCGAGCCAATTTCCAATCAGTTTGCAAGTGGTCCGAGCCAATATCCAGTCGGTTTGCAATTAGACCCGGGCCAATTTCCAATCAGTTTGCAAATGGGCCGGAGCCAATATCCAGTCGGTTTGCAATTAGACCCGGCCAATTTCCAATCAGTTTGCAAGTGGGCCTGAGCCAATATCCAGTCGGTTTGCAATTAGACCCGAGCCAATTTCTAATCAGTTTGCAAGTGGGCTGAGCCAATATCCAGTCGGTTTGCAATTAGACCCGTGCCAATTTCCAATCAGTTTTGCAAAGTGGGCCCGAGCCAATATCCAGTCGGTTTGCAATTAGACCCGGCCAATTTCCAATCAGTTTGCAAGTGGGCCCGAGCCAATATCCAGTCGGTTTGCAATTGGGACCCGGCCAATTTCAATCAGTTTGCAAAGTGGGCCGGAGCCAATATCCAGTCGGTTTGCAATTAGACCGGGACAATTTCCAATCAGTTTGCAAGTGGGCCCGAGCCAATATCCAGTCGGTTTGCAATTAGACCCCGAGCCAATTCCAATCAGTTTGCAAGTGGGCCTGAGCCAATATCCAGTCGGTTTGCAATTAGACCCGAGCCAATTTCCAATCAGTTTGCAAGTGGGCCTGAGCCAATATCCAGTCGGTTTGCAATTAGACCCGACTAATTTCAAATTTTTGCAAGTGGGCCTGAGCCAATATCCAGTCGGTTTGCAATTAGACCCGGGCCAATTTCAATCAGTTTGCAAGGGGCCTGAGCCAATATCCAGTCGGTTTGCAATTAGACCCGGCCAATTTCAATCAGTTTGCAAGTGGGCCCCAGCCAATATCCAGTCGGTTTGCAATTAGACCCGTGCCAATTTCCAAATTTTTTGCAAGTGGGCCCGAGCCAATATCCAGTCGGTTTGCAATTAGACCCGAGCCAATTTCAATCAGTTTGCAAGGGGCTTTTTTTTATATCCAGTCGGTTTGCAATTAGACCCGGAGCCAATTTCAATCAGTTTGCAAGTGGGCCCGAGCCAATATCCAGTCGGTTTGCAATATCCAGTAGGTTTGGAATCAGTTTGCAAGTGGGCCTGAGCCAATATCCAGTCGGTTTGCAATTAGACCCCGGGCCATTTCAATCAGTTTGCAAGTGGGCCCGAGCCAATATCCAGTCGGTTTGTAATTAGATCCGAGCCAATTTTGAATCAGTTTGCAAATGGTTTGCAAGCCGGAGCCAATATCCAGTCGGTTTGCAATTAGACCCGAGCCAATTTCCAATCAGTTTGCAAGTGGGCCCGAGCCAATATCCAGTCGGTTTGCAATTAGACCCGAGCCAATTTCCAATCAGTTTGCAAGTGGGGCCCGAGCCAATATCCAGTCGGTTTGCAATTAGACCCGAGCCAATTTCAATCAGTTTGCAAGTGGGCCTGAGCCAATATCCAGTCGGTTTGTGCAATTAATTACCCGGGCCAATTTCCAATCAGTTTGCAAGTGGGCCCGAGCCAATATCCAGTCGGTTTGCAATTAGACCCGGGCCAATTTCCAATCAGTTTGCAAGTGGGCCCGAGCCAATATCCAGTCGGTTTGCAATTGGACCAGGCCAATTTCCAATCAGTTTGCAAGTGGGCCCGAGCCAATATCCAGTCGGTTTGCAATTAGACCTATCCGGACACAATTTCAATCAGTTTGCAAGTGGGCCTGAGCCAATATCCAGTCGGTTTGCAATTAGACCTGAGCCAATTTCCATTCAGTTTGCAAGTGGGCCCGAGCCAATATCCAGTCGGTTTGCAATTAGACCCCAAGCCAATTTCCAATCAGTTTGCAAATGGGCCGGAGCCAATATCCAGTCGGTTTGGTTTATTAGACCCGAGCCAATTTCCAATCAGTTTGCAAGTAGGCCCGAGCCAATATCCAGTCGGTTTTGGGCCGAGCCAATATCCAGACCCGGCCAATTTCCAATCAGTTTGCAAGTGGGCCTGAGCCAATATCCAGTCGGTTTGGTAATTAGACCAGCCAATTTCCAATCAGTTTGCAAGTGGGCCCGAGCCAATATCCAGTCGGTTTGCAATTAGACCCCACGCCAATTTCCAATCAGTTTGCAAGTGGGCCGGAGCCAATATCCAGTCGGTTTGCAATTAGACCCGGGCCAATTTCCAATCAGTTTGCAAGTGGGCCCGAGCCAATATCCAGTCGGTTTGCAATTAGACCCGGGCCAATTTCCAATCAGTTTGCAAGTGGGCCCGAGCCAATATCCAGTCGGTTTGTAAGTAGGCCGAACTAACATTCATTGATGTTACAAGTAAGCTTTAGCCAACATTCAAGAAATAAAACCTTGTGAGTAAATCGGTTGCCAGTAAGTGATAGTGAACATATAAATTTGTTTCAGCAGTCTTACTTTAAAACTGACCCATGCTATTCAGGAAGGCCTCTCTTTCTCGATAGTCCAATGTTTGAACAGATCACAAAAAATGCCAGGTATAAGTGATTGGATATTGGCTCGAGCCTATTTGCAAAATCATTGACTAATTGCTCTTAAAATAAACCAAGATTTTATTTTTATGAGTTTAAGTTGAAAATTTCAAACTTTTTGTCGAAAGAACGATTACTTTCTTTGAGCAGAATTTAATTATAACATTAAGTGAATCTATCAGTGATCCAGCACAATAAATGTTTAATGTTATATATATATATATATATATATATATATATATATATATATATATATATATAAATAAAATCAAATAAACACAAATTAAAAAACTGTTCATGCCAAAATAATAGTTAGAATAAAACTACAACCATCAACCCCAAAACCGAACAAATAGCTTTAATTAAATTCTCAAACCAAAACAAAACTATTAAATAAGTGATATAAACAATTTTTACTACGTTAATAAAAACCCCGATTAAAAAAATAGATAAATAAAATAAGAAACAAAAAATAAAAATAAATAAAAACAAGCAAAATAATTTAACCCAAATAAATAAACGACTTCCGGTAAAATAACCGCCATAACAGACTACCCACAATGCATCACTGACCCGTATATATATATATATATATATATATATATATATATATATATATAGAAAAATAAAAAAATACACGTGGCCTGACGATTGCATATAGCATGAAACAGACTGTCGCCTCTAAGTGTTGACTTCTATGTTCACTTTTATATATATATATATATATATATATATATATATATATATATATATATATATATATATATATTATATATTTATTAGCATATTTTCCCATTGAATATTGACTGCATTATCCCTGAGAATGCAAAAATATAATCTTCCTCTAATAATAAACAACAAATTCAGTTGAGTAAATATTTTTCAGAAAATTCTTTTCACCTTGTTCTATGCGAATATGGCGCTTGTCGGTGAGCGATGGTTAATTGACTCGTTTCTTTGGCAAGTCGGTTCGATCCCTAATCTATGTCTACTGTTATGGTCTTTTGTCTCGTCTAATCCCAGTAAAATGCTACAATTTGACAAGCGTTCAAAAAGTAATCAACTTTTGGATATAAAAATAATTATACATTTCACTAATTTTATTTAATCACCTTCAAAATACTTCCCTTTGGGAGTCCACACACTTCTCCCAGCTGTTCTGCCACTATTGGTAACACCTCCGAAACGCCTGGTATGGAATTCCGCCGTCATTTCTCTCATAATTTCCTCTCGCTTCCATCAGCGTGGTTTCCAGATTGGTGAAGAGCCAGAAGTCACAGGGTGTCAAGTCGAACAAGTGATGTGTTGTTCTTAAACAGGAAAGCTTGGATGATGTGGGCGGAATGAACGGGCGAAATTCTACATGTACAAATCCTCCGTTAAAATGGAATGCTCTGATCTTGTGCTTATTCCCACTTCGTGAGTAATATTCCGAAGTGTTACATGACGGTCTTCCATGATCATTCACTGAACCTTCTCAATCGGCTCGGAGTTTCAGCTTGTGGTTGGTATGTCTAAGCGTACCTCGCTCTTTACTGAGGTGTTTGAAGCGGTTGTTTTGCCCAGGATACAATATCCCCGTTCGATGCGTCTGTACTCATGGCATAATAGCTGAGAAGTAAGAGTAGCGTCACGTCCCATCCAAAGGACTTTACCCGGGGAGGGGGAGGCATTAGTTTTGGCGGGAAAAATAAAGTCGAGTACTTTTTTAATACACCTCGTATATCAGGGGACAAAACTTTCGTTTGCTTTATTAAGAAAAATATATTTATTATTTTTATTATATGCTAATTTTGACTGATATATTCCCAACGTTTTGACAGTTGTACTCTCCGGTCTTCTTCAGGTGTTTGCATTCTTACTCCTTATTGGAATTTCAAACAAAACTGATTATTATTTAGAGAACCTTGATAAAATCCAAAGTAGAATCTGCAATATTATTGGACTTGAGCTGGCTTCAGTCACTTTCTCACCACTGTAACATAGCGCCCATGTGCTTTTGTCTATAAATAATTTAATGAAAATTATTCTGATGACCTTTCCTCGACTTTACTAATTTAAGTGCAGTACTAGATTGGCAGCTAGGTCTCAACGTTTTACAATTGAAATTGTTAAATGCAAACGTAAGTTCTAACATTTTTCTTCTCTCGCATTTCTTGCTTGTGGAACTCTCTTCCGGTTTCTTATTTTCCAGTCAAATTATAGCTCGGTGGGGATATCTTTGTTTTATGCATCATTTTCAGCAGATATTGCCTTTCCGTATTGTTATTAATTCTGGTTTTTACAGATTTCTGTAACTGAAAAAAAATCAGTTATCTTAAAGATTGTAAAGGGCTATTTTCTCAGAAAAACAAAATGCTAATATGAAATTGCTTGGAGTCAAACAAATTTTGACGGAATTCATTTACGGAAGAATTACATTAGTCAACATATCTTTTAGGACAAGAACGGTAACAATCTTTGTTGACTAATTTTAAGGCGCCGAATCCCCAAAATAATGGCCATTTTATACTTGTTAATCGACACTTAGTTTTGGAAAGCTATTTTTAAGCTTGAAAACTCGACGTACACCGTAATTTACGGTAAATGTATTTTTTGTCACCAATTCTTCGAGTGAAAAGTTTTAATTGTATTATAAACAAAATTAGACCGCCACTTTCAAACATCAATCAACTAAGTTACAAATTTTATTTGTATTAATTCTATATTAATTCTATATAAAACCATATTAAGAATATATTGGTATTAACTACCGTTTTCTCTGTACCAAAATGTTTCATTTTGCCAAAAAGCATCATTTTACCTCATTTTTTTATGGGGGTAAATTCACTGTTTTCAGATGAGAAAACGAAATGTCTGTCTCTCTATCTATTTCTTAATGTTTATCTATCTAAACAGATAGATAGACATCTATCTATCTCTTAATATCTATTTTTTAATTTCTATCTACCTTTTAATCTATGTCTATTTATCTATATACCTATTAATATTTGTCTGTCTATTGCTTAATGTATGTATGTCTGTCTCTCTATCTATCTCTTAATGTCTGTCTGTCTATGTATCTATCTATCATTTAATATCCAGCTATCTATTAATATTTGTCTATTGCTTAATGTATGTATATCTATCTATCTATCTATCTATCTATCATTTAATATCTAGCTATCTATTAATATTTGTCTATCTATTGCTTAATGTATGTATATTTATCTATCTATCTCTTAATGTCTGTCTATCTATCTATTAATATTTGTCTATCTATGTATTGCTTAACAGGAAACAATGGATAAGCCTCTTCTTCTGTTCAAAAGTTCGGGTAGGAGTATGAACCTGACGATTTGATGAACCGATCTACATCTATTGGATAAAAACGTTGGTTGAAGTAATTCAGTGACTTGAGCCAAATAGTTGTGCGTTCAATATCAGGTCATCGCAGATGTGAACAGTTACTAAATAACTGTAAACTGAGATATCCAGAAAGGGCATGGCACGCGGAACTAGAACAATCTACCCCCGTGGACAAAATAAAGATCTCAGTTAGAAATTCCAGCATATTCACTTGAAGAAAGCCGGAACGTACAACGACTGAAACGTCGTGTATATGACAATAAAGATGAGAACAAGAATCCGATCAATGTAAATATTGTAAATTGTTACAATATCTCATCTCAGAATTATAAATAAATCCTGAAGAAGACCGGAGCGTACAACGGCCGAAATTTCGTGAATACGACAATGAAGATGACAACAACAATCCGATCAATGTAAACAGAGTAAACAATAAGCATAACAACGTGAATTTTGATATTTTTTAAGCGCATAATTTGATTTATTTTGATTGATTCGTTTTTTACGGTTTAACAAGCCTTTGGTATTAGCGCGCGTAAGTGAATATGATGAACTCGACTGGAATTGGAACTCTGCTCTCAGATTAACAATTCCATGCCATTATCCATTACACCATCCCCACATCCAAGCTTACAGTACTTAGTATTCCTATGCGGTCACTAGGTACTGACCAGACTCGACGTTGCTTAACTTCGATGATCATACGGGAACCGGTGTTGCAAGGTGATATGGTTGTAGGCCCAAGTGAATGCATATATAGCAGTGATCACGATACAAATAACAGCAATCTATTTATAAAGGAAGTCAAGACTAAACGCTCCTAATGCCATCTTCTAAAAAGCAAAGCGAACCTTGTAAGCTACCTACGCGAATACATGTTTATTAGTGTATTTGAAAGGTCAGGTAAAGCTTGGCATTTTCTTGTCAATTGAATCCCATACAAATAATAAACCATTAAAAATGGGTATTTTAAGAGAAAGAAAGAAACAGCGATTTGTTTCGCGTTGACTTAAATACGTCCACTAGCGTTTGCTTATACAACATCACCACGAAAAGGGACCTTTTTTTGACGGAAGCTTCTAAAGATTAAACAAAAAACGCGAAAGAAGAAAAAAAACAAATTTAATGCAAGATTTCTTTTCGCTAAAAAGCAATAATGACAAAGAAATAAATGCATTTTTGTTTGTTTTTTCTTCGACAAACTCACCGAAGTGATGCAATTGAACTGAACCAAAAATGGCCAATCATAAGATCAAAAATGGCGCCTTTGAAAAGATAAAAGATGAAAGACCCGGATACGCGAGGTTCCATTCACGAAAACGTGGTCGCATGCGAGAATCGAGTTCAATGAATAATAATTTTTGTAATGTGACCTTTATGCGAATAGACCCTAGTCTTTGTATGATCTCTTCATCAGTTACTTATACTGTGAATATCTTGAGGTGGCCGAGCAGACATATTGGCTTTTGCCAAATTAATCAAGGTGGGCTTCTAAAAGCTTCTTTCGAGTATTAAAATATCCAAAACGAATTTTTTGTGGGAAGTATTTCTCCATTTTCTTATTTATTATTTACTTTACATCTCTCTCCTTCTCCTTCTTCTTTTACGTACTATACCACTTCAGGATGTGGGTGATCATGGCTCTCCACAACTTCTTATCTTTTGTAGCTATTTGCAGTGTTATTATACTTCCTCATCTATATTCTGCTATCCTCTTACCTTCAATCTGTTCTATGTGTGACACATTCTCCGAGTCCAGTTTTTCATTGTCTTCCAGAAATTATCAGTGATCTTTTTTCCCATTTTCCTCAAAAAACTTATTCACAGATAATGAAGAAAAGATTCTGTGGAAAGCCATGATCACATCCGTCTTGAAAAGAGAAAGACTGCTTTGAATTCAAAACTAGGAAGGAGGCAATATTGCACGGCCTTTCCCAAGAACTCATATGGCAATTCAAAAATGAAAAAGAAAAGGAGTGTGTGGAGAGCTACTATCATTTACGTCCTGAGTTCAAAACCATCTAGAACCCAATGAGAAAATAGTCCACATTTTTTCCAAAGTCATGACAATTCGCAAAGAGAAGGGGTGCGCAGAGAGTCATAATCACCTACGTCCTGAAGGAAGAAAGACTGCTCTGAATTCCTAGACTAGAAGACAACAGGAAACCACTCTGTTCCCTTTCCCAAGAAGTCTTGGAAATTCACACATCTCAAAGAATGAAAATCTATATAGAGCCAGGATTGCCTACGTTCCGAACTATACCCTGTTACAGAATACACTCATCAAATACCGTGGCTTTGCTGTGATATAATGATTATCAAGCTTATCTTGTGAGTTCGATTCATACCGGGTGTTCCACATATATGAAGGAAGAAAGACTGCTCTGAATTCTTTTCTTTGCTATTAATGTCTCTTAATACTCTGCTTAGCTTTTGGAAGGCATCTTTAACTATCTCAATGCGTCTTCGGATTTCAGTACCGCATTTTCCGTCCTTTGTTAGTGTTGTGTATTCCGGGATGAAATTCGGTACCAATAAATAACAACCGCCAGGAATGAATATATGAAAATAATGTATTAACATAATAATACAAACTGGTAATGCAGGTTAGTAGTTCCAGGAATACGGGTTAGTAGCAAAATATATATACAATCTTTGGTATCGACGTATGACTTCTTACTGAGTCTACGTTCGTACGCTCTCGTTCTTTATCGTTCATTCACCCTCGGGTATTCACTAGCAGTAGTATATGTATACCCTGGGTGAGTCCATTTGTGTTAAAAGAGGAGAACACCTCAACAGTTAGAACACATATCAGATGTTTAAATTTTTCTGATTGCTTGATTTTGGTAGTACCGATTTGTAATTTACATTGTGGCATCATCCTTTCGCTAACAACCATGCATTTTGTCTTCTTGCAGTTTATGTTTTGTTCTTTCTTCTCGCTTTCCTTCACTATCTTCTATGGGAGTTTTTTTTTACAGAATACATATTTGGAACAAACAGCCTACATACAGATAGAAAATGAATTCAGTAAATACATAAAAATAGACCGACGCTTAAAACAAATTAGAGCCTACTGGTCAGATCTGCTTAACCTATACAGCGTTGCAATATTAAGAGAACTAAAATTCCAAGCAGGATTTATTATTGGTGGATACAATTTTACTAGCATAAGATACGCAGATAACACCGTATTGATGGTGGACTCAGAAAGAAAATGCAGGAACTCCAAGACAAAACAGTAACAAAGAATGCGAAGAAAAGACGAAGCATCAATTGTAAGGAGATAATATGTATGGTTGTCAGCGAGAGAAACACTTTGAGATATGAGCTGCAAATTGAAGATCTAAAAGTGAAGCAAGTACCGAAAGTTAACTACCTTGGAAGTGTTTTAACAGACAACAGTAAATGTGACACTGAAATCTAAAGATATCGGAATATCTAAAGATGCCTTTGAAAAACTAAACAAAACATTAAGAAACAGGAAAATCAATTACTATGTCTGCTGCTAGGAAAATTGATTCACTGTGTCGTGTTAGACATTTTTCTCTCCAGAATCTATTTTACATATTTAGAAATCTACCATTCGTAAATGCTTCGAATATTGCTGCCCGATATCTAGTCTGTCGTAATGAAATCCAAAGAAGAATCTGCATTGTTATAGGTCCTGACCTGGCATCTCGGCTTCAGTTACTTTTTCACCACCCTAATGTAGCTTCCCTGTGTCTTTACTATAAATACGTTCATAGTAATTGTTCTGGTGAACTTTGTTTTATGGTACCTTGACTTTATAAATTTAAGCGCAGTACTAGATTGGCAAGTAGGTTTCATCATTTCATTGTTTTACATTTAAATTGTCTACCTGTAACCGCAAGTTCAATGCTAACAGTTTCTTCTATCGCACTTCTTGCCCGTGGAACTCTCTTTCGACTTTTTTGCTTTTCAACCAACTTTGATTTTTAAAAACTTCTATCGTTATTTACTGTCTTCTTGATTCATCCTCATTTATTGTTCTCGTCAATAACGTTTTCTTTTTCTGACCAAACACAACATTTCCCAGTTTCGGCAACCATTATATGCGACTTTTATTCTCTTCAAAAATCAAATCCCTCTTAAAAGGAACAAGAACCCAAGACATTGAGAAAATCCAAGAGAATTCGTCGAGGGAGATGCTCGCTATCCCTACCAGCAAAAATACGGAGTTCCAAGAATGTGTCCGTTAATGGAACAGATGCTAAATAAAATGTGTGACTTCAAAAGGCGACAACGTCGAAGGTGATTAAATGGCGAATTGATAGGCGCTGTATTTTTCTTTTTATAGCTTTTCTTGCTTGCTCTTCTGTCTTCTTGCTTCCCAGTCACGTTTGAGCTTCAAAAATCTAAATGCAACGTCAATCGTTATCTTGTCTTCTTAATTCCTGTCTTTTTGTCGTACTCTTTCCTTAATAATGTTTTTCTTTTTCTCACATTGAAGCAACAGAAATGATGTTCTACAGAAGGATTCTGAGAATACCATAGATGGTTCATGTAAAGGAGAAGGAAGTTTTAAAGAAAATGGTAACACAAACAGACTGTTCATGCTGTACAACACCTCTATTGTTTTATGTCTCTTTGTTCGCGCCATTTTACTTTAGCTAAATATTTGCTCAGCTTCCTCTTCGAAGCCTTCCTCTTTAGCCCTTAGAATGTATCAGAACCAAGGGAATAGACGACAGGCATAAGGTACTATGTTCCTACTTTTCCTATCCTAATTCTACCCCCGAGACACCAATCTACCAAACGACACATGGTACATAGAAGAAAAATTCTACCCCCAAACGATACCATCGCTGGTATGTAACATCTTAAGCGTTTTTTTTTCTCTGAGCCTTTATCTCTTTTAATATCTTGTTATTTGAACATTTACTTAATCTAAAAACACTTTGTGTACATTTATTTTTGCTAGCTCCACTTTGTCATGCACAATCCTTTTTACCGCGTGCTGATTGTCCTCACGCTGTCTTACTTCATTTAACTTTCTTCTTTCAGTCTTTCTTTTTCTTTTTATATGTGTTGTTCTTGTCCTAAGTATTATCGTCATTACCAACCTTCGTTTGACTATTCTATTCAGTAACCTTCTCTAGGTTACAACAAATAGTAAAAAGACAAATATTGCTACGAGCTACAAAAGATAAGAATTTGTAGAGAGCCGTGATCATCCGCATGCTGAAGAAACATGGCACGAAGAAGAAGCAAAGGAACGCTGGTGACTATGTGGCGTAGAAGAAAGGTGATTTTATTTTAAATCTCCTTGTTCTTTCTTTGGAAAAGTAATTCCGGTGACATCCTTTTATTCGGAAAGTTACATTCTGCAATGGATGCTGGCGACGATTTTCTGTCTATACCGTCAAGTGATTGAATCTCGCATGAAGCGATCTTAATTTTGCCTTCTTATATCGTTAGGGTTATTTCTGGTCAAATTCTTCTGATTTAAATTCGATTTCATCTTGTTAGGATTTCTTTGGTAACAAGGAAAAGAATACTGAGCCGTTACGTGACATCTGCCCTTCTTTACGACAGAGAATGTTGAACGATTTCCTCAAAGATGAAGAACAGACTCGAGACGACGTAGATGTGGTTCTACAGAAGGATGCTAACGAGTGAGCAACGATGAGGTCTTAGAGAGGTTGCAAACAAGGAGGAGGCTTATACTTAACATCAAGAAGAAGCAATTCTGATTTAAATTCGATTTAATCTTGTTAGGATTTCTTTAGGGCAGCGAATATTGGACGATTTCCTCAAAGATGAAGAACAGACTCGAGACGACGGAGATGTAGTTCTACAGAAGGATGCTAAGGATATCATGAACCGAGCGTGTGAGCAAAGATGAGGTCTTAGAGAGGATGCTAACAAAGAGGAGGCAAATACTTAACAGCAGGAAGAGGCAGCTGAAGTTCCTAGAAGACGTGATGAGGAAGGACGGCCTGGAGAATCTGATACTCACGGGTCAAATAGAGGGAAAGAGAGACAAGGGAAAACAACGCATGCCATACTTAGCGGGCTTAAGCAAGTGGATGACAGAGCGTGGTCTGGTGAAGGTAGCAGAGGGAAGGAACTTGTTGAGAGCTGCAGGGGATAGAGGGAGGTGGAGAGCCATGATCGCCTACGTCCTGAAATGACACGGCACATAAAAAGAAAAGAATGTTTTGTCTGTAAGTAAATGCAGGCGTGCGTCTATGAAAATCTAAAAAGTCCATAGACTGTATTTTCTTTTAAACTGAAGTAGCATTCTGAGAATTGCATGCAAAAGAAATACGAAGATTCCTAATTTACCATCTTGAGTTGTGACTGCTTAAGTAAAGAGGGGAAAAGGTAGATACCATACAATGGATGTAGTAATGAAGCCCAATCTTCTTTATGACAGTATTAACATAAGCTATAATCTCCAACTATTCAAATGTAATGTCAATCGACACCTCCAGTTACCTTAATCTACCCACTATTCTTCTCCTCATCCTTTCTTCTATCACTCCTATCTGCTCTCGCTCCAAATCTTCTGCAACCCCTTGCATCCTCGTGGCTTCACGCCTTGCTCGGGGCGTAATGCTTAAAAAAAAAGTGTCAATGAGTGCGTCGCTTTAATAAAATAATAGACATGATACATTTTGTATCTGATACTTTTACGGTTTTAGTGTAATTGGCCATGGTTAAATATAATTGGCAGAACTGCCCAACAAACAGAATTGGCAAAGTTTGTAATATCAAGAAAAAAAAACGAACAGGAAATAATATTAATCAAGAAAAACAATAAAAAAAAAATAAAATAAAAAAATCAACAGTAGTCTGTCTATATTTCTGAGATGAGGTATTATGTACATTATTTACATTATTCGGACTATTGTCCTCATCTTTGTCGCCATATTTATTACAACTTTTCGGCCTTTCAGTATCTGTCTATATTTCTGAGATGAGGTATTATGTACATTATTTGCATATAATGTAATTACATTATTATATATTTTTACAAAAAATGTTAAAAAAAAGGACATTCATTATATTATGAAATTATTACGTCATGGTTTTGTTTGTAGGTTGGTTGATTGGGTTTTATGGCATATCAACCACTGTAGGTCATTTAATGCCAAATCTAGTTATTGATAGATAGATAGATAGACAGATAGATAGATAGATAGATAGATAGATAGATAGATAGATTTAATATAGAGTACTATTAAACGTATAGCTGGCAACATTATTTTTTTATAAAAACGTATAGCTGGCAACATTATTTTTCAAAAACGTATAGCTGGCAACATTATTTTTCAAAAACATTATCAGAGTCCTTGCTGTTGGACGTAGTTTATCATCATACCCAGGACGCGGATGTAGTTTATCGCCATACCCAGGACGCGGATGTAGTTTATCGTCATACCCTGGACGTGGGTAAGGTCTGGAAAAAAAACTGGGAGTTCACTATTTTCCCATAGCTGGGACCCTAACAGGTGCCACCACCCCGGGTCAGGGTGGACCTGAGAACACCAGCAATTAAGTGGTGGTTCCACGCTTCCTCAAAACCTCCTGATGAGAAGCCTTGCTATTGGATGCAGTTTAACGTCATACCCAGGACGTGTGTTTGTAGGTTTCTTGTGAGTATGTGGTATATGTTGGATTGAATGCTGATGGATAATTTCTTGTGGTGAATGGGCCATGAATTGAATTAGATAGGTTTAGGATAGTTAGCCTAGAGCAGCCTCACCCCACGTTCCCCTGTAGCATTGTGCCACAATTGTAATTCAGTTTACAATAAATCTAAACTCTCCAAGATTTTGTCTCACCACACGTTAAGTTCCAAAAATTCATACCAGACTGTCCACAAGGACACATGACTCAGTGGATAAAGGCGTTGGTTAGAGCCAATGACTAGACCCAAAGTGTTCAATACCTGGTTACATTTGTAGTGAACAAGAAACTAAAGGTGCGTATGTGAACTTTAACCTTTCAAAGGGTTTTTTAATAAACAAACCTGTCTGTATGTTAACTTTTCCCTTTCAAGGGTGTATTTAAAAACACCACAAATATGTATATCTAACTTATACTTCTTCTCAAGGGTTTTATTATATTTACCACAAGATGAATAAAACATCCAAATAAATTGTTATTTGTTGATAAATAAATCATTATCTTCACTTTCATTTAAATTTCATTTGTTTTCCTCCTTCGCCAATCCGTTGTTACATCTGTTTCTAAGTCAAGATTGTTTTATTCTAGACAGAACCCGAAATAATTAGTAACCACTGCTACTACCTTAAATAAATTAACACTAACAACATATCACCTACTTCGTCTCGTAAGTCAATAATATCATCACAGATCCCGACAAAAAGTAAAACATTAAAAGTTTAAATATGGCGGTAATGCTTATGGAAATGTGATAAAAGTGCTACTCTCATCTGATATTGTAACACGCAAATGCCGATCATTTCCCCCCAATAAGTCAATGAAACAGAGCTCAGGGATAATTAGACACATACCTTTCCCGATGTTATTGATCTCCGTTGAGGCTACTTCTTTATTTCTGACCCATCTTCCTTAACGGTCGTAAAATTTAAAACCGACCTGATTGTTTGATTGCAATAAGCAATAACAAGAAAAGAAAAGAAAAAAATAGAGCAAAAAATAACAATATTAAGCAAGCAAAACAATGTAACAGAAGGGGGGGGATCTTTCTCCAAGGAAATTGGCCGTGTAGAATTTTCTCGTTTCTTAATAAATACTCTTTAGATATCTTGACTTCAAAGGTCTTAAAATTGAAAAAAAAAGGCATTGCAGAGACAGAAAGTGCCTTAAACAAGATTCAAAATGATCCATAAATTTACACACTCATTCTTAAAAAAAAATTTTAAACAAAAAATATAAACATTATTTACATTATTCGGACTATTGTCCTCATCTTTGTCGCCATATTTATCACAACGTTTCGGTCGTTGTACGCTCCGGCCTTCTTCAGGTGGTTGAAATGTCGAACTATTGTCCTCATCTAAAAAATAAAAATATAAATCCTGTAATCATTTCTGAAAAACGTAATATATTTGTGAAATAATAACAAGAAGACGCGGGACCTTTAGAAAGTTATAATTAGACCAACAATATGGCTACATTTTATTTTTGAAGAGTCAGCTACGAAGGAAAGTTATTAATAGTAAGTCAAAATGGAGATTACGAGGAAAACACCTGCTCCCATGGGGAGATAGGCAAGTGTTCAGAATACCACAATTTGTAAACGAAATGATCCACAATACTTGAGAATTCTAGTTAAAAGAAACTAAAGATGAAAAGGTCAAAAATAGCGGGAGGGCTTCTACTCTCAACTGACTTCATAACACTCTCAAATACGTCAATAAAACAGAGCTCTGGGATAAGTAGATACATGTCTTTTCCGAGGACATTAGTGCGAATATTAACCGCCGAAGAGGCTACTACTTTATGTCTGATTCATCTTACTTAACGGTCGTAAAATCGAAAACCGACCTGATCGTTTGATATTTTTTTTCTCACTTTAAACAGAAATACGGGATCTTTCTTCAAGGAAATTGGCCGTGTAGAATTGCCCCTTGTTTCTTAAAAAATCCTCTTTTGATATCTTAACTTCAAAGATCTTAAAATTTTAAAAAATGGATTATAGAGAAATAAATAGTCTTAAACAAGCTTCAAAATGATCCATAATTTTACACATTGATTCTTAAAAAAAAAAATTAAAACAAAAATATAAAACCTGCATTCATTTCTGAAGAACTTAATATATCTGTGAAGTAATAACAAGAAGACGTGAGACCTTCGGAAGGCTTTAATGAACCAACAAAATGGCTACATTTTATTTTTGAAGAGTCAACAACGAAGGGAAGTTATTAATTCTTACTTTTCTTTTTATGTGCCATGTCCTTTAAGGATGTAAGCAATCATGGCTCTCCACCTCCCTCTATCCCTCGCAGCTCTCAACAAATTCTTTCCCTCTGCTTCCTCCCGCAGACCACATTCTGTTATCCACTTGCTTAAGCCTGCTAAGTATGTCATGCATTGTTTTCCCTTGTCTCTCTTTCCTTCTATTTGACCCGTGAGTGTCAGATTCTCCAGGCTCTCCTTTCGCATTATGTTCCCCAGAATCTTCAGCTGCCTCTTCCTAAAGTGCAAGTTAAGAAAACATGTCTCCTGGTTACCAGAAGGGGTCAATCGTTTTATACAGTATTTGGTAATTTTGAAGACGAACGCAGAATCGAGAAACTGATTTATCTATGCCTGTCATAGAGTAGAATTGTAAATAAATCGAGAAAAATGTTTTTTAGATGTTAAGTATAAGCCTCCTCTTGTTTGAAACCTCTCTAAGACCTCATCGTTGCTCACTCGTTAGCATCTTCTGTAGATTCACATCTCCGTCGTCTCTTCATCTGTTCTTCATCTTTGAGTAAATCGTCCAACATTCGCTGCCGTAAAGAAATCCTAACAAGACTAAATCGAATTTAAATCAGAATTGCTTCTTCCTGATGTTAAGTATAAGTCTCCTGCTTGTTTGCAACCTCTGTAAGACCTCATCGTTGTTCACACGCTCGGCTCATTATATCCTCAGCATCCTTCTGTAGAACCACATCTCCGTCGTCTCGAGAATCTTCTTCATCTTTGAGGAGACCGTCCAACATTCGCTGACGTAAAGAAGGATAGATGTCAAGTAACAGCTCAGTATTCTTTTCTTTGTTACCAAAGAAATCCTCCTGTTTCACAATACTCTGCCCGGCTTTTGGAATTAGTCAAAATGGAGATTACTAGGAAAAGACCTGTTCCCAGAAGGAGACAGGCAAGTGTTCAGAATACCACAATCTGGAAACGAAATGATCCACAATACTTGAGAATTCTAGTTAAATGAAACTAAAGATGAAAAGGTTAAAATAGAGGAAGGGATCCCTCTCTCAGCTGACTTCATAACACTTAAATGCCGATAATTTCTTTTAAATATGTCAATGAAGCAGAGCTCAGGGACATGTAGATACATGTCTTTTCCGAGAACATTAGTGCGAATATTAACCTCCACAGAAGCTACTACTTTATTTCTGACCCATTTTGCTTAACGGTCGTAAAATGGAAAACCGACCTCATTGTTGCGACAAGCCACAAAGATTAAAGATAAACTGTTTTGGTTTTTGTTTATTTAATTGTTTTGTTTTGTTTTTTACTTTAACAAGAAACGGGATCTTTTTCCAAGGAAATTGGTCGTGTAGGATTTTCTCCCGTTTCTAATATATTTGAATCACGAAGCTGCTGTCTCTCAGGAAACCACAAGATTTGGCGTTAATTTAAACAAGAGGAAAAACATATTCCATTAAATGGAGAGACAAAATTACAAAATATAATAAAATCCGTTGATCCCAAAACAACGAGATTTACAGCAGGATTTCAGCCAAGTATGTGCGGGACAATGTTGGAATTTGCTGAACAAAGTTTATCTTTCGAAAATAAGAGAAAAAAAAAATAAGAAAATATGCTTTTTGGAAACAAAAAAAGACGAGTAGTTATGGGTGAGAAAAAAAAAGACGAATTTGTCTTTTTTTTTGTTTGTTTGTTTAAATACCGGAAAAAACAAATGACTTTACAGTTTTGGAATATTTTAGACTTTGAGACTTTTACAGACATTCCACGTCCGCTTTGCTTCAATCTGATTTTTCCTCCATCCTGCTCACCCTAAACAGCAAACTGCAACACATCGATTTTTGATGACTGCTACGCTTTTCTGGATACATTTGTAAGCTTCTCTTTCAGATGATAAATTTTGTTTGGCCAATTAAACCAACTGTTGGTGTTGGGGAACTCCCTCAGATATTGTTTGGAATCGCCCGAGTATATAGGTAGTGTTATCATTTTTATCTGTGTACCCCGCTCTGCTTAAATGGATTGGTCCAGTTGCTATATTATTGACCATTCTTTCTATGGAGGACTTGGGCTTCATTCTTTGCACAGATGTTTTTTTTTTTTCCACAGAATCAAGGTTACAGATTTATCGCTTTTTCCATGGTAAATGTTCAGATGAGCTCCATTCTTTACTTCCACCAGTTCAGACCTTTACAGCTAAGAAACGCTATGCTACGTCCACGGAGTCGTATCACCTACATTTTCTCCGTTTTCCAAAATGCAAAAAGTAAGTTCCACTTGGACAGCTTTTCCACAAGGACTACCACTTTGCAAAACAGATTCCTGCGTGGAAGATTTCCTGGTTTGTTGGTTGATTACGTTTAACGGCATATCAACACCTCTATAGGTTATTTAATGCCGAAATCTAAATATTTTGAACACAATTTTAAGGATTCAACTAGACATATTTTAATTTCATTGTATGCCTTCAACTACAGATAAAATCTTCAGTTTGCTTTACAAATGTATTGCTGGTATTTTTACTATAAAAATGTATTTTTATTCTTTCATAGCGTTTTGATTTTGTCTGAAGGTAACTATTTACCCATGGCTAGGACCTTAACAGGTGCTACCGCCCGAAGCCAATGTGGACCCGGGAACAACAAAAATTAAGAGGTGGTTTTACGCTCCTCAAAACCTTCAATCTTCCAATCAGAGACTTCTCTGTCGGATGGAGTTTATCATCATACCCTGGACTTAAATCTTTATTTAATATTGCAATCTATAATTCAATGGTCAATTGTTATCTATCCTCCGTATCTTTAGATATTTGTAGAAGGGGAATACGGCTTACCTCCTGGAACAATAGGTGATCTTAAGTGTCTTGCATGTAAGATACTTGGAAGTTGATTTATTGTTTAAAAGATAAGCAATTTCGGCACGAGGCTGAAGGGAAAGTGGGGTGAGGATGGTCTACACTAACTATTCTAAACCTAACTAATCCGATTCACGATTCTTTTATTCATTACAATTTACTTTTCAATACAAGAACTCATCTATCACCATTCAATCTGACATATACCATATACTCAAAGGGATCCTACAAGAACACCCACGACATAAAAATTTCGTAATGTAATAAATGTCCTTTTTGGCTTCATTACAATGTTTTTTGTTTGTTTGATTTTTTTTTATACAAAAATTTATTTACATAGACTGAGGGAGGATGGGATGAATGCACAAACGAAACTAAAATATAAAACATTCAAATTAAAAAATAAAATATCTTAGTTAAACCTGTCCACCCCACGGGAAAATGAGAGCGGCTTCTGTATTCTGCCAGTAAACATTATCAAGAAGCTCGCTCACTAAACGGAGAGAAAAGGACAAAAATAAATTGGGAAGTGGGAAAATCAAAAGCTGGGCCAGTCTTGACAAAAAGAGAATTAAAAAAAACAGGGGAGATTGGAAATCTCGAAATATATGGTGATTTCTAAGCCTAGCTCAGATGTGGCACAAGATCGAAAGTATAGAGCACCTATTGAGGATCGAACTCACTACGCACTTGTAATTGTTCTAGCGAGACAAGATATTACACCACGTCAAAGTGATACCTGGAAGAAAACATGGCCGATCCAAAAGTTATAATTTAAGAAAAACCTAATTTCGTAGCTTAGAGAATTTGCGAGACGAATTTGTTGTGACACTGGTAAAAGGAAAGAGTCAATTTAGAATATGAACTAGAATGAACGAAAAGTGTTAAAAGTACGAATAACATATAAAATGAAAGAAGGAGAAAAGACAGATCAAGAATGACTTTATTAAATTTTGGGAAAAAATATTAAATAAATATCTGAAGATTTAAACCCACAAGGGTTGAGAAAATAGTGAAAAAATTGAATTAGTTGAGAATTTTGGAAAACAAACTGAAATAGATATTTAATTTATGTCCGCTTACTAATATGAAAAATTTTCCTGATTGAGATGGAAGAATTTGGTAAAAATTTTATATAATATGTCGGTAATTTTGTAACGAATGCAGAATCGAGAAACTGCTTTTATTATGTCTGTCAATAAGTTTAAATAAATTCAGAAACAGATTTTTTGAGAGTTTTGGAACATTAAGGTTTATAAGTACGAGCAAACGAACCAGATATGGAGACGAATAATCGCTAATAGAGTGTCGAAGGAAACAGCTGGTAAATTTCTGATTGCATAAATAAGACCAAGAAAAAAATTCGTTGTTGAAAATGAAAGATAATTACAATTAATGGCTAAAAGTTAAGACCGCCTTTTCGCCTACGCGGTTTAAAAATCAGATTCATCAAAAAGACAGCCGAGGTAACGGACTTAATTAAGATACTAACAGAGATGGAAGAATTAACTACGCCCAATTGGAAGTAATGGTGCGAGGTATAAATAAGAAAAGGAATGAGTTGTTATTCTGGGCTAATAACTGCAAACAATACCTGTAGGAAGAAGTTCTGTCAAATTTAGAGAGATAAAATCCATTTACGAACTAGACAACAAAGAACTCTTGTTCAAATCGATACAGAAATCTGGGAACCCAAATTCTTACCGTAGCCTCCAGGAGAATGAATTGAGAGAGAATCACTATTCAAGACTGGTGTTTAAGCGACTCAGACAGACGAGCAGAGAGAGAGACACCGGCGAATGGCAGACGAAGACGAGAAAATAGATCCAAAATTGTTGAAGAAAATCCCCGACTTTCAACTCTGTCCCAAGAATTAACACCGATAGGCAAAGTGTCACTAAAGAGATTATAGTGGGAAGAAGGATTAATTTTTGTTATACCAAGAACTACATAAACCAAATGGAAAATTAACCCGGATTATTATTTTTCCGTTTTTATTTCGTCTGAAAAACAACAGTTCCGCCAATCCTTCCGAAATCAATATCTTTGTTATGGTCCAGTTCCTCTGTGTTTTAGTATAGTCCATTTTTTTGAAATTTAATAAAGAAGAACTGAAGGTGGATATGGAATAACACAGATATATTACAAACAGAATATATACAGAATAGGTGAAAAGTGTTAGACAAAACAATCAGGTTTAGTAGTAAATTAGTCTGAACGCGACTCTGTTCTGAAAAATCTATTTACTCGTGACTGATTCGCTTTTAAATGACTGATTTTGAAAAACAAAAATCTGATGGATTTCCTACAGGCTTCAGCCGGAACAGTATTTAGTCATTAAATCATATTTAAGGCCGGTTTAACGTGGGATCTCCGAGCCCTTGGGCTCGGGCTTCAAAATTATATCCCTAACCCGTATAAAGAGGGTTCAGCGTCGGTTTACCTCCCCCGAAAGAAACTCCGCCCTTCGGCGTAGCCTTTCGGGTTCTTTCCTGCCCGAAAAGAGAGTTCAACCGATCAGCCGGTCAGCCGGTTAAAACTCCCATTTCCTCTTCAGGCGCAGTATTTATTACGTATGGAATAGTCCATTATGTTATTATGGGTAAGGTCCCAAAACAATCTTTTTTAAATAACAAAAATTCAAAAAATGTAAATCAATTCGTAACGGAACGATTCAAAGGACAGTGAGTATCAACCAAAACAAAAATAGAATCAAAATAGCATTTTATATTATTCTGAAAAATAGACCTTTGGTTTGATCTGATAATATTGATCTAAAAAAAAATCCTTATCAAAACACAAAAAAAATCTTCAAATGTTTTGGGGCGAGGAATAAAATGAATCATAATGATTGAACATTCTTGTTGATTAATGAAAATAATTTGAAAAAAAGAAAGGATAAACATTTTAACCAAGGGTAAATTCAGTATCTCCTAATGAAAATAGGGCTGAAAAAGGAAAAAAAAAAAAAAATGCAGATGGGTAAATGACCCAAAGAAGAGGGTAAACGATTAACTTTCCACGTCTAGTATTTGATGATAAACGACATCTGATTAAAAAGCATGAGATCGTATAAATAAATTCTGGTGTTCCCAGGTCCACCCTGAGATGGAAAAAATCATACATATTTACATTATTCGAACTATTGTCCTTATCTTTGTTGCCATATTTATCATAACGTTTCGGCTCCGGCCTTCTTCAGGTGGTTGGAATGTCGAACTGAACCCTTTATTTCGTTCGCTAGGGTAGACTGTTGTAGTTCCACGTGCGATGTCTTATGGGTGTCAGTTATCAGTTAATTCCCCTCTCCAAGTTCTCCACTGCCTGAATCAGGTATTGAACTCACACTCTTTGGATCCTATCACTGGGTCTAACTAACGCCTTTATCAACTGTGCTATATATCCTTGAGGACATCTGTGAATGAATGGTATTATAAACCTAATGTCTTCAGCAACCATTTTCGTTGTTATTATCGCTTTTCTCTGGCACTCCTTATTACTGGTTTCCACCATGGAAATAATCAAAGTTGCCCCCATCCTATCCAACACCACACTTCGGAATGGGATCACGCATATATCGACAGGATGAGGGTTTAGCAATGGGGTCGCCATTATCACCAGCAATGGCGAATATATACATGGAATACTTTGAGGAAATGGCATTAGAATCTATATCTCTAAAGCCAACTCTATGGTTAAGCTACGTAGATGACACCTTCATACTCTGGCCACACCAGGAAGATGTTCAGGTTCTACTGGACCATGTGAACTCAATAAGAACTTCGATACAGTTCACGATGGAAAAAGAGAGTAACAGCACACTCCCATTCCTGGATGTTCTAATATCTTGAACAGAGCATGGGTTCAAGACATCCGTATACCGTAAACCGACATTTACCGGACAGTACCTCAATTTCAACTCCCACCATCCATACAGCGTAAAGAAAGGGATCGTCCGCTGCTTACAACACCGAGCAAAAGTCATAAGTGATGACCCAGAGATATTAGATAAAGAATTGGTCAGTATAAGTAGTACCCTACAAAGTAACAACTACCCTGGGTACATGGCAGCAGCCCCAATAAACTTGGGTACAACAAGAGGAGGACAACAACACTCAGTAAATAGTTTTCCTGCCTTATATGAAGGGGTTATCAGAGAAAATACAAAGGATCTACGGTCCATATAACATCAGGATAACCTCCAAAAGCTGGATGACACTTCGCAGATATATCTCCCGAGTAAGACCCCCCCACCCCGAGGAGAACATGACTAAAGACCGTGTGTACGCTATCCCGTGAAGCTGCGGAAAGAAATATAAAGGGGAGACAGACCTCCCCCTTAAGATAAAGGCTTCAAGCACACCAGAAAACTGGTAAGTAGAAAAAATCAGGCGTGGCTGACCATATATGGAGAGAAAAGGGGAATCACCGCCCACTGTGGGATTAGCTTGACATCATTGGAAAATTCGTAAACTTAAGGAATCAACACATATGCTAGGCCACAAAAATCTCCTGAGCGGACCAAGCATAGAAATGAATACAATATGTTAACCAGTAATAAGTAGTGCCAGAGAAAAGCAAGAATAACAACGAAAATTGCAATATGAGCTCTGGTAAAAACATAAAATGATAACAGCAAAAATTGCAATATGAGCACTGGTTAAAAATGGTTGCTGAAGACATTGGTTTTATAATACCCAGAAATTCATACACAGATGTCCTCAAGGATGGCACAGTTAGATCCAGCGACAGGACTCAAAGTGTGAGTTCAATACCTGGTTAAGGCAGTGGAGAACTTGGAGAGGGAAATTAACAGGAGATAACTAATAACTGACATCCATAAGACATTGCACGTGGAACTAGAACAGTCTACCCCGGTGAGCGAAATAAAGGGTTCAGTTCAACATTCCAACCAACTGAAGAAGGCTGGAGCGTACAACGTTGTGATAAATATGGCGACAAAGATGGGGAAAATAGGAGGCACGGTGGAGTAATGGATAGAGGCTTGGATTGAGGAATCGGAGAGCCGAGTTCGAATTCCAGTCGAATCCATTACATTTCACTTACCCATGGGAAAGGTGTGAATCCTCTTCTTCTCCCTCCAGCTATGGGTAAATAGCAGGACAGACTGGGTTCTATAGCCTTGGGTGGCAACTGGTCTAGGAGAAGGAAAACTCTGAATTCAAAACCTGCGGAGGGCCATTTGGGGACCTTGTGGCACGTAGTGCACCAGGTCTCTGTAATCGGCCCTTCAAAAAGTGTGGATGGTACTGCACAAAACCTTCGCCACTATAATCAAATCTCATGTGCTATACATGCGAGTTGGGGACCACTTGTGAATTCTAAATTCCCATGAAACTCCAATATTGTAGCCGGTTCAACCCACCCCGGGTGGATGCCGTTACAAGAACAAGAAGAAAATAGTCCGAATAATGTAAATAGTGTGTAAAAAATGTCTTAATAGCAGCCATACATTTTTGGAAAAAAGAAAATATTACCAGCAAAAAAAAAAAAATATTCTTAATTTTTTTTTGAGGTTGATATGCATTAAACCAAAAGCCATGTGGATTTATCTCTCGTAATGGGTGTGACTATTCTACCGCTCCAGTAAGTACGTCACTCCTCCTGCTATCATTTTTCACAATAGGTTCCCCTATCGTCCGGTTCATAATATTCTCAATAGATAGGTTCCCCTATCGTCCGGTTCATAATATTCCCTGATCCTTTGAACAGGAATAGCGGTTTATCCTCTTAGCATCTGATTTCCTCTGACACAAGAGGTGCAAGGACGGTGGAGACGGATGTGTGAGATGGTGGGCGATGTAGGAGGGAGATAATGTGGATGAACATATCAGATCATCAAAGCTGGTTGAGAAAATTCGCAATTTCCTGGATGAAGATTGTCATGTGTCTCTAAAGACAATACGCATACAATGTTAGAGTTAGTGTGGCAACTGTACACAGAATTATTCTTGGAGATCTTTAGATACGAAAAAAATTGTACAGAGTTTGTTCCCGGGGAGCTCAGTGACGAACAGGAGGAAAGACGCGTTGGGGTATGTTTGATGGTCACCAAAACCGTCCCTTACACTCCCTACAGTTTAGACCCTATTCCCTGTGATTTTGGTTGTTCTCCAAAATGAAAGAGAACCTCAGGGGCAGTCATTTTGAAGACATTGAGAAGATGAAGGAGGCTGTGACAAGGGCCATGGACACCTTCTTTTTGGATGACTTCCATGGGGTCTTCACGGGATGGCTGGAGCGCTACAAGTGTGTTGAAATCAGAATCTACTCCGAAGGAGATTTGAGTTTTGTTCTTCTTTGAAATTAATAAATGTCGCTCCTCAAAAAAAGTCCCAAAACTTCTGGAACGTACCACGTATTTGTTTTTTGGGTTTTGTTTTCGTTTTTGATTCACCGTGTTTGTCTGATTGGGTTAGGTAAGTGACACTTCGCTGCTACTTCTGTCTTTTGTCTTGAAAACTAACGAACCAGATCTTCTTTTCGGTCAGCAAGAATGCTTCCTACTCTACGTCTCCCTAACCGTTACTTTCCCGTCACTCTGTTTTCACACTCTCTCTGCATCAAGACGAACCGTTTCTCCTTAACGATGAACCGCTTTCTCTTCATGCTAACCACTGTCGTCACCTGCGCCTTCCTTAAATCTCCTTATTCACCTTCCAGTCAGCATTATTTCCATATAAAGATTGTTTCATTAAAACGGATTATATATAAGGGTGTTTCATTAAGACGGATCAAAGTCAGCAGTAAATAAATCAGTGTTATTGGTGAAAATTTATTTATTTCCATATTGGATCATGTTATTTAAGTCATAGCAATTATGTGTGAAAAAAAAATATTGCCCAGATATCCGCCAAATCTGAAAGAAAAAGAAAAAATCATTAGACGCTAAAACTTAATTCACATTTAAAATTAGTCCAAATTATTGTAACACTCTTTATAAGCAATAGACACTAAAAAGCTACTGCATTAAACATAACATTATCATTGGTTGAAATGAATTAAACATCTTCCCGCTAAAATACAAATCTCTGTGTGGGAGCCAATCGTAAGGTATAAAAGCTGACCCCAGACAGCTCAAAATGTTAGAATCCAAGAAGGCATTTCCCAAGCCGTACAACACCTCGTCACTCCAACAAACATCTCCACTCTTTATAAATTTCACATTACAATATCCTATGGGAATACTATAAACTTTATTTCTACAACCGTTCATCTGTTCAATCAAGAATCCAGTGGATCTTTCAGCTAAATGTATTTCTCATCAAATTTCAATTGTGTATTGTATTCACTGTTGTAATAAATGTTGTATTTATTTAACTCAGTAGTAATCTCTGTTTCATCTTATTGATTGCAGCAGAAGGAAAAACCTTTACTAACAGATACAAAATTATGCAACAACAACAATATACAAGCCCATAATTTCTACCTTCCTTTTTTTTTTTACCTACTGCTGACCACAAATACAATTTGATGACTTCGTCAAATCTCTTAAATTACTGAGAAATGAAAATATAACTTGGGCCACACAAATACCATTTATAATTTATGAGTGGGGGTAACAATACGATTTCTCACATATCTTTAAAATTGCCTGTAGATAAATTCCTTTTAAGTCCAAAGAAAATAATTATCTGAGTTTAAGAAATTTGTCTCCACTCCATTTTTGAGTCAACTTAAGTGTCAGTGTTTTTCAGGATTTATGTCTCCAACCACCTTTGAATTGGCAAACATAAAATTTTGTTATTAATTTTAGTGAATCGTAATAATCCTTTGAAGAAGCTGACCACCCAAAAAGCTGAATGGGTGGTCTCTTGTTTTGGAACACAAAGGATGGGTAGGAGTGGTCGGACATACATGAGATATAAAAATAACATATGTACTGCTGGACCTAGCTTTGCCATTGACCAAACTATATATCCATTTACTGTAGTCAAAAAGTACATTTGTATTTAAAATAAACATTACACAAGTATATAAAGTATTACAAAGTATAATATAAAAATTATCATGTATGAAAGAATCAACTAAAATGTTTTTTTTTATCCTACTGAATTACTTAGTGACTATTTTGCTCATGTGTTATCACCTACTCCTAGCCTATACCTCCTTATTCACAATAGTAACAGACACAAAAGAACTATTGCATTAAATACATTCTCATTGGTCAACCCCAACCAATGAAACATCTTGCTAAAATCCAAATCTATGTGTGAGAGCCAATCGTTAGCTGACCCCAGAGTGAGATTCCAAGAAGGCATTTCCCAAGCCGTACAACACCTCGTCATTCCAACAAACATCTCCACTCTTTATAAATTTCACATTACAATATCCTATGGGAATACTATAAACTTTATTTCTACAACCGTTCAATCAAGAATCCAGTTGATCTTTCAGCTAAATGTATTTCTCACCTTATGTATATCTTTACTTTACGTACACTTGTTTATACTTTACGTATACGTGTCCTCCTCATCTTTCTTCTTTTTCTTCTTGTCCTTCTCCCCCTCCTCCTCCTTGTTGCTGTTGGTGGTCTTCTTCTCCTTCTCCTCCTCGTCTTCCTTATTCTTCTTGTCCTCCTCCTCCTCCTCCTTTCTGACCTCTTCCTCCTCCTTCTGCTTCGTCGTCGTTTTCTTTTCTCCTCCTTCTTCTTGTCCTCCTTCTTCTTGTCTTCTTCTTCATCGCCCCCTCCTCTCCCTCCTCCTCTTTTTTCTTCTTTGAAATTCTAATGGCACTTAAAGAAGAGAAATAGACAATAAAAGCGTAAAGTATATACGGAGGAAGGAACCCGTAGAATGATAGTGATTATTTAGTTTTTCACAGCATCAGAAAATACTTTAAAGGAGATGCTTTGTTTTGTTTTTTCTTTTAATCTGTATTTATCATAAGAATCATAATAAAATGTGGTCTTAGATGCTTCAAGGATTGCAAGAAGTTTGTCAGATGTGCAAATACACGCCAGACAGAATTCCTGAGTAAATTGTTTGCAGAAAAGTATTCTATAGGATTGAGTGCATCTACTTTAGAATTCAAGAACCTGAGACCGAAATGAAAAGTAGAATAACTGAACTTAGACGAAACGGCGGCTTCTCATTCACCTGGCAAAGATTCGGCAACTTTGGTTAAATAAAATAATTTGATGGCTACTTCAGCTCTTGCATCTTTCAGTCTCTTTTACTCACACCGATAATCAGCAGACGATAATTTATCAGAAACAGCGCCCATTTTCACAGACAGTTTGAATATTCTTTTATTCGTCTCATTATCCTCAGGGTTGCTTCCTTGCTTCTTCTCATCCTAATTGTTGAGGGTCGGGGACTATAGACAAATGTACCAATGTTCTCCACGTCCCTGCTCCTTTGCCACGACAGTTCTCTTTATACAATCTCTGATGTCATCAGTCCAGTATCGCCATAGTCTTACCCTCATTTCCCATAAAGTGCTAACGGCCACACAAGGATCTTCAGGAGCTTCAACTTAAGGCTTTTGGGAAGAGCATCGTCTCCTCAAGGGGTGTTAAGGGAAGATTTTCATGACACTAATCGAGCTTTGATCTATATTGGTTCCCATGTACTTGAATTTCTCAAGTGGAGAACAAGTTGGACTAGGAGTTACTGTCACAGACTTGTAAAATCTATATCTCCACGGTATAAACATAAAGCAGAAAAAGTATGATCATTTTTTTATTGTTTTTAAACTACATTCATTTTCCTTTTTATTACCCACCATCCCGCACAGAAAGGTGATGCAGGAAGAAATTCGACATTTTATTTTATCTGTTTATATTTATTTATTTATTTCCTCACTATCAGTTTCCAACCGGTTAACTTATTCTTCTAACATATTAGATTGGTGAGAGTGAAACACATTTTAACAATTTTTCTTAACCTATTTCTTGCAATCAATTAATCGGGTGAAAATTTTTAATTGTATTATAAAGATAAAATTTTTAAAAAATATTACACCCGCCACTCTGCATATAACTTCTTCTTCTTCTTCTTCTTCTTCTTCTTCTTCTTCTTCTTCTTCTTCTTCTTGTCGTGTTTCCTTCCGACCACTGACAATCATGACTCTCCACAATTTCCTATACATCGTAGCTCTTACCAATATTTGTCTCCTTACTCTCCCTGTTCTGCCATTCATTTTACACAAGCGCTGGAGTTAGGTTACTCGCTGCTTCGCTCTGTCTTTCTTGCCTTCATTATATCTTGTTAGTGTCAAGACAGACTGTTTCGCTGTATCAGAGACCCTCACCTCTAGACTATCATCAGCGCACGACAGAGAAAGGGAATGTTTTAACGCATTCTATACGTGGTATATAAACACCATACGGTCGCCATAGCGTTCGATTTTAACGAAGAGTGATGCATTTAAAGCAGCAAAAGTCGCTTAAAATTCCCTTTTCCCAATAATGCTAAGCTCTAAACAGTTGTATCTTAGAAATGATTAAAGATATCTTACTGGAATTCTCTGAGATTTTATAACACTATTGGAATCTACTTTGAGGAATAAGAATATATAATTACTCTCCAAGCTTAACGGAAGTATCGTGATGAAATCGATCATAAACGAAAATGATATGTTCTTCATTAATTAATCATAGCTAAGGATTGAAAGCTCAAGAAGGATTGAAATGAATTTCAAATATATATATATATATATATATATATATATATATATATATATATATATATATTCCAAGATCATTTTCCAATTTATTCAATATGATCTTCGCCCTCTCTAAACTTCTAACTTTCTGTCCTGGAGTAATAAGCTGCCTCGCACGTTTCTCGTATGATTTCAAGTCTTTTTATTTTTTACTGCTCCTTGGACTGTTATAACTGAAACTACTTTCTCATATGCCAAACGTCCTATGGATTGAGTTGGATCTTTTCTAATTGATCTCTTTAGCTCTATGTTCCTACCACTTCCACTTTCATTCCTATCACACACTTCATTCATCATAACACTCTTAATAGTAACCCTCTACACTACAATCTTAACCTTTTCAACTCAAGAAGCATTCGTTATCTATCCCACTTATCCTCATAATCTTCACTTCTTACCACCTCCTCTTTCATGCATATCACACACCTCATTCATCATAACCATTTTGACAGTAAACCCTCTACCTACAGTCTTATCTTCGGGTCAAGGGTCAATCGTTATCTATCCTCCTTATCCTCAAAATACTCGCTTCCTAGCGTCCCCTCTTTCATTCTTTCTTACCCTCATTTTTGATTAGTATTTTAACAGCAATTCTCTACCTTCAGTGATTGTAATTTTCTAGCTTTATACTGGATGAAATTTAATAGAAAAAAAAGATAAAAATATAAAGCTACTAAAATCCATCTTGATAACGCCATTACCTTCGTAAATGCGACTATTCATGTCTTACAACTGTTTTCGATGTTGTTGGTGTTGTTGTTGTATCTCTAAAAAGCCTTTTTAATAGTTAACATTTTTTTTCGCACTTATAAATATAATCTGCATATTTGATAAAATCGGACTTTTCAAAACTTTAGACTAAATAAACATTTCTTCATTTACTTGAGAAATTCTTTCATGAATGTTGTCCATTACTCTCGTGGAACTGAGAATTAACGAGAAACTTTAAACCACAAGAGAGGCCATCGATATTTCTACAATTTGCATTTTTTTAAATGTCAAATATTGACTTCTTTAAAAGCATCTCACAGTTTCTCTCTATATATATGTCTATCTCTGTCTGTCTCTCTAGATATGTCTCTATATGTCTCTCTCTCTCTTTCTCTCTGTATTTTTCTCTATTGTTTTTCTCTATATCTATGTGTTTCCCTCTATATGTTTCTCTCTCTATGTTTCTCGATATACTTATTTCTATGTTTCTCATCATATATCTCTATCAATGTCTGTCTCTGTCTGTCTCTCTCTCTCTCTCTCTCTCTCTCTCTCTCTCTCTATTTTTCTATATGTTTCTTTCTATATGTTTTTCTCTATAGGTTTCTCTTTATATGTTTCTATGTTTCTCTCTATGTTGCTCTCCATATGTGTCTATCTCTGTCTCTCTCTCTCTCTCTCTCTTTCTCCCTGTATTTCTCTATATGTTTCTCTCCATATATGTCTATCTCTTTCTATCTGCCGCTCTATGTCTCTATATGTTTCTCTCTCTATTTTTCTATGTTTCACGATATAGTTCTCTATAGATTTCTCTCCGTATGTTTCTCCATATCTTTTTCTCTATAAATATCTATTTTTGTCTGTCTCTTTAACTCTCTCATTGTTTCTATAACACTGTCTCTTTACTTCTTCTTCTCTCTCTCTTTCTGTTTCTTTATATGCATGTCTCTTTATCTCTCTCTCTCTCTCCTTTCCTATATCTATCTTTTTATCGTTTTCGTTTCTTTATCTCTGTTTTCCTCTCTCCCTATCCATCCATCTATCTATCTATCTATCTATCTCTCTCTCTGTCTCTCTCTCCCTCTCTATATCTATCTATCTATCTATCTATCTATCTATCTATCTATCTATCTCCCTCTGTGTGTGTGCCTCTCTCTCCCTCTCCCTCTCTCTCTCTCTCCATCTATCTCCCCCTCTCTCTCTCTTTTCTTTGGATCTCTCTCCTCCTCTCTCTCTCTCTCTCTCTCTCTATCTATCTATCTTCTCTCCTCTCTCTCTCTCTCTCTCTCCCCTCTCTCTCTATCTATCTATCTATCTATCTATCTCTCTGTCCGTGTCCTCTCTCTCCCTCTCTCTCTCCATCTATATCCCCCTCTCTCTCTCTCTCTCTTTGTGTCTATCTCTCCCGCTCTCTCTCTCTCTCTCTCTCTCTATCTCTCTCTATCTATCTATCTATCTATCTATCTATCCTCTATCTCCCTCTGTGTGTGTATAGTGTGTGTGTGTGTGTGTGTGTCTTCTCTTTTTCTTCCTCTCTCTCTCTCAACCTTTCTATCTTTTTAGAGCCGTCTCACTTTCTGGCTATCTCTCTCTATATATTTCTACCTCTTTTTATCTGTCTCTCTTTAATTCTTTAAAATTTATCCATATATTATCTACCATATTTTTCTTTTTTTTCTTCATAAATCTCTTTTTTTTATATCTATCTCTCTTTTATCGCTTATATTTTCTCTTTATCTCTCTTATATTTTAATCGTGTTTTTCGATCAAAATTATCTCACTCTTCCCTATCTCCCCTCTCTCTATCTCTTTATCTATCTCTCTACCGCTGTCTCCGTATTTCTCTCTTTATCTCTTGTCTGTTTAGATCCATCTTTTTGACTGTCCACATTTATCTTATTTTCTATCTCTCTGTCTCTTTATACCACCTGTCTCTTTCTCTCTCTCTCTCTCTCTCTCAAAATTTTTATATCTCCTATTTATTTCTTTATATCTTTTTTCTCTATTCTGTCTCTCTCTTTCTTATCTTTTTGATTTCTTTCATCTATTAGTTTTTGTGTTTTATCTCTAAATTTTTTTTCTTATGTTCTTTTATTCTCTCTTTCACTTTTTTTTTTCTCTTTTTCTTTCAGTCTGTCATTTTCATCTTTCTTTTTAATCTATTTCTCTCTCTCTCTATATTTTTATCTATCTATATATATATATATAAATAAATATATATATTATATATATATATATATATTTATAAATAAAGATACGATTCCAATGGAATAAAATTTTGACCATGGAATATTTGTTTAAATCTTTTTTATTATATCCTTATCTGTCCTGGACATTGAGTTCTACCTGATTCTATTCTCTTGAAAATTTTTTTTAAAAAAATATACATGTATGTGTATGCACCTATGTATATATATTTATATATTTTTGCATATGTATTGTATATTTACCACTAATATTAGCATATATATATATATATATATATATATATATATATATATATATATATATATATATATTATATATATAATATATATAAATATATATATATATATATAAATATATTATACAAATATATTTTTTAAATAAAAATTCAATAGAGGGAATTTTTTCCAGGTAAATTAATGTCCAGGACAGAAAGGATATAATAAAAAAACATAAATCATTTATTCATCATAATTTATTCCATATTTTATCAAAATATCATTTTTTCATTTATCCTTTAATTCATATATATATATATATATATATATATATATTATATATATATTTTCATATATATATATTATATTTTTATATATATAAATTTTATTTTTTTGTCAAATGTTTATTCATTTCTTTTGTTATTGTTCATGTGTTTTTGATTTTTTTTGTTTTTTTATTTATAGTGTTTGATTTTTTTTCTCAAAATATATATAAATTAAATTCATGTATATATATATTTTTTATTTTTTATAAATGTTTCTATATATTTTATTTCATATACATATTATATATAATATATATAATATATATATATATATATATATATATATATTTTAAAATGTAAAAATATATATAAAAATATATTTAACTGTTTTTTATTTTTTCTTCTTCTATTTTCTTTGTGTTCTTAACTGTTTCATTTTTTTCCCTTTTAAATATTCCTTTATTTTTCCAACCTAATTTTTAAATCTTTTATCGCTATTTGATTTAAACATTGTTCTATATTCTTTCTTTTTCAATTTTTTACCAAATCTTTATTCTTAATTTCAAATATAAATTATTTTTTTCATTTTATCTTTATAGCAATTGATTTAAAATGTTCATATTTTTTTCTTGATTTTTTCTTTTTTTGTTTAGAGTTTTTATAAATGATTTTATTTCACTTTTTTCCTTTTATCTCATTTTAATTTTTTTCTTGTATGTTTAAATTTGTTTGTCGCTGTTTGATTTAGTTTATTATTTTCAATCTATGAAATTCTATCTGAATTTTTTATCAATTTTCTTTTTTTTTGTTTTTAAATTGTTTTTTTATATTTTTTATTTTGTTTCAAATTTAAGTTCTTTCCCCCTATTTATTGAAATTTAATAATCTGAAAAAATTTTTTCCATAAAATTTAAGTCAATCAAAATTTAATAATCGAAATTTTCAAAAACCTTTCCCTTTTAAATTTTCCTCCCCCCAAAAAAAAAAAATCTTAAACAAAATTTTTAAGTATAAAAAAATTTTTAAATTTTTAAAATTATCTAAAAAGTATCTAAAATTTTTTAACCCTATTTTGTTTTCAACAATCTTGATGTCATAGAACAAAAAGAAATTTTTTTTTTTAAAAATATTTTGAATTAAATGATTTTTCCCTTTTTCTTTTCTGTTCTTTTTATTAATTTTTTTTTAAATCTCGTTTATAAATTTTTGATCTTAAAATAATTATAAAAAAAAAATATGTATATTTTTTTTTTTTTTTTCTTTTTTTCATTCTGTTTATTCCTGTTTATCACTGTTTTTTTAAATATAAACTTTTTTCTTCTATTGATATCCATCTATCTATTATCTATTTAATGTATTGTATTTGTGTGTGTGTAATGAAATTCTTTTTTTTTTAATTTAAATTATCATTTAGTTTTTTTTTCAGTTTTCCTCTCCATATTGCAGCTTTTTTTTTAAAAAAATTCTTTCGATTATCTAAAATCTAAATTCTTTCTCCTCTTCAAATAACAAAACACAATATATTTTTATATTAAATTAGGTTTCATATTTTTATGTATCATATTTAATAACAGTAAAAAGATTCCATATATATATTTTCAATTTTATTTTTTGAATATTTTAAATTGAAATTGTTTATTTATTCCTCTGTTATATTTTTACAAAATTAATTTACTTTGTTTGTGTAAATCCTTCCATATAAAGAAAATTTCAGAACTTTTTTATATAATAACCCTCTTTCACTCATCAAGTCAATAATGATAATTGTCCTTTAAAGCATATTTTTAAATGCACATAGCCTTTTTCTGTATTTCCATTTTAATTAAATAAAATATAAAACATAATTTAAGAATCATTTTTGATGTTCCTCCATAATTCTTAAAAGAGGGCATTTTAACAATCATTTCAAAAAACTTTTTTTTCTGTTTACAATTATCAATAATGATATGTAAATATTTCATTTTCTTTTTTTTAATGCCAGTGATTTAAATTGAATTTATTGCTGAAACCAGTTCTTGACGAAACATTTCTATATATATATATAAATATAAATCTTTTTATAATTTTATTAAATATTATCTTTTTTATTTTCATTTATATATATATAAGTTTTGTAATGTCAAATAATAAAGTTATTTTTCGTAATGCTTCCATGTATCATTTCATAGATTTTATAAAAAAATAGTAAAAGAATTGAACAATATTGAAATCAAATTTTTTAATATATTTTTTAATTAATAGTAATTTCCTTTGAAAATAAACGCTTTTGAATAATAACCCATATAATGATCCAAATAGAAAAATACTAAAGTTAATAGTATATTTTAACGATCCATATATTAAATAACTATATCTATTAAATTTTCAAAATTTGTCTCAATGTATGCATGGTATTTTAATTGATCGGATGTTGTTTATTCAAATTAACTGGTTTCATTTTTTTTTGATGATTTTTTTTTTTTTATATATAATTCTAGTATGCCAGCTTTGAGTCCAAATTCTTGGCGACAATGGCTTTCCAAAAATCCATCCATTATAACTCACATAAACGTTTTACTATTTACTATCTGTTCTTGGATATATATATTTTTAATAATATAGATAAATAGTTATAAATTATTACAAAAATTTTTATTTTTAATTTTTTTCCCTTATCAGGATTTCATATATGTATTCAAAATGTTTAAACCTCCCCCCATTCAAATTGTTATTTAAAATTTAAAATTTGGGTTTTTTTTTAAATGAATAAAAAAATGTTTTCTAATATTATTTAATAACTTGAAACTTTTAACTGTATATTCAAATGAACAATTGCAAAAAATTAAATAATTCAAAGACCAGGTCAAAAAACCAGATTTTATTGCTTTAATTTATATAAATAAATATTTAAAAATTTAACGTTTAAATTTAATATATAACAAGTTTCTTCCTAAATTGCATTTATATCTTAAATTTTTTACTTAATTCAATAATTCAAAATTGCCTGTTTGCTCACTGACGATCTATGTTCAAACTCAAGTTTCGGCTTTGATATTTTATTTGGATTATATAAAATAGTGGATGATAAAGTTAAATGGCAATATGAATTTAATTTAAATTTATAATTTCTTTTTTAATTCAAACTGTCGCAGATTTTAATTCGTTTTAAAATATTTATATATCAAATTATAAACATATTTTTTTTTTTTTCTTAGCAAATATCTACAATTGTATATATTTATATATATATATATAATATTTATATATCTGTATATATTGATTTTAATATTTGTCTTTTTTTATCTTTTTAAAATAAATTTATAATATATATATATTCTTTTTAAATATATATATTTATTATATCTATATAAAATTCTATATAAAAATAATTATCTTTGATCTATATATATATATATATATATATATATATATATATATATATATATATATTATATATATATATATATATATATATATATATATATATATATAATGGACTCTCCCATCGGTTTCGACGTATGAGGATCTGACAGCTTATTGATTCAGTTATGAAATTTTCTGTGATAATCTTAAGTGGCATTTAAGACCCGCTAGTGATTTACAAAGGAGGCCACATATGGAGCAAGTGTGAGGATTGTGAGATGAGATCACTGTTAGATTGGCTGACCTTTTAGATCTTGCTCTCGCTTCTTGAAGATGATTCAGACAAGCAGATTGAAAATTGCTGAGTCCACTAAAACACGTTGATCTCCATTCTACCCGCTCCAAAGCTAAGCGCTCAAGGGGTGTTATGTGGTATATTGACAGCTGACAAATTGCTTTTCAGCTTGTCTTTGTATCTTAGCCATGGGCGTCCTACATTCCTGTAGCCCTGATCTAACTGGCTGTACATTAGGATCTTGGGTATCCTGTCATCATTCAGACATTTATCAAACATAACTGAGACTGTTGATAAATGTCTAGATTCCTCCAATTAAACAATCATTCTATATTTTATTTATTGTTAATAAATGTTTCTCAAAACAGTTGTTTTAAATTTTCCTTCTATGTTTTGATCTGAAAATGTTCGTTTAAATATTTCCTAAAATTTGAAATTGATCTGCTATTTTTGAGATATGTAAAAGAAAAATATGTAAATTAAATATTTTTTTTACCCACTGTATAAATACTTTAGCTACCCACTGTATAAATATACATTTTGCGTCATCAATAGTTTTATTTCATGCATAACGCCATCTAAATTGTTATTTGTTTTACTGGCAATGGAAAAAAATGTATATTTATTAATATATATTTTATAGCTTTGTTATTTTACATCGAGCCCTGTTTTATTAACACTAGTACTCAATGTGCGATATTATATATATGCAAGGCAGTAAAGCGACTAAGACACAAGATGTTACAGGGTGGGGAAGAATTAGGAACAGAAACATTACTAATGAGCAGGAAGAGAAAGGACAGTTGATAGCGATTGACATTGCATTTAAATTTTTGAAGATCAAAGTTGGCTAGAAAGAATAGAGTCTGAAAGGAGTTCCACGGGCGAGAAGTGCGTGAAAAGAAACTATTAGCATAGAACTTACGGTTACATCTAGCAAGCTCAACTGTAAATATATGATAAATACAAATATAAAATTTGTCACTTAGCGGATTGATCTTATATTCAGAACACAGAATCCAGAGTTTTCCAGACGAACCTTTTTGTGATCGTTCGATTCACTCGTCAGGAGGTTCCAGCAATTGACTGACGATTTTCTCATTTTCCTAAAAATTAAAAAAAAATAGAACCGATATTAATACTAACTTTTCGGTCAGCGAATACCCAATGTTTCCTGCGTGGAAACGGTTGATTTCACCAACACACTTACCATATCTAATAGCCACCCGTATCCGAGGATACTTGTCTACTAGAACGGATAGCCAATCCCTGCTGCAGACGCATGCTCAGACACATTTGTATTTTTTTCAATACCCACAGTCCACCTCTGGTTTATACTGAAACCATGCTGAGCGGAACTTTGTTACAGTTTCCGGGAAAGAGCGCGTTATCTAGCGTTATTAACAGTCCGAACAAAACCAGCACGTTCAAACGCTCGGTCACGATGACTTGTGACTTCGTGCTAGCACAACCAGCGACGGCTCCCAAACAGTTCCATCTATCGAAAGCTTAGATTGACCCGTGATGTGGTTTTCAGACACTTTCCAAATGTCACCTCCTCTAAACCGATAACATTAAGTCACTTTCCAGACAAATCGACCAAGGTGAGATTCGAACCAGGATCGCATGGAAAGTGAACATTTTAACCATTTCACATTAGAAAAAGCTATAACGTTTAGTGGACTGAAGAAGTCTAGTTTCCTGAAAATCTGTTTTAAGAAAAAGATTTTATAAATTTCAACAGACAGTAATGCTAACTGTTCGGTTAATGAACGCTAATGTTTCCTGTATGGAAACGGCTAATTTCACTATTATTATTAATTGCATTTTTCCTATTGTTAGAAATTTTACCTTGTAATTACTTTTATTTTGATATTTCTTTTTTCATTTTTAGCGCAAATTTACTAATGCCGTCAATCTACAGCTGTGAGTAGACAGAAAGAATCAGAGATAAAGGATTAGCTCTCGATGAGATTCGAACGCCTCAGAAAAAACTCGTTTTAAAGATCTCCACAGAAAATTACATCTGAAAATTATTTAATTTATTCATTTTTTTTAATTTATTTATTTTTTAATTTATTTATTTAATTATTCAATTTATTTCATTTGTTAATCTATTTAAATGTTTAATTTAATTAACTATTTAATTTATTTGATTTTTTAATTTATTTAATTCATTTAATTTATTTAATTTATTTCCTATACATTCATTTAGTGGTCATAGCCACTCTTAGCATTCTTTTCTTTCCAGTTTTGAGTTAAAGGCCCATAAAAGCTTGATATCATAGTTGATTGAAAGTGACTCCTTTTGATGCTGTCTGAAAGATGTCTTGTCGGAGTTACCTCCTCCTTCTATCCTTGAACCGGCAGAGGAACAGGTCATTTCGACCTTGACCTCTCATTCATGCTCCTTACACAGTGTTAACACGTCGGAGGGACTAGCAAATCCCCTTTTTAGTTAGGTTATATTACAAACCTAGTTGTAATATACTACTAGTCATTTTTAGACCATAGTTCTCTTTAGCTAACCTTGTAGTATTTTATTATAGAGACTTTTCGGTTAGCTTAGCCAATTTCTCTTGCTGGTCTCCCGCGTCACAAGACAGTGATTTCTCCCTAGATTCTGGGAGGCGGTCGACGACCAAAATGGTCGGCTATCCAGGCCCCTTGGCCTTCATTGGCCAAGGACGCCGATGATATAGGATGCTATCCTGCATCAAAGAAATCTGTATTGCCATCAAGAGATTATACCATTGAATATGTGTTTTTGTAGAGCACCATAATGGCTTTTAGTGTTTTATTCGGTATGCTATAGGCTAGCAGTATTTTTCCCATTTTACGTCGATTAATCAAATAGAAAGCTTTGGAAAAATCAACGAATAACAGAACAGCATTTAAATTTTTAGCTTTCACTCTTGAATTCTGTGAACAGTTAAAATTTGACCAGTAGTTGATTGTTCTCTTCGAAAGCCATTTTGCTCAATAAGCATTTAATTTCTGAGCGTATGTAGTTAAGCAGAACAGAATCATAACTTTTTGCAGCTATTGCTATAAAGGTTATTCCCTTGTAGAACTATAATAGATCAATGGTTCCCAAACTTTTTTCTCCTCTGAGTTACATGTTCGGAATTAAAATTTGATCATGCCTCACCAAATTTTAAGTGATAAAAAGTATATTTAGAAAAAAAAAACAGAGAGAGGGTTACAGGGAAATAACCCCGGAGTCGAATCAGAACTTTTCATTGATAACTCTCACCTCCAAATTGCAGACCTCAATACTTGATATAATGCAAAAATATCACAATAATTGTTTATAACTGTTATGGGAACGTACCCATAATAATAATGGACTATTCCTGACATTATAAATACTGCGCCTCTCAAGAGGTATGAGTATATTTATGCGCCTCGAGGTGGTGTAATGGTTAACGAGCTTGGCTGGCTAGAACAATTACGACTGAGTAGTGAGTTCGATCCTCACTGGGTGCCCCCTAATTTCGGCCTTGTGCCACATCTAAGCTACGCTTGGAAAATCATTATATTTTTGCGGGTTCAAAGAGGGAAAACATTTGGCTGAGCCTACGGGCTCAGAAATCCCACGTTAAACCCGGCCTTGTGCCACATGTAACCATCGAGTGGTAGCTAAATATTTATATTGTAAGACGAGGAGAGATAATTGAGAGCCTAATGTAAGGACATTGGAATAGTGATACTTGTCGAGACAACATAGTTCACTCTAACCAAATATGATAGTCATTACTAATACTTCTACTTCTTTGTATTATATTTCTGTTGTAATATATCTTTGTATTCCATACCTGTGATCGTGTTATTCTTTCATTGGTTCTAACCTTGGACCATCACCGTGCTACAAGGAAGCTTGGACCATCAGTGTGGTACAAGGAACCTTGGACCATCCCGTGGTACAAGGAACCTTGGACCATCACCGTGGGACAATGAACCTTGGACTATCACCGTGGGACAGGGAACCTTGGCCCATAACCGTGGGACAAGGAACCTTGGACTATCACCGTGGGACAAGGAACCTTGTACTATCACCGTGGGACAAGGAACCTTGGACTATCACCGTGGTACAGGGAACCTTGGACCATCACCGTGGGACAAGGAACCTTAGACCATCACCGTGGGACAAGGAACCTTGGACTATAACCGTGGGACAAGGAACCTTAGACCATCACCGTGGGACAAGGAAACTTAGACCATCACCGTGGGACAAGGAACCTTAGACCATCACCGTGGGACAGGGAACCTTGGACCATCACCGTGGGACAGGGAAACTTGGACCATCACCGTGGTACAAGGAACCTTAGACCATAAACGAGGTACAAGGAACCTTGGACCATCACCGTGGTACAAGGAACCTTTAAACCATCACCGTGGTAATATAGAAACCTTGACCATCACTGTGGGACAAGAAACCTTGACCATCACGTGGGACAAAAACCTTGGACCATCACCGTGAACCTTAGACCATCACCGTGGGACAGGGAACCCTGGACCATCACCGTGGGACAATGAACCTTGGACTATCACCGTGGGACAGGGAACCTTGGCCCATCACCGTGGGACAAGGAACCTTGACTATCACTTGGGACAAAACCTTGACTATCACCGTGGGACAAGGAACCTTGACTATCACCGTAGTACAGGGAACCTTGACCATCACCGTGGGACAAGGAACCTTAGACCATCACCGTGGGACAAGGAACCTTGGACTATAACCGTTGGACAAGGAACCTTGAGGACCATCACAGACACAAGGAAACTTAGACCACACATAACAAAATAGACCTTAGACCATCACTGTGGGACAAGGAACCTTAGACCATCACCGTGGGACAAGGGACCTTAGACCATCACCGTGGGACAGGGAACCTTGACCATCACCGTGGGACAACATTACTGGAACCTTGGACCATCACCGTGGTACAAGGAACCTTGGACCATCAGACCTAAACCTGGTACAAGAACCTTACCATCACCGTGGTACAAGGAACCTGACCATCACCGTGGACAAGGACCATCACCGTGGCATGTGAACCCAGGACCATCACCGTGGACAAGGAACCTTAAACCATCACCGTGGGACAAGGAACCTTGGACCATCACCGTGGGAAAAGGAACCTTAGGACCATCACCGTTGGACAAGGGAACCATCACCGTGGACCATCACCGTGGGACAAGGAACCTTGACCATCACCATGGGACAGGGGACCTTGGACCATCACCGTGGGACAGGGATCCTTGGACCATCACCGTGGTACAAGGAACCTTGACCATCACCGTGGTATAAGGAACCTTGGACCATCACCGTGGGACAAGGAACCTTGGACCATTACCGTGGGACAAGGAACCTTGGACTATCACCATCATCACCGTGGTTCAAGGAACCTTGGACCATCACCGTGGGACAAGGAACCTTCACCGGACCATCACCGTGGGATCAAGGAACCTTAGACCATCACCGTGGTACAAGGAACCTTGGACCATCACCGTGGGACAAGGAACCCATCACCGTGGACCATCACCGTGGTACAAGGAACCTTAGACCATCACCGTGGGACAAGGAACCTTGGACCATCACCGTGGGACAGGGAACCTTGGACCATCACCGTGGGACAGGGAACCTTGGACCATCACCGTGGGACAGGGAACCTTGGACCATCACCGTGGTACAAGGAACCTTGGACCATCACCGTGGGACAAGGAACCTTAGACCATCACCGTGGGACAAGGAACCTTAGACCATCACCGTGGGACAAGGAACCTTAGACCATCACCGTGGGACAAGGAACCTTGGACCATCACCGTGGGACAAGGAACCTTGGACCATCATAACCGGAACCTGGGACAAGGAACCTTAGACCATCACCGTGGGACAAGGAACCTTGGACCATCACCGTGGGACAAGGAACCTTGGACCATCACCGTGGGACAAGGAACCTTAGACCATCACCGTGGGACAGGGAACCTTGGACCATCACCGTGGGACAGGGAAACTTGGACCATCACCGTGGTACAAGGAACCTTAGACCATAAACGAGGTACAAGGAACCTTGGACCATCACCGTGGTACAAGGAACCTTGGACCATCACCGGGACAAGGAACCTGGACTATCACCGTGGGGAAGGAACCTTATCACCGTGGGACAGGGATCCATCACCGTGGGACAAGGAACCTTGGACCATCACCGTGGGACAAGGAACCTTGGACCATCACCGTGGGACAAGGAACCTTGGACCATCACCGTGGGACAAGGAACCTTGGACCATCACCGTGGGACAAGGAACCTTGGACCATCACCAAGGAACCTTGGGACAAGGAACCTTGACCATCACCGTGGGACAAAACCTTGAACCTTGGACCATCACACGTGGTATCACCGTGGGAGGAACCTTGACCATCACCGTGGGACAAGGAACCTTGGACCATTCACCGTGGCACAAGGAACCTTGACCATCACCGTGGGACAAGAAACCAAGGACCATCACCGTGGTACAAGGAACCTTGACCATCACCCTTGGTACAAGGAACCTAGAACCTTGGACCATCACTGTGGGAAAGGGAACCTTGGACCATCACCGTGGACAGGGAACCTTGGACCATCACCGGATCTTGGACTATCACCGACAAGGGAACCTTGGACCATCACCGTGGGACAAGGAACCTCGGACCATCACCGTGGTACAGGGAACCTTGGACCATCACCGTGGACAGGAACCTTGGACCATCACCGTGGGACAAGGAACCTTTGACCATCACCGTGGGACAAGGAACCTTGACCATCACCGTGGGACAAGGAACCTTGACCAATCACCGTGGAACCTACAAGGAACCTTGGACCATCACCGTGGGACAAGGAACCTTGGACCATCAACTTGCTATCACAAAGAACCTTGGACCATCACCGTGGACTACAAGGAACGTTGACCATCACCGTGGGACAAGGAACCTTGGACCATCACCGTGGGACAAGGAACCTTGACCATCACCGTGGGACAAGGAACCTTAGACCATCACCGTGGGACAAAACCTAGACCATCACCGTGGGACAAGGAACCTTAGACCATCACCGTGGGACAGGGAACCTTGGACCATCACTGTGGGACAGGGACCTTGACCATCACCGTGGGGGACAAGGATCCTGGACCATCACCGTGGGACAAGGAACCTTGACCATCACCGTGGGACAAGGAACCTTGGACCATCACCGTGGGACAAGGGAACCTTGGACCATCACCGTGGGAAAGGAACCTTGGACCATCACCTTGGGACAAGGAACCTTAGACTATCACCGTGGGACAAGGAACATCACCCCCGACTATCACCGTGGGACAAGGAACCTTGACCATCACCGTGGGACAAGGGAACCTTGGACTATTACCGTGGGACAAGGACAACGGACCATCACCGTGGAGAACCTTGGACCATCACTGTGGACAGGAACCTTGGACCATCACCGTGGTACAAGGAACCTTGGACCATCACCGTGGGACAAGGAACCTTGGACCATCACCGTGGTACAAGGAACCTTAGAACATCACCGTGGGACAAAGAACCTTGGACCATCACCGTGAGACAGGGAACCTTGGACCATCACCGTGGGACAGGGAACCTTGGACCATCTCTGTGGGACAGGAAACCTTGGACCATCACCGTGGGACAAGGAACCTTAGACCATCACCGTGGGACAAGGAGCCTTAGACCATCACCGTGGGACAAGGAACCTTAGACCATCACCGTGGGACAGGGAACCTTGGACCATCACCGTGGGACAGGGGACCTTCGACCATCACCGTGGGACAGGGATCCTTGGACCATCACCGTGGTACAAGGAACCTTGGACCATCACCGTGGGACAAGGAACCTTGGACCATCACCGTGGTACAAGGAACCTTAGACCATCACCGTGGTATAAGGAACCTTGGACCATCACCTTGGGACAAGGAACCTTAGACTATCACCGTGGGACAAGGAACCTTAGACTATCACCGTGGGACAAGGAACCTTGGACCATCACCGTGGGACAAGGAACCTTGGACTATTACCGGGGTACAAGGAACCTTAGACCATCACCGTGGTACAAGGAACCTTGGACCATCACCGTGGGACAAGGAACCTTGGACCATCACCGTGGTACAAGGAACCTTAGACCATCACCGTGGGACAAGAAACTTGGACCATCACCGTGGGACAGGAAACCTTGGACCATCACCGTGGGACAAGGAACCTTAGACCATCACCGTGGGACAAGGAGCCTTAGACCATCACCGTGGGACAAGGAGCCTTGGACTATCACCGTGGGACAGGGAACCTTGGACCATCACCGTGGGACAGGGAACCTTGGACCATCACCGTGGGACAAGGAACCTTGGACCATAACAATAACAATTATTAATGGGACTCATGCAAGTAATTACAAGTAATTACTCCATTTTGAATTTTTTTTTTTTATTTATTTTTGGTATATGATTTTTTTTATGTTTCTAAATCTTTGATTGTCTTTCAACCATTTCGCCTCACCTGCTATCCTATTCTGTGATACCTATAAAGTGCTCTGCAATGTTTGAGTACTGTTCTGGTCTGGTCCCTTGTATCACGGTGATAGTCCAAGGTAGAACCAAATAAAGAAGAACTCGATCACAGTTATGGAATAACATATGGAATATAAATAGAGAAGTAGAAAGTGCTAGTACGAACAATCAGGTTTAGTAGTAATTGTCTGAACGCGACTCTGTTTCGGACTGCCTTTGACTCGACTGACTGACTCGTTCTGACTGACTGACTCCAGACTTCAGACTGAACTCTCTGCTTCCTCTTGAGGCGCAGTATTTATTACCTATGGAATAGTCCATTATGTTATTATGGGTAAGATCCCATAAGAAGAACCATTGTAATAGATGATGGAAAATGTGACACCGAAAATGGATATTAACAACATCAGATATACAGATGACACAGTGCTAAGCACAGACACAGAAAGGAAAATACAGAAATTCCTACAGAAGATAGTAAAGGAAAGCGAGAAGAAAGGACTAAACATCAATTGTAGGTAGACAGAATATATGGTTGTCAGCAAAAGAGACAGACCAACAGTTGGAGACGCCAAAACCATGCAAGTCCAAAAATTTCAATATCTACGAAGTGTTTGTAAATCCGAAAGACCGAAGGCGAATTGGGATAGCAAAAGGTGTCTTCCAAAACTTAAGAAAAATATTAAGAATCAGGAAAACCTTGTTAGAAACAGATAAAAGAGCACTGAAATGTTATTTCATATCGGTCCTCCTATTTAGCAGTAGATGCTGGACAATCTCCTCACAGATGAAGAAGGGACTTGAAGCAACAGCGATGTGGTTCTACAGTGTATGCTGAGAATACCATGGACTAAACATGTAAACAATGACGAAGTTTTAGAGAAAATGGAAACAAAAAGGATATTTATACTTAGCATCAAAAAGACGCAGTTGAAATTTCTTTCATAATGTGGAAAGAGGGCTTAGAAAATATGACACTGCCAGGAAGCAAGAAAGATAAAGGAAAACAGCCCATAACCACCTAAAAAGCTTTGCAGCACAGGGATTAGGAGCGATAGCCAAAAGACAAAATTTATTAAGAGCTACAAATGATAGGAAATTGTAGAGAGCCATAATCGCCAACGTCTTTGAAGGTCACGGAACATATAAGAGAAAAAAGAATAAACTCCTTTATGTTTCTTTTCATTCTGTATGTAGTTAACCCCACTTACTTTCCTAAGTAAAAACGCCACTAGGGGATGCTTTCTGAACCTATAAATACACTCTATTTTCTGTTATTCCCTTTATACTATTTTTCTTAGACGCGCTAGGATGTAGGTCTATCGTGAAAACGCTTTTTCCATTGGGAAACGCACACACAAGCACACACAAGCACACACACACACACACACACACACACAACACGGACGTACATAACTTCATTTTCTCAAGGACTTCTACACACATTTTGCATACAGGAACAATTCACTAGTCTTTAAATGTTTCCATGTATGTTTATTGTTTTTTCGTATGCATATAATATCATTGTTTTTGTTGCTCACAACTATGTAACTTTTTGTCTTGTTAATAATAATACATTATCGTTTGTTTGCATATATATTTGTTTTAAATGAATTTTATTACCCGGACGCACATGAAAGTCCGCCATTTTTGTTGTGGGATAAATATACCAGGAGACACGTATTTAGCAGCTTAAACAGTAACTACACACAATATCTGTAAGTTACGAGGAAATGATTCAACCCAAACTTCGATAAATAATTTGAGTATCATAACCCCATCAAGAAATAACAATTAATTATGAACACATTTCATAATGCACACAAAGTTTTATATTACAATTTAAGATAGATTTGTATTTATATTATTATTATTATAAATAGATAAAAATAAAATATAAAATAATAATAGCAATGAAAATTATAAATAAAATAAAACAATAACGTAAAAAAGTTGCTTAAAATAAATTAAATAAGAACTAATAAAAATAGAAATATTTCCAGCATGCAACAATAACTGTTTTTGTCAGAAATACGGGCATCCCACCAAAAGACGTTAAATTCAACCTCTTCACCACGAACCTTGGTACGGACAACACGTGTCCAACTTCTCTCTGTGATATGTCTTGTAATACTATGGTGTAAATTCTTCCTTTTATTGCATGTACAATAAAACAACTGTAACCTAAAAAATACACACACCAATACACACAAAAATATAAATAAATTGTATGAAAGTAACATACAATTTACCATACTTTACATGTTATTTTTGTATGATTTATTTCCTGTTGTATCCGACCCGGTAGCATGCAGTGCTGGCCTACGAAAAGGTAGCCTTGTGCCAAACACTACTTACGACTACCGAATCCACTAACAAAGTAAAAATAATAAATGTGTGATCTTTAGTGAGGAAAAAGGGTCATTCGACACATGCATAAAAATAGTAAAATATAGATAGCCAGGAGGAAACGACAAAACGAGTCTGGTGGAAGACAAATATAAAACTTTATTTTAATAACAAATATTTGGTCTCACACAGTGGGGACCATCAGAAAAGCAAAGGCTGTTCTTAGCCAGTAGGTAAATTGTATAGTGTAGTGACAAGTAGGAAGTTAATGTTCCGCGCCAAAACGAAAATCAAAATGGCTAAGGCAGGAAAAGTTTCTTCAGAAGGAAAGTTCTGGAATATAGTCTTCTTGTACAAAAGGTGTAAGCATACACAACAAGGAAAATACTCACTGCGAGGTTTTATAATGTGTGTGTAATGTTATCTTTTTCTTGACTGATTCGTAAAGGTTAGAATTCAAAAGAGGTGTATGAAAAGTTCATCAATCTTCAGTGAAAAAAAAACTCTACGTTCCCTGGTAGTGAACGGAGGAAAGTTCGAACAAGTTGTTCGCACCAAGACGAGGAATTAGTCTTGGAAAAGTGTGATGACGACCGTGTCGTAGACTCTGGAGGAAGGTACGAACAAGTTGTTCGCTTCAAGACGAGGAATTAGTCTTGGAAAAGTGTGATGACGACAGTGTCGTAGTCTCTGCATTCTCCGGTAGAAAATGGAGGAAGGTTCAAACATGTTGTTCACTTCAAGACGAGGAATTAGTCTTGGAAAAGTGTGATGCCGACAGTGTCGTAAACTCGACGTTTTCTAGTAGAAAAACGGAGGTAAGTTCAAACAAGTTGTTTGACAAGTTGTAATCACACGACATGTTGAAGTTTTGGTTAGTTAAGATATTCCGGCCTGCGTATGGGTTAGGGGCACGGAATAAATGAGTCGACCTTCTAGTTTGAAAATCAGGCTGCGACTGACTTGAAAAACAAAGTTTGTCAGTGACGTCAGAGAAATGCGCGGGAAAACTTCAAATTCCGTTCTAGCTGGAATTAGGAGCAGCGAGCAACCTTGTCGGCAACAAAGAGGCTGGTTTACTGCTATGTCTAGTCGAAAGTTAAAGGAAGGGGTGCAATCCGCGTACACACGTAAAAATAGTTGGAATCCCTGCGCGATTCCACACTATCAAGTATGCTTTTATCTACGTGAACACAATGCTAATTTCTGCTACTATAATGTGAGTGAATCCACACAACATTTTTGGTGACTGCTGACGTGTATAAGAAAGACAACCTATTCATCCACAGATTACAAGGAAAGCAAAAAATGTCCTTATTGTGTGTGTAATGTAAAAAGATTGTAAAGTTTATAAGTGACTTGCTACGTAAATTGAAAATTCTTTCATGGAGCAGCATGTATTAGATTTATTGGGCAGCTATATGCGTGACTTTTGACCGTCCGCTTTTAAACTGCTATCATGACCACTGTTTAGACTGTTGTCCAGACAACATGGTATGTGTTTTATATGTGAGTGGCTAGAATATTTTAGGCGATTGCTGTCTGCGTGTAAGCGGTCTGCAAGGGTGTTTGCATGTTTGTATGAGTTGCTGCTGCTGCTTGATAGTTATGATGATTATAAAAATAGATGTATTGATTTATCTATATACTATCCAGTTATTTCTTCATTTTGTTAAATTAGGGATAATGTTCCTACAGTTCTGTTACACTAAAAGAAACTGATATAAAAAAAAAAAATTAACAAACGAATCCTATCTTTATTCGACCGTTCGAGATGAAAATAAGTTGTCACTTGGCCATTATATTGTTACGCATATGAGACAGAATTGGTTTATAAAGTTAATCACAAAGATTAGACAGAGTGAACAGATATTTTAGTGGTTGCAAACAGTGGGTCGCGGTGTTACTCACCCTGGCCGAAGCAAACAAATAACTCTGATTCAAGGCAGAAATTATGGGAATTGCATGTGTGTGGGTGCTCGGAAGTGTAATGAAGTGGAATGAACAAACCCAAGCTCGGAATAACTGTTTAACGGCTTTTATTCGCGGTTAAAAAAAAGAAAAAAGAGTGCAAAATACTGTTTTTTGCGGTAAAAAAAAGTTGGGTTTCCTAGGTAACAGTGGTGTTCCCTTGAGTAGTCTCGCAGAGAGATTTCTCCGCTTGTTCCCACGAGGAACGAGAATTCTCAGTTTCAAGCTACCAGGACTATTACATGACTTCTGCACCAAAGTTTGTGAATAATCCTTCAACCAGGCCTTGAAGGTAGTGGCCGATGAAAAGGAAAAGTGGAAAAGGATGTCGAATAGGGCACGGTCAGCATTTTTATGAGTTCTGGGACTTCTTGTTGTTGACTGCTAATTGCTTCCATTGCTGCTACTGCTGAATCAAGCAAAGTAAGGAAGCCCCCCACATGTCACAATAGCCAACAACAAAAACAATTATTATAAAATACTGACCCATACGTAAATAATAGCGTCGAGAATTATTACGAGTATTAAAATGCTTTACACGCTTCGTATGAAGCCATTTTTCTTATTCAGTGATTTTAATCCTCATTGAGGTCCATCTACTAATAGCCGCCCTTATGAATGGTTTTTGGTATATCCTATCAATATTAAAGATGAAGTAGACAACATTACACTATATTTACTTCAACTTTTGTATAAAGGCTATAAGAAAAGAAACATTTTTAAAAAACAGCTTTTGAGAAATGTACAGAGTTTTTCCCAAGCAATTCCTATTCTTCTCTTCGTACAAGTGGTGCTGGCCAAAGGCAACAGATAGAAAATTTGTATTTAAAAATAATAAAACACATGGTGTCCCCCCGCCAAAAACAAAATTGACATCATTTTGAAATCTAATAGTATAGCCATTTCTCGCTTAAATGATCTCAAATTTAAAAAAAAAAAATGTGTAAAAACAAAGTAAATTAACTGTGCGGACTTATCTCAGTGATAATCTACCAGGAAGATGGATCAGGCATGTCAGTGATAATGAAAATGTGTCACCATATTCACCTAAATTGACACCTTGTTATTTTTTCTATGGGGCTATGTGAAGGGACAGATCTATATACCCGTCTTTCTACAAGCAGAGAATTACTAAAGCGCTGAAGAATATTACGCAAAACATGATACAACGTATTTGACGGGAGCTGGACTACCGACAAGACACATGTGCGAATATTTTGGATATCTTGTCCGAATTTTGATCAATAAATTTGTTGTTGTTCAACATGAGAGTAGACATCATCGATTTTTATGGTTATTTCGCTGATTCACAAAAACAAGATTTTTAACTAAATTTTCGGACGTTCTAGGAAGGATTAAAAAATGTAAAAATAATCAAGTTTGCGGCCTTTTTTTCGTTTTTTCTCTTATTTAGCGAATTAGTGGGAATTACTAAAATTTAAATTTAAATTATTCACTTGAGAAAATATAAACAGCTCGGTGACGGTGTAGTGGTATTGACGGAATAAATCAACCCACACATTTTTTACTTTACGAATGTGCAAGAAAATAAAAAGCAAACAAGAGAAGAAATACAAGAAAATAACTTTTCTTAATCAGGAACAATATTTATATTTATAAATGACAACGGTTTTTACAATAACAATAATAAGAGTTACTTCCCTTTGACTGGGCTAATGTTTTTATTAATAAAAGATCATTTTTTTTATCCGAGCTCACAAAAACTGACTTAACTTGTAGTTCAAAATGTTCACTGAAAGAGAATCTTATAAAGCTGAAAATATGTTAATAAACTTTTAGCTTTAAAGTAGTTGGAGAAAATTGAATGTTCCGTTTGTTTTCGTTGCTCGTAGTTTTAAATGTATTGTTCGTAATTGTTTGTACTTAAAGTTTCGTCTGATTCAATAAGGTAATTGAATAAGAATATAAAATTTTACAAGTTGGTTAGTGAGACGTTTCGTTGAAATTGTAGCTTGATTTTCAGTGAAGTTATTTCATGTTAAAGAACTTTAGGTTCCAACTTTGTACTTCGCTGCAGTAATGATTCAAGCGTCGTGAAGTCGTTTAGCAAATTTGGTCGTCGTAAATTCTCACTCACTGGGTTCGCTCGTACCTTCAATTTATAACCACGTGACAGGCTCCGAAGGCATTGTTTTTTCGTCAGGTCAAAAACTAGGTTGACGTTGTTCGGACGTAGTGGTGAGCAGGTAAATTGTTTTTTTAACATCTGTTAACCACTCAGAAAGCGCCTTACAAAACTCAGTCTAGAGCCTGATATGTTTTGTGTCGCTTATTGAAAACAATACACGTAAAGATAAATTTAATATTTATTATCCAATGAGGAGTTTAGGTTTTCAGAAACATTTATGAAGATGTGATCCGCTCTTTGCACGAAAATCGACATTTGTGAAAAAGTGGTAGCGGACAGCTAAAACGGTAGTGCCATTTTTTTTTTTTTTTTTTGTCGTAGAGTTATAAATTTTAACTGATTTATCTGACTGATAATTTTCCTTTCTTGGAATAAAAAATGTTTATAAATAGGAGTAGATAGGTTTGCCTAACACCAGGTTTACATTCCTCCTCTGTCTTTTGAACAGGTGTAGTTTTATCCGTTGTTTCTTGTTTAGGATTGGGTTTCCGGTTCCTTCCAAAGTTTTTTATTCTCTTTTATTCCCAATAAACCCTTGTGTCTTAGTGGCACTCTCGCCTTGCTTGGGTTGAAATAATTTTAAAAAATGAAAATCTAAACTACGTCTTGTAACCTTTTGTTAAAAGCTGAACAAAATATACAACAGTTGATTTTATCTGAAATTGGAATAACAATAGCAAGGGAAATAACTACGGTTTTTTTAACAGAGTAGTTGCCCTTGAATAAACATTCAAACTTCATATTTAAGAAACTAGTTTTAAAAAGATCAAATGATGTTTTTTATGCTTTTGCTCAATTTGATCATTTCACGATACGGTGATAATGTCACTAAGACGCAGTGGTTCCAGCATTGTGTTGTTTTTTGTTTTTTGTATCAATATATAAACAAAAACACAAAAAATGGACTTCTGACTTCAAAAAATACGTGAATTAACTAAAATAGCACATCGCATGAAAATACAATTATCAGGGAAGGAAAGAATTAACACTATAACTAATAATTCAGTTTTATCAAATAATACGATTCATATATATACATCAAAGGCTCAAATAATATTCAAAGGTTATAATTTATTACATTGGAATCGTAATCACGATCCAATTCATCAGACCTACAAATTCAAAAGGAAACAGAAAACATAACTCCGTGTATAAATATTCATATTATATATTTTCTATTTTTATATTATATTATATATATTTCATATATTATATATTATATATATTATTACATATATTATATATTATATATATCATTACATATATTATATTATTATTATTATTATATATTATATATTTTATAACATTTATATTATATTCTTGCTCATACTGTTTATTGAGCTCTCTACCTAGATTTTATATACTCTTGAAAATATATATATTGACCATAATAATAATATATATATATATATATATATATATATATATATATATATATATATATATATATATATAAAATGGAAGCCTGTTATAACATCACTATACAAAAATAGCCATTTCGTTTCAATTTTGGCTTGTCTTGTCAAGAGATGTTGTTGATTGTTAAATAAAAAGACTTTTTATTTTACAATCAACACCATCATAATTTGACACCAGAAGTTTGAAACAAAATGGATATTTTGATAGTGACGTTATAACATACTCATGTTATAATTTTTAAATAAATTTTAATCGGTCTACTTTGTATTGATTTATTTTTAAAGATAGCGTTTTTTGGTCAATTGGAATTTTATTTCATCTTTTACCAACCTTTATTTAAAATTTGTATATATATATATATATATATATATATATATATGTGTGTGTGTGTGTGTGTGTGTGTGTGTGTGTGTGTGTGTATTATCAAATGTAAATGGATATAGATCCGACAGGATGAAGAAAAATTAGAAAAAAACAAACAAAATCCTTAAATGCAATTATCTTGTTTAAAATGAATGAAATGTCGACGTCTGACGTTTCGGTTTAATAAACCTTCTTCAGGACAATATTCATTAAAATACAATTCAGTTCAATTTGACAAAGACGATGGGCATAAAAAACAAGTCTTATCCAAAACAGATAACTGAAAATTTTTTAAATGATCAGCTTTCCGTTTAACATGGTCACGTTGTCGTCACATGGGCGACGCTTTCAAAACGTATTCCTAAAAATTTTTGATTATTTTGAAAGAAAAATAAAAATGAAAAGAATTCTATTAGGATCTAAAAAAATTTATATGTATGCTTGTCGAGCATTAATCTCGCTAAAAAAGGGGAAATATTAAAGAAACCAGGTCTAGTATTCACCGTGCGTGAGATGAATATTATACCTGCTTCATAAATCCTCCTGAGATTTTTATTATGAAAATATTTTAATTTTTAAGCATACACATAAAAAATTTTAAGCAACAATCAATACCAACGTAGTAGGGACTTTGTAATCGCAGAAACAACTATAATACGCCGCTGAGCAATACTGTTATCAGACGACTCGAATAGTACTCGTACTAATATTACTTCGTATAGCGATTAGAGTAGAGAATAGCGGTCTCAATAATAATAGAAGATAGAGAAGAAACGGTGATTCATATAGTATAGAGGATAGACTAGAGATAGCGAACACTCAGATGTCACGCGACTTCCTCTACATATGTGTTTCCTCTATGGTCACGTGGTCTACTTAATTCAGTAATGAGATTGCCTGTGTTTGTTCGCAGGTGATCTATGTTCAAACACAAGTGTCGACAGCGACACTTTATTCCTACATAACAGTTCCTAATTAGACTAACTCTATATTCTGAAAAATATAGATTACTCCCACCCCTGAAAGACAAGATGAGTCGATTTATCTGATAATAATGGGTAAGATCCAAATTTAGGCGCCAAATGGATTTTAGGCGCCAAATGGATTTTAGGCGCCAAACGGGAGAGACATGAAGACCACAGTGGTAAATGGGCGCGTTTACGTCTACTACAAAAAAAAAAAACAGGCGATGCTGGCCACGAGCAAACCTGAATAATACATCGACAAGCAGCCATTGGAAGAAGAGATATGATCAGCTTTAGATAAGTTTCTCAATCTGTTTCAAACTGATGCATGTATCTTGATTTCATTCTCGATGCCATGACATTAACTGCTAAAGAAATATGTTTAGCAATTCTTTTTTCTCATTCTCGTTGTATAATGTATCATATAAAGTCTGCCTTTTTAAACTGTTCATTGGTCTCGTCCTTTGGTAATTTGCCACGACTCATATAGGGAGTCGCTAATTTTCCTATAATATTTTTGCAGCAGATATATACTGAAATCGCATTGTAGTCGCCAAACTGCTACTAGTTAGACAAAAGCAATGGCAATTAAAAATTTACAGGTGTAAATGACAGGTGTAAGAGAAAAATAAATTTCAACAAGGTGATAATAATGTATTTTTTGTTTTTATATAACATCTTACGTGGCCAATTGCTTGAGCGTTCTGGCCTTGTTCAAATTATTGATCACGCTAGATAACACGCTCTCTCCCAGAAACTGTAATAAAGGTCTGCTCAGAATAGGTTTCAACATCCAATAAGACCCGGGTTCGAATCTCACCATGGTCGATTTGTCAGGAAAGAAACTTCCTGATGTTATCGGACTGGAGAGGTCGATCCCAGCGGGTGACACCTTTGAAAAGTGCCTGAAAACCATACCACATGAGTGAAAATAGGTTGACAGAAACCTTGCACGAAGTCACAAGTCATCGTGGCCGAGGGCTCGAGTGTTCTGGCCTTGTTCAAATTGTTGATCACGCTAGATAACACGCTCTCTCCCAGAAACTGTAACTAAGGTTTGCTCACCATAGTTGCAGTATAAATCACAGGTGGTCTTTGTGAGTGTTGAATAAACACAGATGCGCTTGAGCAAGCGTCTGCAATAGGGATTGGCTAACCACCCTAGTAGACGGATATCCTCGAATACGAGTGGCCAGCTATTACTATTACATATTTATAAATCAAATATTCGTCCTTGATCTGAATATTGTTGCCACATCTGGTTTAGTGCTCCTGGTGGTATTTCATCTGTTTAAGTTTGTTCTAAAAGATGACTAATTAACGCTACAAATACAAGAAAAAAACTAAGTATAAGAAAAAGTAAAGAGTTGCCTCCCTTGTACTGCTATAACGATGACACTCCATTGAAGTAGATGCTCTGTTTATAAACAAATTTGACTCAGTACTAAATAGATCATAACACCCCACACAAAGAGCACAGCATACACACATAATGACCAAATACAGTACTCGATTCTGTTACGTTTACATGACATAGAAGATAGCTATGTGGCGACAACAGTCACGAAATATCAGACGCAAATCGTAAATTCATAATACAGTTTTATGACGTCGCACCAAGCAAAAGAACGAAATATTAACAAGAGAACCCCCCACACACTCACACACACACACACACACACACACATATATATATATATATATATATATAAACGCTTATCACCAGTCCAAGAAAGACTGAAGTTGAATCACTACCATACAAAAAATTCATTTTTATATTATGTCGAAATATCTTGCTTGAAGAAGGTCGCGAAAATGGAAAAAAGACAATAATATATATTTTAAAATAAAAATCCACATTTAAACCAAAAACGTTTGCAGTTTATTTTCTTTTTAATATATATATATATATATATATGACGTCACACATTATGAAATGGACAAAGTCCGACAATTATTTTAAGACATTTTTATGTTTATACATTCTTTTTATAGATATAATATAATATAAATATTTAAGAAAATGCTCTGTTTATAATAAACAGTATTAAACAACCTTTACCGGCCTGAATATCTGAGAAATTTTCATATAAAATATCCGTCCTCCGACAGGATTCGAACCTGTATCCTATACGGAACCATCATTTAGCTTGACGTGCCCATTACCGATTTGGCCACAGAGGCGCGTTCGTTTTGCAAGGTTCAATGGAATAAATGTATTTAAATGTTATATATAATATATATATATATATATATATATATATATATATATATATATATATATATATATATATATGTCGAAAAAAAATCACCTTTTTAATATTTATTGGAGGTATTTATCATCCAAATTTTCTAATGATTGACTCATCGCCATATATTTTGACAACATGATACAACGCTAATATACCACGTTGGTGACCGAATAGGTCTAAATATTCTTCTTATATATAGAAATATCGAAAATAAAATATGAAAAATACAGAAAAAAAAAGAAAAATTCCTCCTAATTGTATGCTATAACGACGAGACTCCATTTACACGTTTCTCTTTTTTTATTAGTCGTTTCTAAATGCGATCGTCACTCAATATAATGTCGCGGGAGGACTTAGAAAAATAAGTAAAATCATTACTTACATCAGTGGTTCCCAACCTCTTTTTTTTACTCAGGATTTTTCTGTAAAAGACAAAAATTAATATAAAAAAATTACTTACATTTTTGTTGGCCAAAGTTGTTTTAACATGAAAATTTATCAAATTTCTGTGGCCTTCCTGAAATTTACCATGGCCCAGTCTGGCCATAGATTGAGAAATACCTGATATATATGATAATTTTGGAATATAGGTACAGGGAGAAATTTTCATAGAATGACGGTTCCGTATAGGATGCAGGTTCGAATCTTGTCAAAGGACGAATATTTTCTATGAAAATTTCTCGGACATTCAGGCCGGTAAATGTTATTTAATACTGTTTATTATAAACATAGCATTTACTTAAATACTTGTATCTATAAAAAGAATGTTAAACATAAAAATGTCTTTAATATATATATATATATATATATCCAAAAGAAGAATCTGCAAGGTTATCAGTCCTGTCCTGGCATTACAGATTCACTCATTTTCCCACCACCGTAACATAGCTTCTTTGTAACTTTTTTTAATAAATATTTTCATGGCTTTCCTTTTTGATACCCTGACTTCATAAATTTAAGCACAGTACTAAACTGGCAGCAAAGTCTTATCATTTTACTGTTGAAATGGCTAGATGCAACCTTAAGTTATTTCTAATGGGTTCTTCTCGATCGTGGGACTCTTCTTGCTATCCTGTCAACTACGATCTTAAAAAATGTAAATGTTGCGCCAATCACCTGTACGGGGGGTATGTATTTACACGTGGTTATCACTTGATAAATATAGACCAATTTTGTCCTTTTAAAAATGCATGCAAAGATAATTAGTACAAAGGTATATTTTGCATGCATTGATAATGTTTTATATCTCTTAGAATAAAATATACAATATTCAAAGAGCTCTTAAGTTCATATAAGACAGTTCTGATGTTGAACGTGTAAGTCTTTTATTATATAAGAGAGAGAGGGGGCAGTGGCGTAGCTGGGGGCGAGAGGGGCGTACCGCCCCGGGTGCCAGCACAGGAGGGGTGACACAATGTCACCCCCAACAAAATTTTTCAAGCAGGCTAAGGTGCCAAAAATAGTCTGAAAACAGTGGTGGAGACCCAGGGTTTCGCAGGCTGGCATATATGACACCCCCCAGAAATAATTTATGATCCCCAGTTTTGTCCCCCTGTCAGAAATTTTCTAATAAATTGTCGGGAAATTTGTGTGAGTAGGAAAAATAGCAATGTTTTCAGCTTTTTGATTTGAACTGATTATTTTTTTTGGTATTGGATTTTATCTTGGATCATACATGTAAACAGTAACGTACCGGTCAGTAGAGTAAAGTAGAGGTAGAGCATGTATGAAAATTTAGCTACAGCTAACCATTCAGCATAGGGTGAATCAGGGTCATTTTGGTGACATTTGAGCGGACCGCCCCGGGTGACGTTTACTCTAGCTACGCCACTAGAGAAGGAGGCGAGTCCTTGTAAATGTGTATGTATGTAAGTATCTCTTGACAGTAGTAATCCTTTCGACTCTCTGTGGGAGTTTTAGTTGTCCGAAAATGTAAACATGGGAGAATGAACGAAATTATTTCACCGACTCTCTGGTTCCTTTGTCTTGGACGCCTCTATCTCTTTTACACTTTTCTGAGACAAAGGAATTTCTGATTGGTTCACAGATGTGACTCTTTTGACCATCTCTTTTTCTTCACCTACATTTAGGAATGATGACCTTTTGGCCTTTCTATTCCATTTTTTCTTATCTTCTTGCTTTTATTTCTTTATGGCAAACCAAAATGGTTTTGTAGCGATTGCTATGTTTTTCCACGCCCACATTTTATTCGCCTGCGATTGGCTAATAAATCACTACCACTTTTATATAGGACAATTTAGCCATCGCAGTCGTTTCTTTGAATCCTACGGTTTTGAGCTTGCTTGCTTGTTCTGTTAGAGCGAATGTAGTGATTGGTTAATTTTTTAACCAATCACATATTTTAGTGCAAGATTAAGTTTTCCCGCGTTACGTGGGAGCCTACCCTTTTTCCATAAAAGAGGCGACTTTTTCACAAGTTGTTGTAAACTTCGCCTGTACGCACAAGTTCACAATCTTGCTCATAACATTTCAAACGCACACACAGACACAGAATTTCGTAATATGAACCTACCTTTCTCTCTGTGACTTAGACAAGCTCAATCAACCAGGACTCTGTTGATTTCGAACCATTCTATAACACAACACATTTTTGATCAATTGTATTCTTGTGTTATCTATTCTAACAAACAGACCTTTGTTCTAATATTGATTCCTGAGCATGTTTCTCTCAAGAGAACTTTCTTCGAACAATCAATTACAATACAAACCAAAATACAATTAAAGGGGAACAACTTCTTTCCCTTAATCTATTGAATACAATTTTATTGCATGTTTGTTCTTGTATATTATTTGATTATATACTTGTTGATACACAGTTTGGAATTTTTATTGTTTACTTGAATTCCGTACGTTGAAATTATAATAATATAAATAGTATTGGTCTATCTGCAAACGGACACCTTTCTTTACAATTGGTAACCCCAATGTTCGAAAAATAAATCTCTCAACCAATAGGCCCTTACAGTTTGCCAACTTCTAGTTTTCTATTTTTATTATTATTTGGTTTTAAATAGTAAACTTTTTCTTTTTCTATCATTACGCATCTGCCTCCTTAAATCATGTTCTTTTATTGTCCTCTCTCCTTAATAACGTTTTCTCAATTTCTTTCACACTTCTTAATCCCTTTCGCCTTAGTGGCTTTATCGCCTAGCTTCCTCCTGCCAACGCTTCGACCATCTACTCATCGCGACGTGGTGGCTGGCAGTATGAACGGACGACACAGAAACTACACGACGCACAAGTTCGTCTTCCGCCAAGAGCGAACCAGAACTCTCCCGATCCCAAGTATGACTATTAATATAGACCAGCATTCGGAAACACCCGATTACTGGTTTTGATACAACCTGATCTAAAAAAAAATTTAAAAATAAATAAATTAAGGGTCAGTAACCTACGGCACGCCAAGCAATTTTCAATGCCACGCAGCCGCAAACGACATCACGAATTCAAAACCGATAACTACTACAATTCAAAGGTATTTAGCTGTTTCAAAACTGCCCACTCGTTGGATTCCCATTAATAATAAAAACGTTTTAAAAAAAATTTAAAATCACTTTATTTTTTTTAATGTGGTTTACATAAATCTTACTTATTATAAAACGCAGATTTGTTTGTGTGTGTGTCTGTAAAGTTTATATATTGGATCGGATTTCCTACATTTTTCAACCAATTTCAACAAAAAATTCACAGGACTACGTAAAATTATCTTGCAGTGACTTGACGGCGCCAAAAATTGAAAAAAAATGCACAATTGTTTTTGAATACGAAATCAATTTGAAAAAAAACGATTAAGAGGCATCACGAGAATGAAAGGGGGATAAATCATATCGAGTTATACTTATTATAAAACCCAGGTTGTGTGTGTGTGTGTGTGTGTGTGTGTGTGTGTGTGTGTGTGTGTGTGTGTGTGTGTGTGTGTTGTGTGTGTGTGTGTGTGTAAGTGTTTCGTTTATATATGGGATCGGATTTCCTACATTTTTCAAACTGATTTCAACAAAACTTCACTTTTTTTTAAAATCAAATAGTGTTTCTTATTGTCTTGACACACTTTTTTCTTTATTTTTACATTCAGAATGCTTTAAAAGTTCCATTTACAAGACAATTGTTTATAATAAAAGTCTATTCAATCGGTAGACTCATAACGATTGAAAACAATGTTTTGTTTGAGTTTGGGTTTGACCAATTCGTAAAAAAAAAATTCTTGCGTGTCCGTCAAACTTAAACAATAATCTTTGTCAATTTTATTTTTCAGTCTTTATGATGGTCGATACTTGATCTATATCTTACTGTTAGATCCCCGGGCAACGCCGGCCGGGCTCAACTGCTAGTTATATATATTACTATCTAAAATATATTGTAGAACAGGTATACTAACCCTGACTTGTATAAAACTACGTATGTTGTTGGCACACTGAATGATTTTAAAACCGCAAGTCGGCACATGGTCATCAAAAGGTTGCCGACCTCTGTGGAAGTGTGTGCCGCTTCGAAGACCTAACATCAAAAAGGAACCAGATGTTGGTGCATCAAAGAAAAATACTTGAGAACGAGATAAAATCACTTTTTCCCATATAGTATTGTTTCAAACAGAGGGTTTAATATTACGTTGTGATATGGACACGTGTGGTCTCCTGAAATAAAGTCCACTTCTAAACATGGCGGACTCAAGATGAGTCCACCCAAAAAAAAAATGGAAAGAAATCAAGCAAGAATCGATATATATATATATATATATATATATATATATATATATGTATAAACCAAAAAAATGTGTGTGTGTGTGTTTGTGTGTGTGTGTGTTCAAAAATGTTTTGAGGTATATGTATTTAAACAACAAAAATGGTTTACGAAACGCAAAAACATTAACGTATGTGTACTTTTACGTAAAGAGTTCGTATTTCAAAGCATGTTCGTACGAGTATGTGTATGTGTGCATAATGTTCATGGTGTTTTTCCCAATAAGATTAAAATGCATATCTCCACAAGAGATCACATTTTTCAAGTGTGCCCACTGAAAAGTGGAACGAGAGAAAGAGAGAACGAAATATTCTCAAGTATTTATTGTTTAGGGATAGCGTCCCCTAGGAATAATTTGGACGATTAGGAAATTAAGGAGGAGTTAACTCCGACAGTATCAAACATCCGCCCCATGACAGGATTTTAATCCTTAAGAATGCTGTAAAACAAAGGTGCAAACAACTTTTAGAAAAAAAAAAAAAAAAAAAATAGAAGCTAATTTTACTTGTCTCTGGAACATAACAATTTTGGAAATGTGTTTTTTCTATATTCACACTACTTGTGCTTGGAAAAATTTACTTGAATTCTTTTTTCGTTGTCCAATTTTCACTTATAAATTTCAAAATTCTTTAGGCTCTCTGCAACCGGCTTGTAAGTGTACCAATTGTATTTCGCCTGAATGTCTAGATGTTTTCTTCTTGATGTCAAAAATGTCTTCTCCTTGATGTCAAATACCTTCTAGCATTATCTGCTCAACGAAGTTCTATTTATTTATTTAAAAAAAGAAAAGAAAAGAGGCTGACAGAAGACTCCACTCAAGTTTTCGCAAGGGCCTGAGGCCATTGTCGCTCATTGGACAAAATATGCGAAAAGATTTTCCTTAAACTCGAAATGGATCCTTAACAATTTTGGCGGTTTTTAACCGCTGAGCCTAAATGATATACAAGTGTAACAATTTTTTACCCAAACCGTCTGGGTTTCTTTAAAATACATGTCTCTCAACAGAACGCGTACAAAAAAAAACAAAAAAAAAACAAAAAAACGAAAAAACAAAAACTAGACAATGAAACGTTATTATAATTTATCACCAAAGACTAACAGTATTAATATATATATATATATATATATATATATATTGTTACGAACTTGTAGCATCTAGATGAACCACGGGTTTAAAAAAAAATGGAAAACGTGGGATCTTTTCTCGGTCTTCACTCAGAAATGGAAGCGACACAAGGGAATCAACGAAGAACAGACACAAGACGATGGATTTCAAAATAAAGCATTTATTTATAAATATATATAAAGAAATAAAGAGAGAGAAAAAAGAATATTCATTTAACCAAGGGGAAGGAGATCATTAAAGAATAGAAGGCGCGAGCGAATACATACATATATGAAAACAGATCAAACCAAGAGAATCAACTTATCTTTCAGTTGAGTTGATGTTTTCATACAAAGTTGTGATTCGCCGAAGCGAGAGTTCTGATGATAAAACAATATCTTGGCCGGCCGACAATTTTCCTGGATTCCTTTTCTTTTCACAAGTGTTCGAGGGTCCACAGCATCTCGTACAGGCGTTTCGTTGGGTCGATCAGTTTCATAGCAGTCCTTTCACCCCTAGTCGACAGACTTTGCTGCCTTCTTCATCTCAGTGGGCAGTCTGACGATTTTGCCCAGCGACGTTCCACTGTCGCTGGTCAGAGGGAAACTGAAAATCCTTTTTTAGATTTTCGCTGTCCCCAAAGACAGTCATGTGGGTTCCCTTCGTCCTTGACCGGGTATGCAGGAGGATGGGGCAAAATCACGCAGTGTTTGTGTGATGGCCAAAAAGTTCAATCCCGCTTAGTATGTTCTGATCACGAATGAATCACAGACCCTGATGGTGCCTGGAATTCACTCATGGTCAAACGCCTGATAAGCTGCGAAATCTTGGAACCAGGTCATTCTCGCGTCGGGTCACTTCAAAGTTCACGGGCCCTTGGCTTGTGGGTGGAAGTGTAGATAAAGAGGGAAAGAATTTATGAAGAGAAGAGGAGGGTATGGCTGATCATAGAACATATTCGCTTGCAAGTCGAAAGCATTGGATTAAATTTCTATTTTTATTTATTTATTTTTTTTATATCTAACTAATTTTCTCTTTATTTAAGATTTTACTTTGGGGTACTTTTTTAGCCTAACGCCTATATGGTTAATGAAATCGTGGCTACGTGACAATATATATATATATATATATATATATATATATATATATATATATATATATATATATTAAAAAGAAGAGGGTGCCGCAAACGTTTTTGGTTGTAATGTGGATTTATTGAGAAAAAATATTATACTTTTGTTTTACATAATTTCACGACACGTGTTTCTGGTCTGGTCTCGCAACCGTCTTCAGGTGAAAGTGGAGATTTTTACATATTATTAAAAATAATTAATTTTTCTTCATGTTCAATGTGGAATATTCTTGATATGAGACATTCTGTTTGTGTGTTGGCAATCCGAATTTTCTTTCTAGAATTGTCTACAGAACGGCATTCCCTGCTGTCTCCAGTTTTGTTTTCTTGTTCGTGGGGAAATTGTTCACAATTCACTGCTTATCATATCGCAATAGGAACTCTTTATACGGTTTAAAATAGAGACACATTGGAGATGTTTAACACTTTGCCCAGAGTTAAAGCCAAACCATATATGATTTTCTACTGTTAGCATGTAAAATCCGAGCCTTGGTTGGACGGGGAGACCAATCGATTCATACTTTTCCCAATGTGAAGATAAGCAACCACAGTGAAATCTTTATTTTCTCTAATCATTTCATTCTAAGCAAAGCAATTATGGAGGTTAAGGAGTTGTTCGTTTGTTTATAGAAAAAAACAGAAGGAAGCCATGCCATACCGTTTAAGAAATTGACTGAAGTAAGGGCCCTTCTTTAGATTTTAGTCTCCAGGTATATAGCATGAACAGCAGATCAGATATGTCAGGAATATTCAAGGCATTGACGAATGGTACAGATATAAATGTGTAAGATGGATTCTGATGAGAAGAATTGTCTGGCAAGACACAGTGAACCAACTTTCCTAGTTGCAGCCCTAGCAACTGATTCAATATAATCGATCCACTTCGTGTCAGTGGAAAACGTGAGACCAAGAAGGTGCAACTAACCTGAAGGTCTGTATCAGTCATGCTTTTCTATGACGATTAAAAGAGAACAGTTTCGATCTGGGGCGTTAAAATTAACAAGACATTTTTTCCCTAATTAACAACAAATTGTAGATTATTTTTTAGATCAGTTATAATCTTATCCACCATCATGTGTTTATCCCTGTAGTGGACATTGTATCATTTTTAAGCCCTGCGGCCCTGTTCCCACAGACAAAATATCTGTTGTTAACTGGGGCAAAACATGGCTTGTTAATTTTAACAGCTCCAAAACTAAACTTCTCTGCATTAATCATCTGAGAGACCCGTCTCTGCCTTCCATCAGTATGGCTGATGCTAACCTCCAGGAAAATGTCGTGTTCTCGGGCTAATATTCTCAGCTCACATAAAGTGGATAAACTTTATTGAATTAATTGCTAGGTCAGCTACTAAAAAGTCAGTTCACTGTGTCGTACAAGACGATTTTTCTCTCCAGAATCTATCGTACATACATAAGTCTACCATTCGTCCATCCTTAAAATATTGTTGCCTTATATGATCCGGTGCCCCTGCTATTTACCTTGAGCTCCTTGATAAAAATCCAAAGAAAAATCAGCAATATTATTGGTCCTGATCTGGCGGCTCGGCTTCAGTTGCTTCACCCCTTCCGCCGTAAAGTTACCACCCTGTGTCTTTTATATAAATATATTCATGGTACCTAGACTTTTTGAATTGAAGTGCAGTACTAGACTGGCATCAAGATCTCATCAATGTACAGTTGAACTGGCTAGATGTAACCGTAACTTCTATGCTAACAGTTCATTTTCTCGCACTTCTCCCTTGTGGAACTCCCTTCTGGTTCCATGCTTTCTAGCCAACTTTAATCTGCAAAAATTTAAATGCAATGTCTATCGCCATCCTCCTGATTATTCTTCTTTTGTTCTCATTCATTAGTAATGTTTCTGTTTCTAATTCTTCTACACCCAGTAACCCCTCGTGTCTTAGTGGCTTTATTGCCTTGCTTGAGGTAAAATCGATTAAAAAAAAAAGAGAAACTGGCAAATATTTGCACGAACTCAGTCACTTATGTGCCATGCGTGACACACGCTTAGGCGATCATGTATTTTTCGATACATGACTGACGAGGCAGATTTTTTCCCGTAGTAAGTTGCCATTTCTTTCTGCGGTAGACCATCCAAGTCTATAGAACCCGGTCTGTCCTGCTATTTACCTATAGCTAGGGGGCGAAGAAGAGGATTCATACCTTTCCCAAGGGTATTAGCACGTAAGTGAATGTAATGGATGTGACTGGAATTCGAACTCGGCTCTTCTCAATCTATTACTCCACCGTCCTTTACAGCTAGAACCTGTCTTGCTATGTACACAGATTCGAATCATCCTCATTCGCATTCCTATTCCATTTGTAAGGAAGAAGTTCCATTCAGGCAGCTTCTTCCCAAGAACTGCAACAGACTCCCGTGCAGATGCTTTCCCCATCACTACGATCTTAACTCTAGGGTCAACCGTTATCTAACCTACATATCCTCATATTCACATACTACTTCCTCCTTTAACGTCCATACAACAACCTCACTCAGTGAACTCTACCTTGAGTGGCTTATTGGGCTTAGCGTTGGGTCAACATTTAGTTAAAAAAAAAAAAGTGATAGATAAACAAAAGGAATCTGTGGAGAGCCATGATCGCCTCGTCCTGAGCAGACATAGCATTAAAAAATATTTGATGGAAAAAAGATTAATGTTGAAGAAAATCATAATGGTTTCGGCGACTGCCTTCTCCTTGAATTCTTTGGATTGAGAAAAAATACTGAGGAAATGCAAGTATGAAAGCAGAAGAGCAGAAGCCATAGTTGAAACTGATAACGTTTCTTGGCTTACGTCGTGAAATTGGCTGAAGTTACAGAAAAATGGCGTTTCATAATGTGTGCATTGAATAGTACCCGCTCAAAAGTTGGTCTTGTTTTTTCGGCTTCTCTTTAAAAATCTCCTATTTCTTTCAAATCTCTCTCTCTCTTGACTCTCTCTGTTTCTCTTCCCCGCCTCTCTACTCTCTCTCTCTCTCTTGACTCTCTCTGTTTCTCTTTCCCGCCTATCTACTCTAAATCTCTCTCTGTGAAAAGAAACTCTGTTTTTCTTTCCCGCCCATCTACAATCTCTCTCTTGAATAAAATCTGTTTCTTTCCCCCCGCCTCTCTATTGAATATCTCTCCCTCTCTGCTTCGCGTACCTCCTTCTCTCTCTCCTTGATTCTCATTCTCTGCTACTCTTTGCTTTTTTTCTCTCTCCCCCGTTTCTCATTTGCCTTCCCCTTTGTTACTCTTTTGGCCTTCTCTCTTCTTCTACGTTTTTTCCGGTTCTTTTCTTGTCTCTCTTTCTCTGTCGTCTCTCTCTCTGTGTCGTCTCTCTCTCTCTCTCTCTGTCGTCTCTCTCTCTCTGTCGTCTCTCTCTCTCTGTCGTCTCTCTCTCTCTCTCTCTCCGTTTTTCTTTTATCTCTCTCTCTCTCCCTCAAGGAAAAATCAATTTTTCTTTGCCTCTTTTCGTTCTCTTCACATTTCTCTTTTTCCTCTCTCGTTTAAAACTCTCTGCTTCTCTTCTGCTTCCTCTCTCTGCTATTCTTTTGGCCTCTTTTCTTGTCTCTAAAAATACCTCTCTCTCTATATATATATATCTATCTCTTCTTGCTTCTCTTTGCCTGACTCTCTCTGCTTTTCTTTGCCTCACTCTCTGCTACCCTTTGAGTCTCTCTATCTCTCTGTCTCTGCTTCTCTTTGAGTCTCACTCTCATTCGGCTTCTCTTTGCCCCCCTCTCTCGCTGTCTTATTCTCTTTACGTCTCTCTCTGCTTCTCTTTTACCTTCTTCTTTCTGTTATTCTTTTGGTCCTCTTCTCATTTACTTCTAGGTTTTGTTTTTTCGTCTTCTCTCTCTCTGTGTCTCTCTCTCTGTGTCTCTCTCTCTCTCTCTCTCTCTCACACACACACACTCTTTCTCATTCTGTTTCTCTTTGCCTCTCACTCTCACTGCTTTTGTTTTCGCTTCTCTCTGCTTCTCTTTTGCCTTCCTTCTCTGGTACTCTTTTGGTTTTCTCTCTTCTCATATGCTTCTCAGATTCTGTTTCTGCCTTGTCTTTTGCCTCTCCACTTTCCATTTACCTTCTCCACTTTCTCCCTCTCTGTCTCTACTTTTCTTTTACCCTCTCTCTGCTTTTACTTCTCTATCCCTTTCCCTTTCCCTTTCTCTGCTTTCGTTTTGCCTCTCACTGTGCTTCTCCCCCGTTCCTCTCTCTCACTCTGCTTTCTACTTCTTTTGACACGCTCTCTCTGGCTGCCTTTCGTTTGCCTCTCTCACTCTTTTCCTTCCTTCTCTTTTGCTTCTCTTTATTTCTTTCTGCCTACTTCTGTTTTGTCGCTATGACACACACACACACACACACACACACACCGCAGTATTTCTCATTCTCCCGGTCTCTCTTTGGCCCACCCTGTTACTCTCCTCTTCACTGCTATGTTCTTTCTGCTTCTAACCAATGCCTTTTACCGCTTCATCACAATTAAGATATATTTGCCCAAATCACAAGCGAACAAATTATTCTTCCATCCTTTCTTATCGAATTCTTTTTCTTCCAAGTCGATCCATTTTCTTTCTCAACAGCAACAAACATTCCAAATTGCCAAAAGGAAACTACCAAACAAACAAACGCCAAGATTTGTGAACGCCATTGCGTTATTTCGATGCGACGGGTTGGGAAAGGAACAGAGGAAAGATTTTTTTTTTTTTTTTTTTGCGGGTATTTCTTCCCTAAAATGCATTTCGAATAAATGGTTTCCAATGTTATTTTGCAATTCTTCCTTTTTCATATTAATTATTGATTAATTTGTTTTTTTTATGGCTTATCAACCTTTTGCAAGTTATTTAAAACCGAAACATATTTGGGGATTGTAAGAATAATTCTTCTTTTTTTTGCGAGTGTATTAACAATTTCTTACAGATAATAATGATTCTCAGGTACTATTTTAACCTATTGAGCACTTCGCTGTTATGGCCAGCAAGCTTGGTTTGGTTTGATTTGGTTTGTTTTACGACATATTAACCTCAATGAGTTATTTAATGCCGACAAGATTTTTGTTGTGTTTTCTTCAAAAATGTATTGCTGATAATATTTTTTCTTCAAAAAAAGTATTGCTGGTAATAATGTATTGCTGTTGATATTATTTTCCTCAAAAATTTGTTGATGGTAATTTTTTACGAAAATATATGGCTGGTATTAAAACCTATTTTTACACTTTCATAGTGTTTTGACTCAAAGTTTGGGGGTTAACTTTACCATAGGTGGGACCCTAACAGATGCTACCACCCCAGGTCAGGGTGGACCTGGGAACACCAGCAATTGTTCCACGCTCCTCAAAGCCTCCAGATCAGAGGCCTTGCAGTTGGATGTATGTTGTGTTGGAAACCTACCACCCCTCTTGAAGATGAACTTGTCTGCGTCTGCGAACAAAGACTTTAAATAGTGGCATGTCAGTTGACATGGGAAAAGACAGATAGACAGAGAAGTTCTTAGCTGAGCTAGTTATTGACTACTCAGGCGATTTCTGTACCTTTTTATCAACCTATTAAAACCCTTTTTATTGTTACGTGTTATTTGGCATTTGTCTCTACTAACCCCAAATCAACATCATACCAATGTAGTTTATCGTCTTACCCAGGGCGCGGAGGTAGCATATCGTCATACCTAGGGCGGAAGCAAGCTTGTCTCGCCATATCAGTTACGACTGAGTAGTGTGCTCGATTTTAAGTAGATGCTCTATACTTTCGGCCTTGTGACACATCTACGCTTAGAACATCAATTTGGTCACTTCGACGTCGTGTAATGGTTAGCAAGCTTGTCTTGCTAGATCATTTACGACGAAGTAGTGAGTTCTATCTTCACTGGGTACTCCATACTTTAGGCCTTGTGACACATCTAAACTACGCTTAGAAAACCACATTACTACTTTAACCCATAGATGGGGAGCAGAGTTGGATTCATACCTCTCCCAAGGTTATTTGCGCGTAAATGAATGTAATGACGTCGACTGGAATTCGACCTCAGCTTTCTGACTACTCATCCTGAGCTTTTATCCATTACACCACTTGCACATCCAAGCACCTGGTATTCTCAAGCGTTCACCCATCTAGGTACTGACCAGACTTGACGTTGCTTAACTTTGGTGATCGTAAGGGAAGATGCAAACGATTTCTTTATTATTTTTTTAAATTTCTGCCTTTCCATTCAAAGTAGTAGATTCATCATAATTGCTATAATCACAACGTTTCGACCGTTGTTTCCTTTAAACTTCTTCCGGTGTCTCTCATCATGCTTGTTAACCATTTCGAAACTTTGAACTGATGAGAATATTAATTTGAATAGAAAAATATATAATAATGATTCCTCATCTCAAAAAACAGGCTCGACTTTACTTAACATTGGTTATCATACAGGAACCAGTATTTCAACGTGATATGGCCGTAGGCTTTTCATGTTTTAAGGGTGGGAAGAGAAATTATCAAATTTAGCAAGATCTTATTAAACGGGAACGATAGCTAGTTCCACTTAAACGAGATAAACTGGCACCCCACAAATATTGGTTCCCATAAAAGTCTGTTTTAAGTGAATTTACATAAAAAGGACAATTTCATCTTTTTTGAAGGTGATTCTGTGCTTACACAATTGGCTCTATTAAGCGGATTCTCGTTGTAATCGATGCTCCATTTAACCAGAGTCGTAATCCTGTTGCTCAACTTGTATTTTAAAACACAATTAATGTAAATTTCACTTTAATCTAAATAATTGTTGCTAGAATCTAAATAATTGTTGCTAGAATCTAAATAATTGTTGCTAGAAGATGTCATCACGAGAGCTACACCCCTCCTCGTTTGTCTACAAAAGCAGTACAAGAAAAGCGGTTTGAATCATTTCATTCACCCCGTACTAATGCCCTTGGAAAAGACATGACTCCAACTTTGTTCAAAAGAAAGCGATATCTCTGTAACCAAAAATGCACAGTGGCTGAAATTCTTGATTCATTCACATGAATTAAGAATTTCAGCCGTTGTGCATTTTTTTTTTCGGGTCAACTTGTGGAGACAAATGGAAGATATGCGTTTCTATTAAATGACTATAGATTTCCACCCAAGGCTAAAGAGCCTCTCACTGTGCTTCTCCCCCGTTTCTCTCTCACTCTGCTTTCTACTTCTTTTGACACGCTCTCTCTGGCTATCTATCCATTAAATCAACAATTGGCTTCGATTTCAGAGTTATCCTTCTCCTAGTTTGGTTGCCTCTATAAATATATATTTTGTGTTTTTTGGCAGCTAATGTTTTTAAGACACGTTATTAAAGACTATTGATATTTTATGCCGATTAGTTTTATTGACTGACTTTTCCAAATTACGAATAATCCTTCTCAGATAAGGAGAAAATTCACCTTCACTGTCTCTCTCTCTCTCTCTCTCTCTCTCCCTTTCTTTCTGTCCATCTCTCTGCTTCTCTTTGGCCTCTCTCTACCTGCCCCTGTCTTTGGCCTATCTCTACCTCTCTGTGTCTCTCTCTCTGACTGTCTCTCTTTGACCTCACCCCCTCTTTTTTTGCTATTGTTACTCGCTCCGTCCACACCTCTTTCATTTTTCTCTCATTCTCACCCTCTCTTTGGTCTCTATATGATTCTCTCTGTCTCTTCATCTCTCTCTCACTGCCTTTCTTTTCTCTCTCTCTTCCTATCTGTTCCATCTCTCACTTTTATACCTCTTTTTTATCTTCATCTCTCTCTCTCTCACACACACACTTTCTCTCTCTCTCTCTCTCTCTCTAGCATCTTTCTCTCTGTGTCCCTCTATCTGCCTCTCTTTGGCCTCTTCCTACCTTTCATCTCTCTCTCTTTTTCATGCTTTAGGTTTGCTTTTTTCTACTCTGTTTGCAGCCTCTCTCTCTCTCTCTCTCTCTATCTATCTATCTATCTATCTTTACTTCTTCCTATCTCTCTCTCTGTGTCTCTTTTTGTCTATTGTCACTCCCTCCCTCCCTCCCCCTCTCTTTCAATTTTCTCTGTTTCTCTTCCTCTTTTGTGCTTTATGTGCATCACTCTCTCTTTCTCTCTCTCTTTCTCTCTCTGACTTTCTGACCTACGCTGTTTTTGTAGATTTCTGCTTTTGAATGATTAACCATTTTGTATCGCCTTCATCTCATTTAAATCGAATCGCATTCGTTCGTGACTATTTCAAAAATTCAGATTCTTTTATTGAAATTTCAAGCTATCCATGTTAATTGATTTCTATATTTGTTTTTGTTTCTTATGAATCTTCTTCCTGCTCTTGAATCGAAACAGATATTTCACAGCCAAAAATGAACACGTAAAACAGCAATTAACACCTTGGTTTTTTAAACCATTTACATTATTTGTACCTTAGAAATTGAAACTTTATGCTTTATTTTACTAAATAAAATTAAATTTATTTAATTCCCTGCCATTTGAGATATTTAAATCTTTCATGTTTTCAGAATTACCATTAGAAATTGCTATATAAAACTGCTTTATTTTGCTAAATAAAATTCAATTTTTATATTGAAAAACGAAAAATATTCTAATACCCTTCAGTACAGACTTGTTGTTCTCCCATATAGAGCCGTGTGATGCATTTGCACAACATGCTTATTTGTTTACTAAAAACATTTGTAATACTCAAAAATAACGTTGAGGAGTTATTTAATGTTTTAGAAAAGCAATGTACTACGATACAGAAATTGGGTTTTGCATTTTACAAATAGATATTTATAATTAAAGGTTCGCTAAAAAATAATTATAAAAGTAAGATTCGCTAAAAAAAAAAAAAAAAAAAAAGTATACCATGTTGAAAAATGCCCTAAACTTAATAAAAACAAAGTTTCATCGCCAAAATCTTTATTTTTTATTATTTTATCATATTTTTATACTTTTTAGAAACTTCAAAACGTTGTTTCATTTTTTTTTTTCTTACGTCAGCGGAGGAGGGGGACAATTTACTATAGGAAAGTTTAGTTTCTTTTTGCGGTAAAAAACACTGATTCAGAAATTTTTGCAAACATCAAATACATAATCGTCGGATTTTAATGAAACTTTCAGGGCTTATTCACAAAAGAATGAAATTATTTTAGAAATATTTTTTGTTAGAAAATCTTGGTATTTTTTTTCTTCTTACATCTACTACCTTCCACTTATTTAATTTTTTGAAATTTCGAGAAATTCATTTTGTTAGGGCTTAATGTTTACATTAGTTATAAGTACAAGTCCTTGAAGAATTTAAATCATCAACTTTTTGTGTGTGTGCGTGTAAAACAAGACCTCTAGTTACTGAAAATCTGATGTGAATCCTAAAATAAAAACTGCAATAAAATTAAGAGATTATTTTAAAATGAAGACATTATTTTATTCGAAAAGCCTTTAATGGCTTTTATGAATAAGATATATTATGGAGACTATTATCTTGAGAACATTTTTTTTCGATGAATAATGAATTTATACAAGAATATTTTTCCATTTTTTAAAAATTTTAATTAGAAAATTTATATAGTTTTAAATCTTTTAAAATTCAGTATTAATTTGTACCGGTTATCGTTATTAAGGAAAATCTATAGTTGCTAATTATAAATGGAAAGCGACACCCCAATATTTTATATAAACGTGACGATTTTTGTAAATACGGTCGACCATAAACGAACAGGGATCCCCCTCTCTAGTGCAATGAGAGGGTGCAGTCTCGGGCAGCTATTTCTCAGGGCCGGGTACCTCAAATTATCATTTTTTTTTAGTTGTGACTCTGTCCGCAGACAGAAGCCACAACTAATAATAATCCACCCACGGCATTGGTCCCATGACTCCAACTGAGTTGTTAAACGTGGTGTACACGAGCGCATACACTCGGGTCACTGATCAATTGTTACCCAGCACCCGTTTGCGCGAGATCGGATACTGGTCATGGCCTCGAATCAATACACACATACTACACTATGATCTCTATTTAAAAGAGATTTTTTTTTAAAATGAGGGTGTACTGACAGATTGCGATAGTCTGAATGACGCAAAAGGGAAAATAACACTGACATCTCATTTTAACAGATATATTTACCAAAATTATACAAAAATATCTTCAAATACTAAAGAGTAAATTTATTCAATAAAATCAACATTGGCTTCAACCAGGGCTTCCAGGCGACTTCAGAATCTCCTGCAACTCTTCTGGACGGTCTCCTTGTTTAAGTTGGTGAATGCTGCCATGATCCTTGCTTTCACTTCATCTTTCGTCTTACAAAGAGTTTTGTTTGTCTCTTGCTCAACTGCGCCCCACAAATAATAATCAAGGAGGTTGCAGTCTGCGGAGTTAGGTGGCCAGATGTAAAGGGTGATGTGTCTGACAGCCATGAGAGGGTATTCATACTAGTGTGGCATAGTGCAAAGTCCTGGTCCATTAGCCACCGCTTTGACCCAGGGCAGCACTATCTCTTCAATATAATTGATGTGGATCTCCTTGTTGAGTATGAGACCCCGTGGGAAGATGAATGGAGGCATAACGTCGCCATCACTCGTGATTACTCCAAACACCATTAAATTCATCCAACTCTTTCAGGAGCCTCTGCATTGTTCTCAGATTGACGTCCAATTCTCTGAAATACGAATGCCAAGTAGTACAGCATGCCGTTTCCAAATTTCTGGCGGAATGAATTGCGTCATGTTACTCTTTTTCTCGCAGACGGTGCCCAACTGACCCTACTATACTGTGGAGTCGACAAAATCAAAAAAGAAACAACGCGCATGCGTGAAATTAAAAATATAAAATGGCGACAATTTACCCATCTTACCCTGTATATGTACCTTTACCTGTTCAACAAGATCAATTTTGACCTAAGGTCTTTGCCCATGAGAAGTAAAGTCCCAGTCAGGCTGTGTGATTAAATTGCTCCATGGCATACGCATTATGTAGCTATTTACAAACTTTTTACTATTTTGGTACAAGTCCTCAGGCGGACATTCAGTGAGTGAGGATCAAACTCACCATCCTCTAATCCTAACATCTGGCTTCATCCTACACGAGTCGTACACCAATATATACGGTGCGACAAAAGTACCTTTTTATTCATTAACTTTTATTGAACAAAAATAAATGACAATAGTTTAAGAAAATTTATAAGTATTGACACATCAAAATGAACATGATTTGTTATATTAAAAAAGTATTTAACGCGTTCAAAATACACCCCCCCTTTATGTTCAAGACAATGCTGAACCCTATCAGCAACAATTCTAGAAACTATTTCTACATTAATTTCTGAAATTCTATTAGAAATTGCTTGTTTTGATTCAGGAATTGTTCTCGGTTTACAAGAAAAGGGCTTGATGTTTGCTAGGACTTGTGATCGTGATGGTCGCTCAATTGCTCCACGTCGTCCAATCGACCTCAGATCGAAACTAAGATTTAATCATTCCCGTAAACTAGCGTGGCGTTACTTTTTTCCTATATATTATCGTGTTTCTTACACTAAACCGGATGTTGACTGCTCGACGACCCAAGGCAGAATGCGAAAACGCGTCTCTGCGCATCATGGCTCGACGCATTTTTCGGTATTAAATGATAAAATGAACTTTATATATTGACTAGTAGCAATAAATCTCGCTAAAAGACACAGACTGTGATTTGGAGCCGATACGACGGATATAAATTCCTTGATTCAACGCCTCAGAAGAGAGAGAGAGAGAGAGAGAGAGAGAGAGAGAGATCCGGTTGAGATGTCAACACGCAGAGGTTGGTCAAGAAAGCTGCACGCAGACTGAGACTGAAAGCGATACCTTTCAACTTTCATCTTTCGCCGCCACCGTTTTCACAAATCAGCCGACAGCCATGACCAACATTCTTTCTCTTTCTTTCTTTCTTTCTTTCTTTCTTTCTTTCTTTCTTTCTTTCTTCCCTATTCTTTTACAACAGCAACTAGTGTGCTGGCTTTGTATATATCTAAATAAATTATACATTTATTTTTGTCCAAAATACAACGTATTTTTTTTTCCTCGAATTTACGTTTGATGAGGCCAAGAAGAAATTAACCTTTTCAGCAGAAACAACAACAGCGACAAGTCCTGCCTTCCAGGTTACTCATTTCTTCGTTTCCGCAATAATATATATATATATATATATATATATATATATATATATATATATATATATATATATATATATAATGGTTGTTAAAAATCCCCAGACGGCACAATTTGTCAGTATATCAAAAGAAATTGGTACCCGAGAAAAAAAAATTGTAAAAAAAGAAAGAACTAGAAAAATCAGAAAAGGACAAAAAAAAGTCGTCCGGTGCCTTAAATTTTCAGTCCAAAGAAAAAAAAAAAAGCGAGTAACTAAGATAAAACCCTGAAGATCCATTTAGGCGACACCCAGGTCGGTAGTTCCTGGTAGTTTAGGATTTATTTTATATATAGGCACGGTGGGGTAATGGATTGAGGAATCGGAGAGCCGAGTTCGAATTCCAGTCAAATCCATTACATTCACTTACGTGCTAATACCCTTGGGAAAGGTATGAATCCTCTTCTTCTCCCTCCCTCTATGGGTAAATAGCAGGACAGACTGGGTTCTATAGCCTTGGATGGCAACTGGTCTAGGAGAAGGACAACTCTGAATTCAAAACCTGCGGAGGACCTTGTGGCACGTAGTGCAACAGGTCTCTGTATTCTGCCCTTCAAAAAGTGTGGATGGTCCTGCACGAAACCTTCACCACTATAATCAAATCTCATGTGCTGTTGTCGGGCTATCGGTTTCCTAGGAATTGATCTGCGTCGAATTCGACGGGAGATATATTGTAGCGGAAAAATAACGGATAATTAAAAACTGCGTTTTTTATATAAATAATTAATATATTTCTATGAAACTTTATTCACTGTTAGGCACATATATAAGGTACTAAATTCACTCGACGGGGCCACCATCGGCGGACATCACTTTCTGCAGGCGGGACCAGAAGCTGGAGCAGGCCTTGGTGACAACGTCCCTGTCTATGTTGCCCGTGGTGTCCCTGATGGCTACCTTGGGAGCCTCCTGAGTATTGTAGTGTCTGCTGTTCACTTCTCTATCCAAGAACCGACACAAAATATTTAGGAGGATTGCAGTCTAGCAATGAATGGGTTTGTGACGTACGGTGGCCGTTAATAATTAAGTATAACTCAAGACTCCAATGTTAAAATAAAACAGTATTTAGCCACAAATAAATACTTAACAAGAACAAAGTAAAAGTCAGCCAAAGATAATTAACCATTTCAGTGAATACCTTGTTAGTAGCGCGGTTCGGCTTATCGTCCTAAATCAAAACCCAAATCATCGATGCACAATAATTCACACTAATTCAACTGGATAGTTCCACTTAATAGACACTCACTGCAGTCAGTAGCCTGACACCGCTATTTATACACCTGACGGAAAATATATATTCATAAGTCCAGAGTGTCACGTTCGAACTTCGGTGTCGGTAGTTAATCGTTTTCTTCCTATATGACAGTGGGATGAAGTAAACACATACTTCTTGAGCACATAAAATTTATAATTCAAGTCTTCTTTGAGAATACGCCCGATTGTTTACCTGCTAGTTCTCATTTCTTTGGCGATTTTCCCAATGCTTTTTTTTTCTTCTTGACGAATTCGTGTCCTAATCGAGTCAGAGGTTGCTTCTTCTGAGTCTTGCGTTCTGACCTGAAATTGTCCTTTTTGTCATAATTCCCCATATGCTTTTGCAAGGTTGTAGACCATGGTTTTAGGATATTTAAACCTTTCAGTGATTTCCTTAGCTCTGTGTCCGTCGCGATGGCTCTCCATAACAGTAGCTCTATGATCGTATTTTGCAGACGTCTTGATTACTAAGCACCCGTTAAATCAATGTCCAAAAAAGCTACTGAGGTGTAATATTTTATATATATATATATATATATATATATATATATATATATATATATATATCGATTTAAAGAAAATGAATTTTTTTTGTATGACCATTTTTTTTTTTTTTTTTTTTTTTTTTTTGCAGGACCTAGGTACCTTTCGGCCAACGCTTCATCAGGGTCTTTCGTTGGCAAAATGATTTTAAACAAACAATGAAAATGAAAAGAACGCCAAAATGGTATGGTTGAACCGCGTCTAAAATTTTACGAAGATATATATACGTAAATTAAAATAAATTTACGATTAAAAACAAATGCGTAAATAATGAATTAATAATAATGAACCAACCTGAGCAGTAAAATAGGAAAATAAGTTGCTCATATATCAAAAAATAAATTTAGCGATCGTGAAAAATTCTCCTTTTGTTTAGAAAGCGATGGTTTAAATAATTTGAGGCAGATGGCTTCCAAAATAGACAGATGATATTTGGACCTGCCTACGCATATAATTGAAAACGAGTCCATTGTGAAACGTTTTGAGCATCACTCATTTTCTAATAGGTGTTGCCCGATCGCCGAATCGTGAGCTGATTGCGAAACACGACTGCGATTATCTAAATTTAATTTAATGTGTCTGGGTACATGTTGTCCGATTCTTGTTTCCAAACGAAGACATGTTCGCCCTATGTATTCAGCTTATATATATATATATATCATTTCTCTATTTACGTTGACTGATAAACTCCTACTACAAAAAAATTCATAAATTGCCACATTAGTAAAAAACGCTCTCACTTAAATTTTCAAAAAATCAACGTTAGCGTTGCGACTACACGCTCCACAAGTTTGTATCTGTTATTAATAACACACTTAAAAAAAACATATTTCGATTTGCATTATATTTTTTCAACTCGAATGCTAGGTGAATTTTACCAAAAATGTTTCTATACCTGATGATGACCGGAGAATATATTTAAGGAAGACTTAATACAGTTTATAATTTTAAAAAAACAAAGATCATAATATTCATTGGGTGGTTAGTGGGTTAATGCATCTTTAAAATTTAGCGAAGGAATTTCGCCATTTTATATCATTGACTTTACTAATTTACTTTTTGTATGAAGGATTCATTGTAATCTCTATCTATAAAAGGCAGTATGCATGGCCGCAATTTTCGACGGATTTGCACCAAAATTTACATGCACATACTCCAAGTTAGTGGGAAGGCCAAGACCGACTTTGCATTTCCCAACACCCATCGATAGTGAAAATAATCGATTTTTCCATGTTTCCACGGCAGTTTTCATGTAGTTTGCGGCCATTTTCTACTGGCCAGAGTGAGAGCCACGAATAGGCAGGAAGATTCTATTGGCCAGCGTGAGAGCCAACAGCTGACTGACACGAATGTTAACTAGCATGCAAAAAAATCGATAGCTACATTCGTCACAAGTGGAAAAAATTTAAATCTGCGTGGCACTTTACTCCAATTGGTTCATTCGCTTGCTTAAACTTAACGTTGATTCTGATTCCGCAGAACTGGGTTGGGTGTGAAAAAGTATTTGTTGTTAACATTCTGTTTTCATTCGGTTTTTTTCCAGTTACGAGTCCTTTTTTTTAAAGCTGATCGTTTTGTGTTCATTTTGAGTTCTTTTTTCGTAACAGATTTAATGTTTAGTATAGAGCTTTAAAAAAATTCGCAGTGTGAGATAGGCAAGAAGTAAGGCATGTAGCAACATCAGCACGGCAAAGGGCACTCCTTTAAAGGCAAGGAAGGGGGAAAATATTTTAAGTCAAGTGATAGCGATTGCTGTATGAGTCGTACGATTTTTGAATCAAGCACGGGCAACGCCGGGCCATGCTGCTAGTTTTTGAATAAAAAGATTTTTTTTTAATTTATTTCCTTATGTTCTTTTAGAGGGGTGGGCAAAAAAAAAAAAATTGTCACATTTTTTCTTTTCCATATGCTTGTTGTGTTCTTATGTTCTTCTTATTTCATTGTGCGTACGATTTTTGAATCAAGCACGGGCAACGCCTGGCCATGCTGCTTTTATAATTTAAAAAAAACAAAGATCATAATATTCATTGAGTGGTTAGTGGGTTAATGCATCTTTTTCAATTTAGTTAGCGAAGGGATTTCGCCATTTTATATCATTGAAGCTACTAATTTACTTTTTTGTATGAATGATTCATTGTATGTATATATATATATATATATATATATATATATATATATATATATATATATATATATATAATATACTTTAAAAAGAACTAGACATTTTCCTTATGAATTCTTGCGACTGACACTTCTTCAGAAGGATTCGTTGGTGTAATTTTCTCTCCACCTCCATAGTAAACTAAAACGATTAATGAAGGGAATTGAAAAGGGTGTGAAAAACTGTGACGTCGTTGATAGATTTAAAGATAGAGAATGTGTCATCAACGTTACGCCAATAGATATGGGTTACAGCTTTTTTCCAAAAAGGTTCTCATAATAACCAAAAATATGTTGGCTAGAACCGGACCCAGGGGACTGCCCATCGAAACCCCATCAATTTGGGCGTACATATTCTGATGAAAACGAAACTCCACCCCTAATTTTGATTTTTTTAATTCTGTCTTATTCTCAGATTGTACCGAATTGCTAAGAGATAGCGAGAAAAGTGAAAATGATCAAAAAAGATAACGTTCCTTATATCGGACAAGGATGACCGAAATGGGGAGGAAACTCAAATAACTTATACAGCTCGCGTTTTAAGAAACCCCGTTCAATAGAAAGACATAAGACAATCTTAATTTTAAGTAACTTCCGTCTTATAAATGAAAGGACGACACTTACATGATAAACCGGGCTGCAGAAAAGAACGCTTATGCCATAGCCGGACTGAACGTTTTATCTCGTCGATAATATTCCTGTGGTATCTATTTGGGAAATATTTAAATAATGATTTGACACCACAATATGAATATGCTGTCTTAAAAGAAAAAAAAACAAAAACAAACTTCAGACATTTTCCCCTTAAGAATTCTTGCGACAAACGTTTCTTCAGAAGGATTCGTTGCTATGATTTGCGAAGAGACTTAAGACGATATTCACAAGAACTAAATGGTAGAAGAGGAGGGGGGAAACTTTATTACGGAACACGGCTGAAACAATTTATTAGTAAAAAATAATTACCGAATAAAAGATAAATGTTCCAAGTGAGTATAAAACGGGTAAAGTATTACTCACGTCCTCCAGATGACCTTAGTCAGGTGGTAGACTGTTCTTTTTTTTTTTTTTTTTTTTTTGTTCGGTTACACCAACCGAATTCTAATAAAAACCACTTCTAAAATCTTCAAATGTGTTATGGGGTACACCCCTATTTTATACAAGTGGTCTCGACCAGTGTGTACTTGTACTGCTGCCGGTGAATACCTGGGAGTCAGAAGAAAGAGATACACTGATACAGTGAACAGTGAGAGTGAGAGTGTAAGGTAACCGCTTTGTAGGAGTCACAGTTGCGAGCACGTAGACTCAGAAGGAAGTCCTACTTCGATACTGAATTTCCCAGACTGTATATATATTATTATTGCTACTAACCGCATTTTTGGATCTACTAATCTTATTACCAATTGTATTGTGTCAATACATTTATTTGTTATATTTCATTCCTGCGTTTGTCATTCATTTGAGACCGGATTTCATCCCGGAATCCACAACAAAATGATGAGCGGACAGGGCTCTATGTAAAACAGTGAAACAATCTTGTATATATTGATGTGAACAGTAAGGGTTATCCAGAAGGAGATGACCAATTGCTGAATCGTGATAAAAAAAAAATGTCCGCTCATCTGCGTTTTCCCGTTTAAGGAATTTAAATTGCTGTGCTGTTCGCTCTCTGTGGACAAGTGGTCTGGTACTTTCAGCCTCCTTCTGATGTTTTTTTCCGCTATTGCTTCACGTTTTCTAGTGGAGAAAAATAACACCGAGATCGATACTGTGAACTGAGGTGTTGAGTTATTGATCTTCCGCAAAGCCGTCAAGTTCTCATAGCTTAGCAGCAGATGCTTTCAGATTTCTTCATATTGAAAGAAAATATTCGTCAAAATTAAGCATAATGGCGGAATTAACTGAAACTGGGGCACGGTACATGAAATTAGAACAACCTACCTCCGTGAAATAAATAAGGGATTCGGTTCAAAATTCCAACCTATATTACTTGAAGAAGGAAACAAAGACGACGACAACAGTCCGAACGATGTAAATAGTATAAATTTTAAAAAAGTCTGAAGATTATTTTTTTTTCCCAAATTTTTACACATTTTACACCCCCTGCCCCCCACCATGTATTTCACTTCTTGTCTTTTCTTACGCTCACACAGTAGAGTAAAGACTTCTTCCAGAAGACCAAGTGAAGGTTGATCATTGTGACTGACATAGGTTTCACTCAAGTGCGTCTCATTATAAACTGATCAACTACAAATGAGTGTGTTCGTTCACGCAGACACAGTCAGGTCCTCCCTGATTTGTTGGTAAGTTACATCAAGGCCGCGCAACCGGTTTTAAAGTTGTTTTTTTTTCCAAAATGGCTGGATACATTGTAGACATACCTTGTAATTTATTGGCTCCAAAACCTATTTGTTGCGATCTGGCGTCAAACATTAAATACTTTCAGTAAAAGAAAAAAAAACTTAAAATTTAAGCAAAAACCAGTCAGCCATAAACAATAATCCATTTACGGCGGCCGTTGGCGCGGGAAAAATATGCAAATGAGTTTTTCTCTTTAAATTACGTATATATATATATGTGTGTGTGAGAGAGAGGGAGAGATGGTTAAGTCCCCATGCCAATTCCCCGGGCTCTCTTCTGCAAACATCTGTTTCCAACGAGATTGAGATATTTACCATAAGTGATCACACAAATTATTCGTCTTTAGGGCGTGGCTTCAAACATGGGATAAAAGAAAATTCTGATTTGACTTTCGTTTTAATGCAATGACCACAATGAATTACACAGATCTACAACTCTTTTTTTTTTTTTTTTTTTTGTAATGGAGTCTTAGCTAATTTTAAACAACTTTGGGTTCCTGAATCCAAAAATAAAGTCCATTTTCCACCATTAGCTTTAGTTTTTCTGCTGCAGAATACGATATCCTGTGTCAATATGGCCATGATTGTGTTAAATAGTAGGAAATTCAGTCGTCCGGGGGGCGGTGGGGTTTGGTATATTAAAAACACGAACGTCCGAATTCCAAACAATAATAAAATAAAAATAGACAAAACATGGGTACGGCTCTTAAATAAATCATTTTTATTTACAAACATCTATTTATATCTATAATTCTCAAAATCTGTGTGTGTGTGTATGTATGTGTGTATGCATGTATGTGTGTGTGTGTGTGATCGGATGTTGCTTATGCGTTTCCTCAGTTTTCATCCGATTCCGATGAAATTTTTTTGTTTGATAGATAATTCTTCAGTGCCGGATTTAAGTCCAAATTGTTGGCGTCAATGGCTCTCCACTACTTCCTGTCCATTATAACTCTCAGCAATGTTTTACTATTTACTATCTGTTCTTGGATATATATCTATCATAAAAACTTTAATAAATACTTTAAATTATTACAATAATATCTATATCTATAATTCTCAAAATGTGTGTGTGTATGTATGTGTGTTTATGCGTTTCCAAAGTTTTCTTCCGATTTCGATGAATTTTTTTTTGTTTGATCGATAATTCTTCAGTGCCGGTTTTGAGTTCAAATTGGCTGGAAAATAAAATTACAACCTTGATGGTGAAATATCGAAAAAACTGATTTTTTACATTTTACGCAAAAATCAAAGGCAAAAAAAAAATTAATGTCTGTTAAAAAAACAGCGTACAATCAATTTAGAGAGTTGAAATCTAAAGCAAATGATTATTAGAATTATAAAAAAAATATATTATAAATAAAAATTATCGTATATTATTATTATGACGGTCCAGGGAAGAGGTTCCTTCCTTGCAAGATTGAGAACGCAAAAAGGCCCTTTTCAGGGTCACCTCCCTTCAAATTGTTAACCTCCCCATTTGGGGATGTGCCTCAGTTGCACCCAAATGTTGTTACTAATATTGATTTTCGGGTGGGCCGATTTTAAACTTAAACTGCTCCAATTAAACGGCAAAAATTCCCAGTAAATGAAACACCCGGTCGAAGACGGGTTACTGCTAGTATTTACATGAATTCAAATCAGTGGAAAAGGAGTCTTTAGTTGAGTTTAGAAAAGACTTTTAAATAGTTGGTCCACAAAAAAATGACTTTTATCGTTATCGAAGATTCAATGACCGTCTTTGTTGTTGTTATAGCTGATTCGTTTAAAATCATCGATACGTGTATCTTTCAGCATACGCCGGGTAAAGGGAGTTAAGTAGTCACGTCTTCTTTTCGGCTTGGAGACAGTCGCGTCTCTGCTTCGAAAGTCGAAATCTGTTGCTTTTTATAAGAATATTTTCCCGAAAGTAGGCTCTAGTAAAGTAGGGTTTTAGTTTTCTCTGATTGGTCGTATTTCACATGGTGGTGTTAATTTCTAACCAATAGACATTTTGATTTAAATGGAGTGCGTTGTACTGTTAACTATTTTTGGCATGTTTGTAATATTATTGGTGAGAAAATAAAATTTGGGCGTATAATATGTTATGTATGTGGGTAAGTAATTCTGTTTGAAATAGGGTTTATTTTCTATAATACTCACCTCAGATTGATAAATATTGTAATATATTTTATCAACATGTGTAATATGTTTAAAATTTGGTAGGATAAGTAACTTTCCTGTCGGATTTTGTTACGACATTTGTGCGTGTTTCTTGATTTGTTGAAACTGGATGTTGCATTTTTGTGCCAGTAAAAGATCTATGTTCCGCCATACTGTTTTTTGTAGGTAAATTTACGATCTATGGACATATTTCTAATTACTATAAAATAATCGAAACGTCTTGTGTATGTAGGAAAAAGATGTCCTTTTACCGCATCATTGCGTAAGAATATATATATTTACAGTTTTTTTAAAAAAACATTTCACCCTAAGCAAAGCAATAAAGTCACTAGGACGCAAGAGGCTACTGCGTGTTAGAGAATATGAAAAAAAACTAGTATGCCCAGTACAAGATTAGCAGCAAGGTTGCATCATTTTACAGTTGAAATTGCTAGATGCAACCGTAAGTTCTATGCTAACAGTTTCTTCTATCGCACTTGTCGCTTATTCAATTTCTTCCAGAATCTAGCTTCCCAGTCAACTTTGATCTTCAAAATTTTAAATGCAATGTCAATCGCTATCCACCGTCTTCTTAATTATTGTTTTCTCTCGTTAATAGTTTTTTTTTTCTCATATTCTCTAATACTAAGTCACCCTTTGCGTCTTAGTGGCTTTATTGCGTTGCTTGGGATGAAATGATTAAAAAAAATACTACCGGAAACCGTTCACTATATCTATTATAGCAGTATATGCTTCAACAGTACAAAAAAAAGGAAGAAGAAAATGATAAGATTTATAGGACATTGGATAACGCCGCAACTCAATGCCAATCGCAGAAAATGACCGTCATCATAGAAGTCCTAGATGCTAAAGAAACGAGACGTTGTTATTTGCTACGGAAACCACAGGACTTACATACATATGTAAAGTATCGCAGAAAAGTTCTTTGTTGTCATTTTAGTCTTTTAGAGAATCTTTAAAACAAGAAATTTGAGAATTTCTGGTCTATTTTATTCGGTTGAGCTAGCTCTGAAATTCATGAATCTATTTCCTATGTAGGAAAGAGATGTCCTTTTACCGCATCATTGCGTAAGAATATATATTTACAGTTTTTTTCAAACATTTCACCCTAAGTAAAGCAATAAAGCCACTAGGACGCCAGAGGCGACTGCGTGTTAGAGAATATGAAAAAAAAAAAAAATACTACGCCCAGTACACGCCAATATATTGAACGGTTTCCGGTAGCATTTTTTTAAAAATCATTTCATCCCAAGCAACGCAATAAAGCCACTAAGACGCAAAGGTTGACTAAGTGTTAGAGAATATGAGGAAAAAAAATATTAAGGAGAGAAAATATGCCGAAAAAACAAACCAAACCAAAGGACAGACCGGGTTCTATAGCCTTGGATGGCAACTGGTCTACCGCAAAATGAAATGCCGAACCTACTGCATGAAAAAATCTGCCTCGTCAGTCATGTATCGAAAGATTCATGATCGCCTAAGCGTGTATCACGCATGGCACGGCCCTGCATCAAGGAAGGTCATTAGAGTGGCATTCTGTTTCAGAACAATAAAAGAAGAATTAAGAAAGCAGTAGATAACGATTGACATTGACATAGCTGGTCAATGTAGGGGATTAGTGGGTGACCAACCCATCTTGCGCCATGTCCAGAACAGTAGATCACTCGCATTTTGTTCGACAGTGTCCAGTGCTCATCTGCGTTCGCCTAAGATTGTAGAAATATCAGGGATGCATTCATAGAGCCGTAATTTAGTTGGATGTCGTCGCCAAAAGATGTTAAGTATATCTCTCAGCATCCGAGTGTAGGTTCCATCAAGCTTAGATTAAATGGTTTTATTTAATGTCCAGGCATGGCATCATACATTAACATCGCCTCTACAGTGGCTCGAAAGAATCTCCGCTTGTGGTTGTCTGATTTCCAGATTACATCCATTTTATTCAAGGTGGTCCAGGCTTTAGCTATACGAATTTTCACATCCTTTTCAATAGAATTTGCCTCGCTACCAAGACATGAAAATGATTCAAACGTTTTTATTGATTCACCTGAGACAATTTGTATGAATTCAGTTTTAGAGGCATTGACGTAAACAATGAAAAAATATCCGCATTTTAAAACTAATTCAAAAACACGATTGGTTTCTCTTTAAAAAATGTTTTCGTGAAATTGGATGATTGCTTCGTGCAGTGAAAAAACAAATAGTCAATAATCTATAGGGGGTCTGTAATGCTGAAACTCTTTTCCTAATATTAATCTTTTAAAAAAAACGTTTTTCTATACTCTGTGTCTTTGAGAAGGAATGGTTACGTCTTAATTTTTCGATTCTTTTCTCATCGAGTTTTGTTCGATCGAAGAAATTGAAAAATCTGCTAAAATGTCCATCACGTTTATAATTCCAAATCTTTGTGTCACACCGGGGGGTCCCTGTTTAATGTACAGAAGTGGTCAACAATTTTTTTTTTTTACAATGACATCCACCTTGTATAATGCCTTGGTCTTTTTGTCAACCGATGCTGGTTGAAATATAAAGGAACACTAAATCTAGTACTACTGCTCAGTTTTCACTTTCCAGTCTTCGCGTCCTTGTGGGTGATGAACTATTTTCCACTCTTCAATTCCTTTCTTACAGACAAAAAAAAACACGAGCCTCTAATTGTTCTATCGCTATTTCCATGGAATGTTTTCAGACGAACTACATTCCTTAGTTTCACTAGTTCTAACCTTCACAACTAAAGACACTCCATGCCACGCCCATTGTAGGGCCGTCCTGGGTAAGACGATAAACTACGTCCAGCAGCAAGGCCTCTGATCAGGAGGTTTTGAGGAGCTTGGAACCACCTCTTAATTGCTGGTGTTCCCAGGTCCACCCTGACCCAGGGTGGTAGCACCTGTTAGGGTCCCAGCTATGGGAAAATAGTTAACCCCCAACCTGGGGTCAAAACACAATGAAAATGTAAAAATAGGCATAATACCAAAGATACTTTGTTAAAAATATTACTAGCTATACATATACATAAATATTATCAGCAATCAAAATTGTCGGCATTAAATAACCCACTGTGGTTGATATGCCGTAAAACAAACCAAACCAAACCATTGCAGTGAACCACGCCCATTCCCCTCCTATTCTACTTACATCTCACCTATGAAGCAGTTTCTTCGACGAACCGCTGCTTTGTCTAATCGACTCCCAAGTGGATGCTTCACAACAATCTTAACCCGTTCGAGTCTATCTTCACCACATACACTCATAACTGTGCCTCTTAATCTGTAACCCTTAATTATGGGTGGCTCAGGGTGAATATTATCGTAAGAATAACTATAAGAGATCGATAAACAACCGGTATTCTCTTTCTACATTTATTTATTTTTATGTGCCATGCGTGATACACGCTTAGGCGATCATGTATCTTTCGATACATGACTGACGAGGCAGATTTTTTTATGCAGTAGGTTCGGCATTTCATTTTGCGGTAGACCAGTTGCCATCCAAGGCTATAGAACCCGGTCTGTCCTGCTAGTCATACCTTTCATAGCACGTAAGTGAATGTAATAGATTCGACTGGAATTCGATTAAAGACATTTAAGAATTATTTGAAAAATCTGTTAAATTCCTCAATCCGAGCCGCTATCCATTACTCCACTATATTACGGAACTTTATTCAATCGAATACAGCAGGGGGTCCGCAAGATCAAGATAGGGGGTCCGTGGACAGCAAAGACGTTTATAATGAACTGGAAGAACTGGTGGAAATTTCATGCGACATAACTTTAAAAATCAGTTTTGTGCAGCAACAACTTTTGAAATTCTGGCTCACTGTAGCCTCCGAGTAGCCATTGTTATCTCGAAAGGCAGTTAAGATTTTGTTACCGTTTGCAACAACATATTTATACGAATCAGGATTTTCGGCACTAACCAATCTGAAAAACAAATACAAATCCAGACTTGCTCCAGAAAGTGACTTACGTGTATGTTTATCAGTAATATCGCCAAGAATTGACAGTTTGTGCAAAGCCAAACAAGCACATCCTTCTCACTAAGTGCGTATTAAAATATCCTGTGTGTGTAATTGACAATAAAACTATTTGTTACTGTTTTCATTTACATGTAAAATTAATATTTTAATATAACAAAATTTAATTTTGTTACATTTTGCAGCAACATGCAGCATTAATTTATTTGAACACTTATGTCTAAAGTAAGATTTAAACCAGCTTTTATTGCATTAATGCAAAACTATATGTTATATTCAGCAAATATTTATGTATAAATTTCATAAGCGTTTATAAGGGAGTCCCTAAGGTAAAGCCTAAAATATAAAAGGGTCCGCAAAGTCAAAAAGTTTGAAAACCCCTAGAATACAGCACGCGTGTTTCAATTATAATCTGGAAGTAACAGACAAGTGACTGGCGAAGAATTCATAGAATTTTAATTATCTTTATTTTCAGAAGTCTTAATGGAGGGAGCCGTTCCCTTACTATTTGGCTATGTCATTGGACGCTAGCTTTAATTCGGTCGAAGGTGAATTCGCAGTGCCGAGTTACATTCGTCTTCCAAGGCAGATCAGGTGGCGAATTATTTTAGCTGCGAAGAGATCCGGATTATATTGAGAATTCAGACAAAGGCAATTAATCATTGAACTCCGGGGAAATTACATGCAGCCTCCGACGATTGATGTTCTCTGTGCGTTATATTATTAATACTTATCTTTACCTAGAGACTCTAATATTCAAAATCTTATCTCTTTTCTTAGCGCTTGACATGTTGTTACTTTCCTATGGGACCACTTCGGGTCAATAAATTAATTTCTCTAAGAAAAATATTAATATCTAGCTCTGGATGGACGGTCAATTCTGAGTCGTTATTTTCCGTCACAATATCTAACATTTTTTTTTTTTTTTTTTTGCCAGGCATATTTTTTGTCCCCGCCCCCATATTCTGATTCAAAGATCATATTTCTCTCTCTCTCTCCCCTTTCCTCTGTCTCTTTCTCTCACTCTCCTCTCCCCTCTCTCTTTCTGTCCCTTTCCTCCCCACTCCCTGTCTCTTTCGTTTCCTCTCTCTTTTTCTCTTTCTTCCCCCCTCTCTCTTTCTTCCCCCCTCTCTCTTCTACTCTCTACTTTTTTTTCTCTCTGCGGGCCGTTTCTCTGATGCAAGCTATTCATTGGGTGAAAAACACCCTGAGGCCAGGTCACAGGTGTGGGAAAAGCCGCCTTGAAAGGTTAACACCCTAACCCATAAGTTAACTATTTAAAGTATCTTAACTAGAAGTGGTTATTATTGATTAGTATGTAAAATCTAACAGACGTCTTTTTTCCACAGTGAAGCTGGATTTTCTTTAAAACTTTGTGAGATTACCCCAACATTTCTAACAGGGGATTTCTGCTAAAGTCCGCTAGGTGGCGTTATAAAAAAAAATTAGGGAGTAGACAGTTCTCGTTATACTGCCCATGCCTAGAGATATCCCGTCCATGCAAGTAAATTAAATAAAGGGTTAAGTTCAGAATTCCCTGTAAGTTACCCGGATCGACATAAACCTGATGAAGGCCGGGGACACAACGTCTGAAACGTTATGATACGATAAGGGCAATAGTCCCAAAATAAATAATGTTGTAAATAATAACGTCTGTGTTTAGCTTGCAAAACCTAATAATTCAGATTGTTTGTTAAATAATAATAATAATAATAATTGTTCTCACGAGTACAACCGACACCTTACGAAGGGCTTTATCTAGGTACCTCCAAAAAATTATACCCAAGGTTTAAGTGTATTTTTCATAAATAAAAAAAATCATTTTTGAAGCTTTCCCACAGTTTCAATTGAAAGCTAAAGAATTAAATTTTCTAATTCCAGAAAACAAAACACTGTACTCAATGTAAAATATGTGTGTGTGTGTGTGTGTGTGTGTGTGTGTGTGTGTGTGTGTGTGTTTAGTTGGTCAGTGGAAAATGCCATAACGCCATTTCTAACCTTACGTCTCTGGCATTTATCTTGAAAGAAATAAAATACACACCAGAAATCAAAGGAAATAATAATAATAATAATAATAATAATAATGTTCATAAAAAAAAATAATAATAATAATGATTTTCAAAAAAACAATAATAATAATAATAATAAAAATAATAATGTTTATCAAAAAACAATAATAATAATAATGTTTATAAAAAAAAAAAAATAATAATAATAATGTAGGTACCACCACAGAAAGCGCGATACCTAAGATTTAAAATTATTTTTTTAAAATGGAAAAGCTTTCTTGGAGCTTTTATTTTAGTTTTAATTTCATGCTAATAGATATTTAATGCTAATAGATGTTTAATATTTCCAATATGCAAAATAATTTTCTTTATTTCAAAAACTAATTTAAATTGACTGATGAGGATTTTTTTTTTGTTTTTTTTTGCTAAAAATAGCTGATTGGCGCCCCTTTTTTAGTCGTCTCTCATCGCAATATAATTCTTTTTATTAAAAAGAATTAATTATCTATATATAATCTTATATATCTTATATAATTAATTAAGGAATTAATATCCCTGATTCAAAGTGTCATTAATCTGAATGAAACAACTATTATTTACTTTAAGTTTAAATGCATTTTCTAACCCAACAGTAGCTTTTTCTTTAAGGTACTGGCGGGTTTGACAGCTTGATGACATTTTTAGATAAAGTTGTTCTATGGCGGATTTAGGCGCTAAAAAAGTCATTGAATTAACGTGGGCGCCTTTTATATATAATTTTTAAGTACTCAATGATCTTAAAAATTTAAGAAAATAGCCTCCGTATGCGTAATCTAATTATTGAATTTTAGATACTTTCTGGCTTTAAATATACTATAGTTATCGCTCTTATTTTCTGATAATGTCGTGTATGGTCGACCGTATCTACAAAAATCGGCACATTTATATACATATAAAAAATTCAAAATTCCTTTAAAAGTATTGATGTTTGACGATTTGTACTAAACCTTCCATTTATGATTAGTAAATATAGTTTTTACTTAATAATATGTTATAGACAAGCGTATGGTTGCAAGAAAGAAATACGACAACAGCAGAAATAGATTTACGTGGTTTATTTCAACAGGAACGTGTGGGTTTGGGACAGCTACCTTGTGGTATAGTTCATAAGCCGGCTTCGGATCTAGGTCGATCTCTCATAGTAGTTCACACATGTTGACGGTGGTTGACGCTCCCCTGCTGCCAGCAGCTGAACGTGACAGGTCTCTATCCTGGACACCTGTGGACTGCCTGTTGAACTTCCGTGTGACCCCTTTTATAGCGTTGTTTTATGGCTTAACAGGCTCGAAAAACGAAGCGAGTATAATTAGGAGGGAAGCATTTTTATTGGACGAAAAATAGAACACTTTAAATATTATTTTATTTTTCGACCGGAACATTTGTAAATGAAGATAATGGTCATTTTGTGACGGGGTTTTGTCCCGTTCACATCCGGCTCTCGCTCTTGCGTATATGCCTGTAAATCAGCCGAGATATGTCTTATTTTATTTTATAACAATAGTAATATCTAAAAAGGAGAAATTAATACAGAATTTTAGAAGATTTAAAACTTAATAAATTATTTTGTAGGGACACAGAAGGGGATTATCTCTCTTTGGTGGAGATAAGTCAAATAGATGACGTCACTTCATACAGTGATGAAAGTGGTCAGTCATTCAGTCAGTAAGCTTCAATTCCATTGTGCCGTTTCTCTTTGAGAATATCTCTTTCCCAAATATAGAAATCTCCGGCTCGCAATCCTTAATTTGGGAGAACGCAAGACTTGCCGTTTCGCCTTCGTGGAATATGTCCCGTGGAATCCGGCCCATTTGAATCTGGAGAAACACAAAAGAGTCTCCATATTGTATGTAAGCTCCTACTTTTTTTTGTTTCTCCTTAGACACTTCTTGCTCTGTAGATTGATAATATATTGTTCTCCGCGTGGGACACGTATATATATATATATATATATATATATATATATATATGAAGAAATATAGTCTTAAGGTGTGCTATATTTATGGGATAAAGTGCTCAATATCAGAGATAGAGCGTGTGTAAATATAAAAGTGAACATAGAAGTCAACACTTAGAGGCGGCAGTCTGTTTCATGCTATATGCAATCGTCATATATATATATATATATATATATATATATATATATATAAGCATTTCACCCAAAGCAAGGCTGGAAGCCACTAGCAAGGGGTTACATAGGAGCGAGAGCAAATAGGAGTGATAGAGGAAAGGATGAAGAGAAGGATAGTGGATAGATCAAGGCAACTGGAGATGTCTATTGACATATATATATATATATATGTGTGTGTGTGTGTGTATTATATATTCGTCTCTTCAAAAAGTGTGGATGGTCCTGCACGAAGCCTTCACCACTATAACCAAATCTCATGTGCCGGTGTCGGGCTGTCGGTTTCCTGGAAACTGATCTGCTTGACCCTCATACGTCGAATATCGACGGGAGAGTCGACTATATATGTATATATATATATAGTCTTGTGTGTGTCTTAGTGGTATAAAAGTCTCTCTGAGAACAAAACATTCTTTTTCCTTTTAACTATTCTGTTCTCTCCGTGATATATTTTTTCTAAAAAAAATTATATCAAGGATATAATAATATCCATAATGGGGGTTGCGTAAATGGAAGGCTGAAACTTTCTACCCTATGTCTCCCTGTTATAACACTAATTAAATTTTTAAAAAAATGAAAACAATTCTTATAAAAATTCATTATTCATCGAAAAAAATTATCTTTAAGACAAGAGTGTCCTTAATATATCTTATTTATAAAAACAATTAAAAGCTTTTCTAATTAAATAATATCACAGTTTTTCTAATTAAATAATATCACAGTTTTTCTAATTAAATAATATCACAAATATAAAATATCAAATAATATATTCGGATGAGAGACCACAGAGTAACGCATGCATTTTTTATTTTACCATTCAGGGCAGATTTTGATAAATGGTGTTTCTGTTTGACAAAAACAAATTGATGATTTAAAGTCTCCAAAGAGTCCTGCTTTCAACTAATATATATATAAAGAGGAAGGAATTTTAATTTCTCAAAATTTCATAGAATTAAAAGGGAGGATAACAGATGTAAAAACAAGATTTTTATCAAAATATTCTAAAAAAAAAAAATATTAAAAAAATAATTTCATTCATTTGTGAATAAATCCTGAAAATTTATTTAAAATACGGCAATTATTTGATTTTTGCAATAATTTCCAAAACAACGTGTTTTTAACGCAAAAAAAAGACGCTAAAAATCCCTATTTGGCCCACCCACTGACGCAAAAAAAACGATTTTTATTAAAATTTCGAACTAGAAAGGATTAAAAATTTAACAAAATAATCAAAAAATACTTTGGTCTTTCTTCTTGATAATAACAAACATTTTGAATATAAAACTTTGTTTTTATCAAGTTTTGGAGGTACCTATAATGCTTATCAAATTTTCATTTCAGCCATAAAATATATTTGTATTCAAAAGGACACTTGATTATAAGAGACGTATTTATTAATAGTTTCATGAGTTCATTAATATAAAAAAATACTTTCGTGGTGTTTCCGTAAAACTATATATATCACTCCAGATCGTGTCAGAATAGACTTTGTATATTGTTCAGGTCTTCACAGCTATGTCCCGCCAGGCAACGTACTTTACCGCAAGTACCCTTCAGAAAAATAATGTGCAGGGTTAGCCTGATAGATGACCTGCTGGGCAGTAAGTGGAGACCCACGTGATCAGTACAGCTTCAACTGGAATGCATGCATGGGAAAGAACCGTCTGACAGATATATAAACGCCCATCCCAGAGAAGAGGAGATCAGTGACATTGCAGACGAGAATTGAAGGTTCATACTTCGGATGAGCGACCACAGAGTAACGCATGCGCTGACTGACAGTTCCTTGAATTTTCACCTATTGCAATGAATGTTGTATTCTCACAGAGAAGGTCCATGCCTTGAGCGACTAGTGGGACTCAAACCTCAAATGGAATTCGTACATACGATCCATTGCTAAAGATGCTGGAAAAAAGGTCGGTTCTTCCAGTAACTACCTGACTCCTCCTGCTATCTTCCTATCTTTACAAAAGCCAGTTCAGGCCTAAAATTGAGTACTCATGCTAAATATGGGCAGGGGCTGCCCAGTCTTTCCTTACCGGTCTCGATAGAGTTCAGAAGCGTCTTCACGTCCTTGTGGGTGACAATTTTTTCCGTCCTTTCTCACAGACGAAACATCGCTCTATCGTTATTTCCATGGAAAGTGTTCGAACGAACTACATTCCTTAGTTCTAAACTTCATAGCTAAGACCTACCATGCCACACCCAGTGTAGCGAACCACTCCCATTCCCATCGTATTCCTGTGGTAAGATGTAGGTTCCAATCGGGCAGCTTATTTTCGCGAACCGTTGCTCTGTGGAACCGACTCTCAAGAGGATACTTCCCTGATCACTATAATCTTAACTTGTTCAAGTATAGAGTTTAAACGCTACCTTCGTCACATATCCCTATAAATTTTGCCTCTTACTCGGTAACCCTCCACCTCGAGTGGCTCTCGGACCTTGTCAAGGGTGAACATTATTGTAAAGAACATTGCCAAAGCACTGGAAGGAAATAAAATATATGATTAAATATGAAAGAGTAAGCTTCTAATGTCTGTTGGGGTTTCAAACCTGATATGTCCCGAAAAGGGATTTATTTGATCGAAGTAGCTAAGTGGTTTAGGCTACTGTAACTGAGTAGAACGATCTAGCAGGTAGCAGTAATGGAACTGGTACTAGTCGTAGTCGCAGTCAATAGGTGTAGGCAACAGGCGTAGACCAATAGGATAGCCAATGGCGTAGTCCAATGGGCGTCGTTAATAGGTGTCCTCCTGTACCTCTGTATTTATGGCTGACACCATCCAATTATATTCCTGGGAGGGGTAACACAGGTGTATCCATATTCATTACATCAAAACCTCAAGTGGAATATATTTGTGTAATGAAAACTCGGAATCTAGTTCGGCTTAATGTGCCTTTATTGAACGTAACTGGAGAATCTTGCCGTTTTGGCTAATGGTGTGACTTAGTTATACAAATCATAAGTGGAGGTAATCGGGTTGTCTTACCACAATTTGTATCATGGTTAAAAATTCTGGAAGAATGGTTAGTTTCTTATACCATTCCAAGAACTCTACAATTGCCTATGTTAACTACTAAATCGATGTCCTTTTCTAGAGCACTTGCCAGGTTTACTTAGTAGCAAGTCCGACAGACCCGACAAAGACAGATGTAAATGGTTGTGTCATCCACATAAATACCCAGTTAAGAACTGACGACATCGGGAAGATCATTGCCAATTCCACACGACCTTCTTTACACGATTTGTTAGGAACGACTGAATTAAGCCAAATATGACAGTAACTCATGACGTATTGGAATAAAATAAAATATAATGTTAAATACAAGAGATTAAACCTCGGCTTATCATTATTTGCCGTAACATATAAGAGTACAAAAAATTTATGAGTCTGTTAAAATGTCCGTAATAATCTGAGCTCATCTGAAAAAGTATTGAAAAGAAACAAGCATAGCAATGAAAAACTCCAAGAACACTGATTTCCAAAATGGATTTTTGCTTTTATTTGAAATAAGAGAAGAAAAGGAGGAATATGATTCAATATTTTCATTTTTTTTTTCTTTTTGGTTCATGATTTGATATGGCAGAAAAAAACATATCACGCACACATTTTGCTGACTGAAGAAGCATCAAAAGTTTGAGTTGGGAAAAGGTCAGGTGGAAGGAGGTTAAAAGGGTGTTGACGTGGACATATTGCGGAAGAGTTTTTGATTGGATGAAGTTATCTATTGGGGTCATTTGGATTTTACAAATACAAAACTGGTACCTTAGAAAATTTTTCAGCTGAAAATCAATGTTTTCTTTTCAAGAATGATTTTGATGTAATTCCAAACCAAAATTAAAATCTTGAACCTTGTCGCCAGCTGTCCTCGACTTACATTTTTCAGTGCCATATGTGAGCTGCTTATTGAAACAATTTATTAAAGAGTTTCAAGACATTGGAAACTTCATTGGATATGACTTAAATAGACTAAAGTCCATATAACTATGTAAGAAATCGGGGATTAATTCTATACTGTACTGATATTATAAACCGGATCCTCATTTCTAAAATGACAAGAAAATCTATATTTTTGCATCTGACAAATTATTACAAATTATTTCCAAAGAATATTTTATTTTTTTTTAGTTTTTCCATGGACCTACGTACTTAAGTAGTGTCTACTCCTTCTTATCAGAAGTGTTTCCATTAAGCTTTTTTTTATGTGCCTCTCAGTAAAGATTGTCTTATTTTGCTATCTCTACTAATCTCTGTCCTGCCAAACAATTACACAAGCTCGTTAGATAGCTTATTTACTGCTTTCCTCTCTCAGTCTAACCTTCAATATACCCTGTGAGTGTCAAATTTTCTAAGCCCACTTTCTTCATGATGTGTTCTAGGATTTTCAACTATCTCTCCCTAAATGCAAAGTATAAGTGTCCTTTTTGTTTCCATTTTCTCTAAAACTTTATTGTTGCTTACATGTTCAGTTCATGGTACTCTCATCATCCTACTGTAGAACCACGTTTCTGTTGCCTCAAGTTTGTTTTTTTTCATTTGTGAGGAGATTGTTAAGAATTAACTGTCATATAAAAGGAACAATATTACATAACAGTTTAGTATTGTTTTATTTGTTACTAACAAGGTTTTCCTGTTTCTTAATACTTTGTTTAGCTTTTGGAAAGCATCTTTCACTATCCTAATGCACCTTCGGATTTCAGTGCTGTACTTTGCGTCCTCTGTTGAAGCACTTCCCAGATATTTAAATTGTTGTAATTGCTTGATTTTGATATCTCCAATTTGTAATTGGGCTGAACTTTTTTGCCAACAACTTTGCATTCTATCTTCATTGCAATTGATGTTTAGTCCTTTCTTCTCATTTTTCTTCACTAGCTTCTTTCAGAGTTCTTGTAGCTTCCTTCTTGTGTTTGCTTATCAACACTGTGTCATCTGCGTATCTTATGTTGTTAAGATTATGGCTGCCAATAATAAATCCTGATAGGACATCTAATTCTCTCAGCATTGCCTCGCTGTATGTTGTGGACCCGGAAGAGGTCCAAAAGAAAACTTAAACTCAGGCAATTCAGTGAAAACGTATTATTAACAAAAAGAATGAATACAGAAGTGTTGCACATTCGTCTGATGGCTAAGTAGAGTAGTCAACTTGTCTTCTGCCTACGTCCTCTTTGATTTTTATAATATAGTCATAAGACGAGTTTATTTTGTCCATGAAGATAGGTCTCCATAACACTGTAGAAGTTGAACATTGTATATACTCATGTATAAGCTGACTTCATATATAGTGTAACTCCTGCATGCATTTTTTGCATGAATTTTAATCCCTTCAAAAAAATTATCTGTATATATTTCAACCAGTCACTGAAAATTCATGATTTTTAAGCCCTTCAAAAAAATTATCTGTATATATTTCAATCAGTCACTGAAAATTCATGATTTTTAACCCCTTCAAAAAAATTATCTGTATATATTTCAATCAGTCACTGAAAATTCATGATTTTTAACCACTTCAAAAAAAAATATTGCCTCTATATCATGTGACCAGCTATTTTTTTAGCATAAAAACTTGATCATAAAAAAACTTGCACTATAATCAAGTATAAGGGAAAGTAAAAAATGATCCGCACTCTTTTTAAAGATATGTTATGCCGAAAGTGTAGATAATTTTTTACTTACCTTTGTATATACGCTATGTTTGGTGAGAAGACACATCCTTATTTTGCACTCCTTTTTATTTTTGTATATTTATGAGACTCATTTTTTATCCGGAGGCGGTTTTGCTGCCAGTATAGATTCTGGATAATTCTAATATCCTTCCCAAAGTTACCTTACTTGATAAAAAAAGTTTTAAAGTTTTATTTCATTGCAAATGAAAAATGCTTTTAAGTATCACATAGCTAACTCCCTGTATGCTCTTAACTAGAAACTGAATTAATAGAATAAAAAATGCTTTTGCATACACCTAATAATATATATATATATATATATATATATATATATATATATATAGATAACTAGACTCGTTTCGAAAAACCCTTGAATTTTTGATTTGCTAATCAAATCAATCTCGAGGGAAAAAAGGTTTTAAAAAAAAGAAAGAGCTACAAACATGAACTTCTGCCGACAAAAAAATCGCACAGATGCAGGTCTGAAGCCCAAAGAAAAAACCCCGATACGAGTAAACAACTAACTAACAAAAGCACTCAATACAACCGTAGAGCAGACCTAGATACACCTAGTGAGCCAGACAAACCTACCTAGGTTTCACCTAAACGGATCGTCAGGGAAAGTCAAGCTTGACTTTCCCTGACGATCCGTTTAGGTGAAACCTAGGTAGGTTTGTCTGGCTCACTAGGTGTATGTCTCTCTCTCTATATATATATCTATATATTATATAGTTAAACCTAGAGAGCCAGACAAACCTACCAAGGTTTCACCTAAGCGGATCATCAGGCTTAAATAGGTCTGCTCTACTCTGTATTGAGCACTTTATTTAGTTATTTTGGGTACTTTCATCAGGGTTTTTTCTTTCAGCCTTGGACTCGTATGCTGGACGATTATTTTTGGTTAACATACATGTTCTTGGTTCTTTCTTTTTTTATACCTTTTTTTTTCCCTTTGGTTCATTTGCAAATTCACACACCGAAGGTTTTCTGAGCAAGTATATTTTCTTATACTTATAAGATTTCTACTCATACACATAGCCACATGATTGGAGAAAGACAGTGTTGCACTAATTATATTACTGGTAAGGGCTTGTCTGATTTGAAGATAGTAGCATTCAAGAAGTTGGCTTCTATCTGAGTCTGAAAATTGGCATAAGTAAGAAATATGAAACTACTTTGGCCACCAAAACTTAAATAGGAGAAACGAGATGTTTGTTTATTTTTTCTCCAGGAAATACAGTTTTGAACAAAAGGTATTTATATTTAATCTCACTTGCCATTAGAATAAGATTTGATTTCTGATGAACAGAAAGTAAAACACCTGGTGTTGAATGAAAGCCTGAAGATTATATTTCTAAAATTGGAAGCAACAGGGTTCTATGTGGTTTGGAAGCGTTGGCGCACATCAAAGAAAAATCTCCAAAAAAGGGATTCTCAGGAAAGGATAAGAAATGTTTTTCAAATTTATTTAGTTGAGATTTTCCTTTGTTGGCCAGTTTTGTGTTGGACATGAATTGGGGTGGGGGAAGGGCAATATTTCCATCAATATTTTTTTTGTTTTTTTCTTTGTTTTGTATTTTTTTAATTGATTTTATTTTTTATATTTTTAATTTTTTTTTTTCCTCTTAGAAAATCTTTGGAAAAATTTTAAATAAAAAAAAATTGAAATTATTTTTTTTCTTTTCTGTAAAACTTTTCCAAAGCAGAAAAAAAAAGTTAAAAATTTTGTCAAAACATGTAGATATATATTTATCAAAAATTATACGACAACATTTTTTTTATTTCTTCTTTCTTTCTTTTTTAACTAGTTTTAGTGAAATTTTTCTTTGTTTTTTTGCTTTTATTTCTTGCTTTGTTTTGTTTTTTTTAAATTATACTCTAGAAATTAATTTTTGTGTATAAATAACACAGGACAGCCATAAAATGCACACACTTTTTTGTACACACATTACATATATATATATATATATATATATATATAAATTTATACTGAAACATTTTTATTTTTTATTCGAATTTTGCATTGTGTATAGTATTTGCCTTGACAGCATTTTCCCCTCATTTTCTTGGTTTCTCACCAAAATGCAGCAAATGGAATAGAAATATTGGTCAATGTCCATACATTTTCAGGTCACAAACGATACCAAATTCTAATTCATATTCATAAACTATTCACAGACTCTCTGAAATTCCCCCTGCCTAACCAGCTGAATTTTTTTTAAACAGGAACCATTCTAATGGCATTTAATCTGAGTGATGTTAACCATGAGTGATTTCTTATTTTTTACCCGCTGAAGAAGGTTAGAGAATTGGCCAGCTAACAATAGTGACAAAACAATTAAAGTATGAGACTGTTAATCCAAACATCTATAAGAATAATTAAAAAAAAAAACAGTTTTAATGATCTGAAGTTTTCCTTATCAGGTTGTTTTGTCTTGACAAAATATTTGTAAAAAATGTACAACTTTTGTTTTGCTGTTTATTATAAAAATTAAAACCTGGATAAAATTTTATTTAGATAATTGTTTTCATTGATATATTTTAAAAAACGTTTGTCCTCTTTTCATTCGATGTTTTGCTTTGAATAATTAGTCTTTTTGTTGCTGTTAAATCCTAAATTCTAAAGTAAAACTAAAGCAAAATAAAAAGCTTTATTTATTTTTGCAAATATTGTTTTTTGTCCAGCTCAAATAAATCATGGCTTTTAAAGACTTCCATATTTCACCATTCAATTCAACATTGCTTTTCGTAACAAAATAGCATAAGAGAATAGTAGTAATAATAATAAAAAGTGAGATACCTCAGTGATATTGAAATAAATATGTCCTCATTTACATGTGAGCAAATAGACTTTTACATATCGTCCTTCTGTTAATTAAGAAGGAGCCCACAAGTAGTAAACTTTGAATCCCACACTTCATAACAAGTACGAAATGATTTGTGGAATAAATGCTTTTTATCAAATCCTAATTAAACAAATGATGAATTTTAAATTTTCAGATTGTGACAAGCCATAAACTATCAGATCATGAGAAAACTAAATTATCAAATCATAACAAACCCTAGATTATCAGATTATTATCATATTGTGACAAACCCTAAATTATTGCATCATGGCAAACTGTAGATTATCAGATCATGACAAATCCTAGATTATCAGATCATGACAAATACTAGATTATCAGATCATCACATCATGAACAACTGTAGATTATAATATCATGAAAAACCATAGATTATCACATGAAAAACCCTAGATTATCAGATCATGAAAAACTGACGATTATCAGATCATGACAAACTCTAGGTTATCAGATGATGACAAACCCTAAATTATCAGATTGTGACAAACAATAGGTAATGACAAACCATAGATTATCACAAACCCTCGATTATCTGCTCATGAAAAACCTTAGATTATCAGATGATGACAAACCCTAAATTTTCAGATTGTAACAAACAATGGGTAATGACAAACCTTAAATTATCAAATCATATTAAAACTAAAGAGGTTCTTTTCATAATTAATCTATTATCTGTTAAGTCCACCATGAGAAGCAAGGTGTTATACAATCATCTAAAAGAAGCTAAATTTGGTCTCTCCAGAATCTACTTAAATGGTATGGTAATTGGCAAAAGAAAGAGAGGTAGACAAACAAAATGATAGCATGCAAATATGCATGAATTGTCCAGTCTTAAAGTAACACTATTAAATATGGATACTCAGGGAAAAGCTCTTTGGAAATAACCATTTTATGCTAGTAAGCAATCTGATATAGGTACAGATACCAATTTAAGAATAAAAATTAGAAAAATTAGAAAAATAATGAGAATATTTCTCAGAATTACTTTTATTTAAAAAAAAAAGGAATGAAATGTTCTTAAAATTTGTCTTCCTTTGACGTCAAATTTATTAGAAAAGCCAGAATTGTAAGGAAAGGAATATTTGCAATATTTTCTGCATTTCATTAGTTCAAGGTTTTTTTTAATAATCTGTATACAAGTAATTTAATTAACACTTTTTCTGTATCATAAAAATAATAAGTATATTATAAATCCTTAATCCCATAGAAAGATAAAAAAAATATTCTTGAGTTAATTTTGGTCCAATAAGCTTTCATATGTATCTATTACGGCATTTGATTTTTCATCCTGAAAACTTGTCAGCATGAATATTAGCTTTTTCTAAACTATTCTAAAATTAACATTGGGACCATTTGCAATGTGGGTACATGTGAACATTGACTTTTTGTTCCAATTGGATTGGTCAGTCAGATTAACCAATCAAATGATTTCCTGCTTCTTGGGTCGGAAGTAAACATACTTGGTGAGCATGGACACAATACATGGCATCTGCTTTTTTTTGGAAGTGAATTCCTCATTTGTGCAGGATTCGAAATCATAGGCGACAATATGGTTAACAAGTGTCAGCATGTGCATGAGTTCCATCTCTTCACCATGGTTCTCCAAAATGATGCAAAGAGCTTGGATAAACCAGGAACCATCTTCATTGTTTCTCCAAGAATAATACCCTGAAAAAGAACAAGTACAACAAAGACTTCATAATAGTAATAATATTTTTTTCTTTTTTGTCAAATTTTAATATATATATATATATATATATATTATTCTAGATTTAGTTATGTGATCTTTGTTCCTTCACTGATAGACCACATGAACCCCTAGCAGAAAAACAACCTGAAATCATTATACAACTTGTCTCGTGTTTCTATGTATTTAGAGAGTCTTGATAAAATACAAACATCTGCAATTTTATTGGTTCTGACCTGGCATCTCAGCTTCAGTCACTTTCCCACCATCATAGCATAGTTTCCATGAACCTTTTCTATAAATATTTTCATGGTAATTGTTCAGATGAGCCATCCTCTATGGTGCCTAGATCTTATGAATTAGTATGAATTGCAGTACTAGATTGGCAGCTAGGTCTCATCATTTTACAGTTGAAAGGGCTACATGTAACCATAAGTTCTATGCTAACAGTCTCTTCTCTTACACTTCTTGCTTGTGGAACTCTCTTCTGGCCTCTCGCTTTCTAGTTAACTTTGATCTTCAGAAACTTAAATGCAATTGTCTTTTTAATAAAGTTTGTATTTTTGCTATATCTCTTAATTCCTGTTCCACCAAGAATTTATAGAAGTGCATACTTTCTTCTGTGTGCCGTGTCCCTTCAGGACGTGGGCGATTATGGCTCTCCACAACTTTTTATCATGTGTAGCCCTTAGTAAAGTTTCATCTTTTTCCTATATCACCTAATCCCTGTTCTGCTAATCATTTACACGAAGGTAGGTTATCTATTGTTTTCATCTGACCCTCTTGTCTTCGATAGTGTTTTTCTAAGTGTAGCTTAGATGTGGCACAAAGTATGGAGCACCTAGTGAGGATCAAACTCACTACTCACTCGTAACTGATCTAGCAAGACGAGATTTCTAACGACTATACCACATCAGGTCGTCCCCCTTTTGTCTTCAACATGTCTTGGGAGTGTCAAATTTTCTAAGCCCCCTTTCCCCATTATGTGCCTTATTTTCAAGTGTCCATTTCTCTTGTATGTGACTGCAAGTTGTCTTTCAATATGTTATATTCAGAGAGATATTTGAAAATAGGAGAGAAAAGTCCTTTCATATCTTCTTTCAGAGAAGATATGAAAGGACTTTTCAGTAAAGAGATTAACTGAAAAGTCCTTTCATCTCTTCTCTCTTAACTGAAAATGCTTGTTTGAAAGACTCAGTAAAATAAGCCAAGAAATCTGTAATTTTTATTCATAATGAATCAAGCAATGATTAATTTGAGAGAGTACCTAGATAGGTGACCGCCTGGGAATATCAGGTCTTGTAACCTTGAATGTAGAAGTGCTACAATGGATAACAGTTTGTAATTGGAAATCAGGGAGCCAAGCTCCAATTCCAGTCAGTTTTGTTAAATATGCACAAAGGGAAAGGTATGAATCTGCCTCTTCTCCAACAGCTATGGGTTAATTAGTAGAAACTGTATCAGCAAAATCATTATTCTTACAATCTAAAAACATTTTCTGGCTTTAAATAGCATGTACAGTGTTGATAAGCCATTAAATAAATAACATGTACAGAGGTGATAAGCCATTAAATAAATGACATGTACAGACTTGATAAGTCATTAAATAAATGACATGTACAGACTTGATAAGCCATTAAATAAATGATACAGAGATGATAAGCCATTAGAAAAAACAAAGAAATCAATCAGTCTACCTGGAGTGGTTGAATAGGCGAAGAGAAAGTCTGCTTCTGTGGGGACAGTCCTCATGATGACGTCTGCTGCTGCCACAGCATCCACGCTATCATCTTCTGTAGTAGGAGAAGCATCAACAACATCAACACCATCATCCATTTTGGTCCCTCGACAGGCCTACAAATATAAACAACAAATCAGCCTGAAAAGAAAGTTACAAATCAGGGGCTTAAAATCTTTCAAGAGATCAACATGCAAAGATATTTCCTTCTCTAATTTGTGTTGCCCACACATCTTTTGCTGTGATGCATCATTATTATTTTTCAGAAGTTTTTTTTTCTAGGAAAATGCTGTCACCCAACTGAAACGGATGAACCTTTACATGCAATGTTGCTCTGTTCTCGAAAAACAAGATAAAAGTTACAAAGGGACATAGTACACAAAAGAAGAAGGACACGCTTGAGTAAATGGATAGCAGAACAAGGTTTAGGAGAGATAACAAAAAAAAAACAGAAACTTAAAGAGCTAGAAATGACAGGAAATTGTGGAGAGCCATGATCGTGTACATCCTGAAGGGACACAGTACACAAAAAAAGAATGAGCTTGAGTAAATAGATGGCAGAACAAGGCTTAGGAGAGGTAACAAAAACACAAAATTTATTAAGAGCACCACAGGACAGGAAATTGTGGAGAGCCATGATCGACTACATCCTGATTGTACATGGCAGATAGAACACAAACACAAAGAAATGAAGATATTTTCCTCAACAAAAAGAAAAACTTGCAACTTTATTCTATAACTTATTTTTTGACAACTGTTTATGTACCTAAAAAAAAATGTGGCTATGAAAACATTAAGTGGAACAATCTCTGTATTGTTAATTTTCATATCTCATTTAATCTGTTTATATCTAGTTTTAATCTTTCTTTACCCAGGTGAGTCTGCTTCTCTTTGAGCAGCCATTGATAGTGTGTACATATCTATATCTGTAGGGATGCTTCCTGAATCTTGAAGCCAGTTCTTAGAGATTATTTCCAGAACTGGTTAAAGCTTAGCAGAGAAGTGACCATTCATATCAGGTATTGTCCAAGCGGATGTATTGATTGCCTGTTTAAACATTGGATAATGAAAACAGTCTTGAGAAACATTCCTTATGTCAATAGGAACTTGAAAAATACCAACCGATTGGTGAAGGCAAACAGAGATGAACGAAGGAAAACAAAAATGGTCTAAAAGTTTGAAGAATCTAATTTTGGTCAGTCATTTCACTGGCGGCAAGCATTGAATTCCTCAGATTGTCAGTAGAGATTTGGAATGAAAATAGTGTTGTTCTTTTTCAGATTTTTTTAAAAGATTTATTTATTTTTATATCGATGCCAGTAATGGTGATTCACAAAGATAAACAAGTGCACATTTCTGTATAAATTATATATATATATATATATATATATATATATATATATATATATATATATATATATATATATATATATGAATTTAAATCATATATATATATATATATATATATATATATATATATATAACCAGTGTAGGGTTGGTATAGATGGAATAAAATTCTGATAACCAAAAAACACTATTTTTTTAAAAAAAGTGCTCAATATAGAGTAGAGCAAATGATATTTATTCAAAAATTATAACATAAACATGTTATAACATCACTACAAAACTAGTGTTGATTTCGCTATCAACATCATTACTTGATAAGACACCAGAAGTATTGAAACAAAATGGCTATTTTTGTTATGTTATAACATGATTATGTTATAATTTTTGAATAAATATTATATATATATATATATATATATATATATATATATATATACATAAACTACACTTGTCTTGGAAAACCTTCGGTTTCTTGATTTGCTAATGATCAAATCAATTTCGAAAAGAAAGCACTTAAAAAAAAAACTAAATTAAAAAGAAAAAAAAAAAAGAAAAGCGCTAGGAACATGAAAAAAAAAAGAAAGAGCTATGAACATGAACGTCTGTTGAAAATAATTGTACAGCATACAGGTCCAAAGCCCAAAGAAAAAAAAACCGATACAAGTAATCAACTAACTAAAAAAGTACTCAATACAAAAGTAGAACAGGCCTAGTTAAACCTACCAAGGTTTCACCTAAGCTGATCATCAGGGAAAGCTTAGGTGAAACCTTTAGGTTTGTCTGGCTCTCTAGGTTTGACTATATATATATATATATATATATATATATATATATATACATTAGAAGGAAAATTCACGAAAGTGCTGCTATTGAATCTTATCAAAATATAAATCTGTGCCCTGGATTTTTTCAATATCTCCATTCCTGAAATAATTATTTTCCCAAACCAAGATACATGACAAAAAAAAAATGGTACAAAATTAAAAGAAAAAACTTTTTAAATCCATAAGCTTAAGTTATTCAAAATATATAACACATAAATTAATCCTAAACTAAAATACGAATTTACATATATATATATATATATATATATATATATATATATATATATATATATATATATAGTAAGGTTTCCCTTTTCCCCGTCTCACCCACTGCCATCATGTTATGTTGATTTTTGTGATTTCCTCTGTTAACTCTTTTCTCTTCTATGAGTTTCAAATTCTCCAAACCCTCTTCTCTCATTATTTTTCTTAGAAATTTCATCATTATCATTCTAATTCTAAATATAAGCATACTTTTGGTTTTCGTTTTCCTTAAAACTTTCTCATAATTCACATTTTCAGTTCATGGCATGCTCAGCATCCTTCTGTAGAACCACATTTGTCTAACGTCTTTTTGCTGAGAGCTACATTTTCTTTCAACACTTCTTGGCTAGTATATATTTGATAAAAGCAGAGGTCTACTCCAAAAAATAATCTTTATAAGAATAATAAAAAAGCAAATATATCTACTCCAACACAAGTACCCTCTAAAAATAATCTTTATAATAATTTTTTTATCTTGGCCAGATGACTATTCTCCAACCCCTCGGTGAGTTTGGTACTCTCTAAAACTAACATTTATAATAATAACAAAAAAAGCAGGAGTCATACTCAACAGATTCCAGCTAGACTCTGTAGTCTGTTGCCTTACGGATACTTATCCATTTTGGTTTGGTTTGGTTTGGTTTGGTTTACGGCATATCAACCTCAATGGGTTATTTAATGCCAACAAAATTTTCATTGTTGGTAATATTTTTTTCCAAAAATCTATTTTTGTTAATATGTTTTCCTTCAAAAATTTATTTCTGGAAATATTTTTTCCTTCAAAAATCTATTTCTGGAAATATCTTTTCCTTCAAAAATCTATCTTTGGTAAGAATTTTCCTTTGCTGGTAATATTTGTTTTTCAAAAATGTTTTGCTGGTAATTATTTTTTTTTTATTTCTGGTATTAAACCTTATTTTTACACTTTCATGTTTTGACTCAAGTTTGGGTGTTAACTACTTGCCCATGGCTGGGACCCCAACAGGTGCCGCACTCCTGGGTCAGGGTGGACCTGGGAACACCAGCAACCAAGAGCCAGTTCCACACTCCTCAAACCATCCTGAACAGAGGCCATGCAGTTGGACGTAGTTTATTGTCTTACCTAGGACACGGATGTAGTTTATCATCTTACAGGGATACTTATAGGTAGTTAGTACCTATAGTTTAGTCACTCATGGGGGTGACAGGTTATTCCATTATATCAGTTTACAATGTTCCATATATTTTTATCATGGGAAACATTATTTTTAGTGGATTATTTGAGTAGATGTTCCATTTATTTATTAAACAGTATATTTATTTATTTTTGTCTATCAGGTTGAATCTTCAAGAAATCTTATTAAAGAAAAATACATGCCCTCCAGTAGGATTTGAACCTGCATTCCCTTGGGTAGAGGGTAAGTGTTGTTAGATCCGACATGCTTTAGACTTAATGATTGCATGAAAACGTATGAAAGTGAAACTGGCAGTCATGATCAGTCATGGCTCTCTCGAAATTTGATTTAAAATAAAATAAAGCACTGCCGTTTAATATGCCATAGAGCACTCTTTTTTCCTGTGTGCATCTATAGCAGACTTTTAAGAGCTTCTTATTCTATTATTATATATTTACTCTCACTGTTACTGTATATATAAACATTTGAAGTTATAATTGTTTTTATTTATAGATGGTTGGTTTTGTTATGTGTATTACTTTGAGGACTATATATATATATATATATATATATATATATATTAAGACATGTTTTATTAAATAATTTAGACATGTTCTGTCTACTTATTCTTGATAGGATCCTTTCATATTTGCAAATGAGCGAATAAGGTTATTATAAGGTTATTAAAAGACCTGAATAACACATCCAATATTTCTAAACATTTACAACACATTTGTCCACACTCACAATTCAGAAAAATCCTCATTGAAAATACCTCTATACTTTTCCACAAAAAGAATAAACACAAACAAAAAATTCTTGAATCTATTTATATCAAAAATTGAAACCAAACCTCAATGAAATTAACTATGAATACTCCACAAACATTTTAAAATGTGTACAGTAGTCTTTAAATGTTAGTGCTTGTCATTATAATTTTTTTCATTTATCTAGCAACTACTCAAGTCTAGAATTTTCTGCAGAATACCTAGTTATCTTCTCTTAAAAGGTGTCCGTCACCCAAGCTATGAAACAGCGTTCATGACTCCACATATAAAAATGGTAATTTTAAGATGACCACAACAATTTTTGTTCTTCAAAACCATGAACATTAAATACTTACTCTATAATTAACAATAGCCTGATTATGACATTATGCTATGTCAAAAGTACTTTGAATTATGAGCCAACACGATGTTTTCCACTCATCTTTTAATAACCGCACAAAAAAAGCTTATCTGTGAATATGAAAGGATCCTATCGAGAATAAGTAGACAGAACATATTTAAATTATTTAATGAAACCTGTCTTAATGAAAATATATGCCAAACTATATCCAGCATTTCATATATATATATATATATATATATATATATATATATATATATATATATATATATATAAAAGAAATATACCCGTAAATGAGTTGTGCTATATTCATGGGATAAAGTGCTCAATATCAGAGATAGAGCATGTGTAAATACAAAAATGAACAAGAAGTCAACACTTAGAGGCGACAGGCTGTTTCATGCTATATACAATTGACAGGCTTATTGCCACTAAGTATATATATATAAAATATATAAATATACATACATATATATACATATATATATATATATATATATATATACACATATATATCTGTGTATATATATATATATATATATATACACACATATATATATGTATGTATATATATATATATATATATATATATATATATATATATATATATATATATGTATATAAATAAAAAGAAAAGAACAGTAAGATATATAATCCGAAACATGAATTTTGTTTTTAGCTGTGTATTTAAAACCCAGTAATTTTAAGAGTTACTGCAAAATTCGCTTGAGGATGAAATGGAACTAATGTCTTTAATTTAATTACAAAATTAAATTCAAATTTATTTAGCTTCCATTTTTGAAACATGGTTAGAACTGTGTAGCGAAAAAAAAAAAATATATTTTAAATCAATTAATTTATAATATATATATATATATATATATATATATATATATATATATTTATTATTTATAAAAAAAATTATAACATAAATATAAATATAAAATTAAAAAATAGCCATTTTTTTTTCAACACACAAATGTCTTATCAAGTGATCACTGATAAGACACCTATATAAAAGTTGAAGAAAACAAAAAGAATATTTTTGTAAATTTTATAACATACTTTGTTAATATATTTTTTTTAAAAAAAATTATATCTGCTCTACTTTGTATTGAGCACTCTTTTAAGAATAGTAATTGTTGGTTATTGGAATTCATTCCGTATATACCAATTATATACTTGATATATATATATATATATATATATATATATATATATATATATATATATATATATATCAACCTAACCTTATTTAACAGTGGAAATGGAGTGTTAAAAGTATTTTTAAAATAGAAAATACTCAAAAAAATGTAATAAACATTCCTATGGTGTTGGGAAGAACTGACCTGAAATCATATACAGTTGAGGCACTTTATGAGGGAAGGATGCAACGCCTTTGAGGATGTATATCTCTGATTCGCTAATTAATATGCAGTCCTGGAAATGGGATGTGTGTGAGCATGTGTGGTCATCAAAGGCAGGTTATGTAAGCCATCTGAAAGGTTACTATAACAACCAGAAGCAAGCTAACTATCATCCTACCAAATATACCTATATTGTTTCAAAGTCATCATCTAGAGCAGTGTTTCTCAACCGATGTTCCCTGGAACCGCAGGGTTCTTCAAGAGGTTCTTTGGGTCTCTGTAAGAAACAGTAATAAATAAGCTAATGCATTATTGAGTAATTTTTACTATATATTCCTAATTTTGGGATGGTCACATGGCTGAGTGGTTAGAATGTTCTCTTTCTGACCATGAGACCTGAGTTCGAATCTTACCATGGTTGATTTGTCATAAAGGCGACTTCTTGATGTTATTGGACTGGAGAAGGTGATCCCGACATGCGGCACCTTTGGAAAGTGCCTGAAAACCATACCATAGGTTCACCCAAGCCTTATGAGTGAAACTGGATAGATGGAACCCTTGGGAGTCATCAGTGATTGTGCTAGCATGAAGTCCCAAGTCATCATGACCGAGAGTTTGAGTGTGCTAGCCTTGTTCAGACTGTTGATCATGCTAGATAATGCGCTCTCTCCCAGAAACTGTAACTAAGGTCTGCTCAGCATAGTTGCAATATAAACCACATGTGGGTTCTATGGGTGTTGAAAAAACACAAATGTGCCTGAGCAGGCGTCAGTAATGGGGATTAGCTAGATGTCCTAGTAGACTGGCATCCTTGGATTCGAGTGGCTGCAGCATTTACTTTTATTCCTAATTTTACTATATATGTAAGGCATAGTATTAGAAAACCTTTGGTTATTATAATGAAGACTTCAACTTCTTATATTATTTAAAATTATAATAATCATAGGGAATATATTTAGTGATGTTTATATGGCATCAGGGTGAAATTGCCATCATGGTTTAGGGGACAGGACTCACTTAAGTACAGGGTGAGTGTCAATATGTTTACCACATGAACTATGATAAACATAGAAAAGGGATAGATAATAATAATGATATATAATAATTTTTATACAGGGTTTCCCTGAGACATGAAAACTATTTCAAGGGTGGTACAAGGATAAAAAAAAATGAGAAATGCTGATGTACAGTATAAGCATATTGTCTGGTAATAATTCAATAGATTTATTTGATCTTCTAACCCCAATGATCATCATTCAATAAAACTTTGAAATTGGTCAAGATTCAGAATTATCCATTTTAATGAAAATTCAACTGAACAACCTCATTCTTTGATGCAGCCAATTAAACAGTTTTAATTAATTACCTGCTTGGAATACGTTACCTCTCCTTGAATTGAATTAAAAATCTATCATGACCATGAAATGTAGAAATTAGTGTTGAAAAAGGTTAATTCTATGCAAAACAAACATAATGTTATGTTGAAAGTCATCACCTGAATAGCTTACCTGTCCTACAGGTAAAACCGAAAATAAACAAGTGGTGTCATTGCAGGTAATTTATCATTGAGATATGAAAACTACTTCAAGGGTTCCATAAGGGTTAAACAATTGAGAAACACTGGTCTAATCTATTTTCAATTTCCTTATTGCCTATACTAAAATCCCTGGTTATTATAATAAAGGCTTCAAACTCATATTAATAAAAATTATAATAATCATAGAGAATGTATTTAGCGATGTCTTCACCTTCATTGGTTAGTGGTCAGGATCTGGACGTGGTGGATTCTTGTACCATTGAGTGACGCTTGCATGAACGAATGCAAATATAATTGATAGATATTAATAATGGTATATGATAATTTTTAATGCAAGATTTCCCTGAGACATGAAAACTATTTCAAGGGTTCCATAAGGGTTAAACAGTTGAGAAACGCTGGTCTATTCTATTTTCAATATCCTTATCGCCTATACTAAAATCCTTGATTATTATAATAAAATATAAAAGATATATATATATATATATATATATATATATATATATATATATATATATATTAATAATGGTATATAATAATTTTTATGCATGGGTTCCCTGAGACATGAAAACTATTTCAAGGGTGGCACAAGGGTAAAAAGGTTGAGAAACCTTTGTTCAATTTTCAATTTCCTTATCGCCTATACTAAAATCCTTGGTTATTATAATAAAATATAAAATCCTTGGTTATTATAATAAAATATAAAATCCTTGGTTATTATAATAAAATATAAAAGATAAAAGATATTATAATAAAATATAAAATATATATATATATATATAACTCTTATAATAAGGAGGTTTTCAATAAACATAGTGATTTTTATAATTCTGCACTAAAAATAGTGGATACAAAAATACCACTATTCAATATAAAAAACCCTATTAATTGCAAACATAATAAGAAAAGAAGATCTAGAAAGGTTATTTGGTTCCTCCCCCCCTTTCAATGTTATGGTCAAAACTAAATTAGGGCGTATATTTATTTAACCTAATCAAAAAACATTTCCCCAACCCTGAAACTAACCCAAAAAGTAAAATATTTAATCCTAATACCCTTAAATTAAGCTATAGTTGTGCTGATAACCTAGAGAAGATAATTAAAAAAACATAACCAACAACATAGTCTTTAACAAGTATAGGAATTCAAAAAGGCTTGACTAATCA
>CAHIKZ030001334.1:0-72500 GCA_903632075.3 Acanthosepion pharaonis | reverse complement strand
TTTTACAATGCACAAGGCTAGGGAACCACTCAAGATAGATGGTTACATGTAAGAGACATAGTTTATGAGGATAGGTGGGAAAGATAATGGCTCTCTAGACTTGAACAGGTTAAGATTGTAGTAATCAGAAAACAACCTCTTGGGAGTCAGTTCCACAGAGCAGTGGTTCACAGGAAGAAACTGCTTGAGTGGGACTTCTCACTAATGGAATACAGAGGGAATGAGGGTGGTTCACAACAATGTACATAGCATGGTGGGTCTTAGTCATGAAATGTTAGAACTAGTGGAACTAAAGAATGTAGTTTGTCTGAGCACTTTCCATGGAAGTAGTTATAGAGTAGTGAGAGGCTTACTACATCTCATCAGTAAAAGAGAAGTTGCAGGGTGGAAAATAATGTGTCACCCACAAGGATGAGGGGACTCTTTTGGTCCCTATCAACACTGGAAAGTGAGGATTGTGTAGCTCCTGTCTAAATATGACAGCAGGACTCCATTTTAGGTCTCATCTGGCTCTCAATTCAATATTTGCCTTTTCATAAAGGCATCGATCCTGGGTCTATCCATTTAAACGCAATGTGAAGGTGCTGCTTGGGGTGGGGCGGTGGGTAGCCAGGGTCATTATAATTCTTCAGATATTCTAAATTCCTTGGTGGGTCAGGAAGATTACTGCACCAACTGACACATGATAAAGTCATCAGACGCTAAACTGATCCCCCTACCAGCCTTTACTGGTGAGGAGGATGGCCAGACACACAGGATTAAAAACAAGACTTCTTAACCTTAAACACACTTTAGGCAACATCAGTCACCCAGGAAAGCACTTGTCCTGCCATTGGAATTGATGCTAATCACCAAATAACAGTATATTTAAATTTTACAATTTTGTTGTCACATCCTGCTATAGCAACTGCAAAATTGGTTAGGTGCTCAGCTGTGCAGTAACCCAGTAAAGGCTGGTGGGGAGACTGCCATGCAGTAAGAGAAACCCGGATATAAGAGACTTCTTCTCCGGTCCCAAATTAGAGCCTGTGTTAATGTATATAAAATAGACCAAACCCGGATATAAACTACCCGGATATAAAACACTTCTTCTCCAGTCCTGACAACTCTCTTATATATCCATATTACACTATATATATATATATATATATATATATATATATATATATATATAAAGTATATATATTGGTGTATATTTTTAATGAATTCCAATAACCAACAATTACTATTCTTAAAAAGAGTGCTCAATACAAAGTAGAGCAGATATAATTATTTATTAAAAAAAAATTTATAACATAAATATATTTATAAAATCACTACAAAAATAGCCATTTTTGTTTCAACAAAAGACCCCCGTGTCTTATAGATTTTTTTTTTAAATAATAATTATATATATATATATATATATATATATATATATATATATATATATATATATTTAAAATCTTTGTGTATGTGTGTGTCATTAAAATGATCTATAACAAAATTGAAAATTTTTTTTTTTATGCATAAAAATTTTTTGGGCATAAAATAATGTTAAAAAAGGTTAAAAAAGCCATAAAAAACAAATCAATCAATCAATCAATACTGTCCTTCCCAATCTCTGTTCTGCCATTTACACAAGCTCATTTGGAGGATTACTTGCTGCTTTGCTCTGCTTCTCTTTCCTTCACTGTATCTTGTGAGTGTTAAATTCTCCAAACCCTCTTTCTTCCTTATGTTCTCTCTTTCTGATTCTAAGTATAACTGTTTTCATTTTCCTTAAAATTTAATTATCTTCTGTCAGTGATATTCTCAGCATCCTTCTGTAGAATCACATCTCTGTTACTTCATGCCTCAAATTCATGTGTGAAGTCCAACATACTCTGCCATAAGGAAGATTGATATTGCATTACTCTTTACTTTGTTTCTAATGAAATTTTTCTATTTCTTAATACTTTGTTTAGCTTTTGGAAAACATCTTTTGCTATTCCAATGTGCTTTCAGATTTTGATGTCACCTTTTCTGTTGTATTGTATTTTAATAAAAGAAAATATTTAAAGTTTCAACCATTTCTCTGTTTGCATCATGATATTTCTCCGAGCTGAGTTTTGTTTGGCAGGAAACAGGTGGAGCTTGTGAAATAGGAAAATTGTATTGAATGAATAATCATAAAACGTGAACCTTGAAAATTTGAATTTATAATTGGGGTATTCATATCATTTTGGGTGTTCTTGTAGAACCACATCTTTGTTGTTATTGCACCATTTCAGTTGTTGTGTCCTCTAGCCTTCATCAGGTATATGTTGATCCAAATAACCTCTAAAATTTTGTCACTCCTCACATGTTCAGTCCATAGTATTCTTAGTATCCTTCTGTAGAACAACATTTCTGTTGCATCAAGTCTCTTCTCCATTGTGGTCCAGCATTCACTGTCATATAGGAGGATTAGTATTACATAAAAATTATGTACACTTTTATTTGTTTACAATAAAATTTTCCTGTATCTTAATACTTTGCTGAAAGTTTGGAAGTCATCTTTCCCTATGCTAATGTATCTTCAGGTTTCAGTTTTGCATCTTCTGTCCTCTGTAAAAACGCTTTGTAGATATTTAAATTTTTTTGCACTTGTTTAACCTTTAGCAAACTGCATTATTAATATTACTTCTCTTTCCATTGCATTCTTTTTCAAGGCTTCTCAGTTGCAATATCTTCGTTGTTAATTTCACTCAAAGTTGTTTTCTGCTGCCATAGCAGGATATGACAACACAACTATGAAATTCAAGCACACTATTGTTCAGAGATCGGAGTCACCTCCAGTGGCAGGATAAACTTTTTGTACAGAGTGATAGATGTTAATTTTGGTATCTCCAATTTGTAATTCACATGGGCTGTTGTTTTCGCCGACAACCATACTTCCTGTCTTCTTATAGCTGATGTTTAGTTCTTTCTTTTTCTACCTTCTGTAGGAGTTCCTACAATTCTCTTTCTGTATTTACTATCAACAAGGAAACAAAAAAAAAATGCAAATTGTCAAAAATGCAATCACATTATGCTTTTTTTTTTTAAAGTAGTTAAAAATTCTTTATTTTACCTGTATAAAGAAGAGTTTAGGCTTCCCAACTAAAGTTGGGGCTCGGTCTCCTTTAAAAGGAAGCACTAGGATATTTAGGGGCACAGAGCCATCAGTTGCAAATACTGCTCCCTCCCTTCCATGTGAAAGAATAGCAACACCAAAGCAGTCGGCATCAGAATGGTCTTTTGCTGCCACTGGAAGAGAAGAACAATTACAAAATTTTACATTTGCATTAAAAGATGGAATTGAATTCCAAAGATCAGATACAGCAGGAATCTGGAGAAGGCCAGAGAATGTGTCAGCCAATCCATGATAAAAAACAAAACAAAAATAAATGAAACTGTCAAATACGCTTGTATTATTTTAAATTATTGCTCTCATCTTAAGGGACATGTGAATTCGTAAATAATATTGGTTCTCTGTAATTTGGATTTTGCAGGTGACTTATTATTGTTGACGATGAGGTTAGCAGTTTTAAATTCTTTTATAGTAGATAATCAATTTAATTTTTTAATTAAATTTTCTTGTTTTTGTCAACTGGTGCTTAATATTTCTTTATAATTTCTTTATAAGATTCATCCTGCTTATCGTTAACATGCATTTGATTCTTATAGAAAATATTAATGTTATTATTTTTATCTGTATTTTCAGTGTTGCTATTGGTTATCTTACAAAATAATAATTTAGTGATCTATGAATTCATTCAGAAAACCATTATTAACTAGCATTTGTTTCATGTTAAGTTCTTTAAAGAAAAGCGAACAAGAGGATGAATTCTCATGGATGCACGTGAGAAAATATTTTATAACACCTATTTTATATCAAAGTGGACATTGACTAGTAAAATTAAGGTAGAAAGAGTTTCTACTTGTGTTTTTTAAGTAGTGAATGTATTATTACTAGAGTTCACAAAAACATGCAAGAATGGGAGTTTATTTTTTTGACTAAGTTCATAGATAAAGTAAAGGACAGAATTTTTTTTGAATGTAGTTTTGTGATTATCAATTTTGTTTTTGTTTTGTGTTAATATAAAAATATCTACATCATGAACATTTTGGGTTTAGTAACTTTTTTAATATTTTGCTTTCAACATGAAACATGGTCCATAAAACACACGCAAAAATTGGACAATTTCTACAAAGTTTCTGACCAGAAAGAAAATTATAAGAACACAAGAAAAATCAAATAAAAACAATACAGTACCCTGTTAGTCATTTTTAATGAAACTTGTATAAAAGAGGGATTGCTGCCCAAATACACAATTATGCATACATACATACATATATATATAAAATCCAGTTTTCTTATTGATATTTTTATTTTTACAAAACAATGCTCAGTGTAAATTTACAGTGTATAAATTAACTGATTTAAAATATAGTTCCATCACTACACAGGAATTCACTTACAAATGAAACAGAACTAGTGCTTTTAATTTAATTACATAATTGAATTTGAAGTTGTTAGTTTCTGTTTTTGAAACATGGTAATTCCTGTGTAGCGATATTTTTAAATCAGTTAATTTATAATATATATATATATATATATATATATATAAATGTGTGTGAGTGTGTTTGTGTGTGTGTCAGAAAGAGATGGAAAGTACTTGGGAAATAAAAGTGATTCTCACTGTTACAGTGCATTTCTTGCCTTATTTAATTGTAATATATGGAAAAATATTTGTGAATATGAAAGGATTATGATCAAAATAAGCAGCCATAATGATATTTGGGATTTCAGTCACTGTGTGCTTTTTAGGTTGATACATCCACACAAGTGGTCAAGATGATGGAGTTTTTTTATCAAGACACCATCTCAAGATAGGCTGCTAGCCAAGTCTAAAGAGTTTCTATCTGCCCGTTAGTGGAGGACTTGTAGCTACATACTAAGACAGCTCCCAAATAGTTTTGGCAACCCAATTTCTATTCACTCCCACAAACAGTATATATGGACTTCATAGAGACTTTGTGGTATTATGGCAGCTGTAGTAAGAATGGTAAGTAAGAATGTGTTGTTTTGGTGTAAGGAACATTGTGGTATATTTGACTAAGTAATCATGGCTAGCTAAGTTTAAGATAAGATGACCAGCCTTCCCCTATCTTCCCTAATGGTTTTGTGCCACATTTTTGTATTTTTTCAAAATAAATATTACTTTTCCCTTTGGTACCTAGACTTTACGAATTTAAGTACAGTACTAGATTGGCAGTTAGGTCTCATCATTTTATAACTGAAATGGCTAAATGTAACTATAAGTTCTATGCTAACAGTTTCTTCTATCACACTTCTCCCTTGTAGAAGTCTTTTATGACATTTTGCTTTCTACTCATCCTTGATCTTCAAAAATTGAAATGCACTGTCAATCATTATCTTGTGTCTTAATTGTTCTTCTTTTATTGTTCTCACTATCTTAATATTGTTTGTTTTATCATGTTCTCTAACATCCCTTGCATCTTTTTTCGTAAATTTTCCATGCCAAAATCTAGTTGTATCCAATAGGCCAACAAATATGGTATTTGAAATTTTGACATTATTACACGGTCAAAATCTGAACAAAAAAAATTATGACTCTTTCATTTTGTTTGCTTGTTTCTTTCTTTTCTTTGTTTCTTTCTTTCTTTTTGCAGAACCAGCCAGCATCTATGTCATATTTCTTTCGTATCCATGACAACGGAAGAATACATTTCATACTTAGAGATAGTTATAGTACATTGTACGCGTAGACCAAAGCAGAAGAATTATGAGCAAATTTCATTTCTATTTCCAGTAAATTGAGAAATAAAAGGAAACAGCTTTTGTTTACCCACCATGTGTGTGTGTGTGTGTGTGTGTTGTGTTTGTGTGCATGTGTGCCTGGATCAATAAGTCTGTAGCATGACACATAGTTCACTATTTATATTATTCAGACTATTGTCCTCATTTTTGTTGCCATATTTATCACAACATTTCGGCTGTTGCACACTTTCGCCTTCTTCAGGTCATTGGAATGTCAAACTGAACATTGTGTATTTCGCTCGCTGGGGTAGACTGTTCTAGTTCCACATGCCATGTCTAATGGATATCAGTTATCTTCTGTTAATTCACCTCTCTCCAAGTTCTCCACTGTCTTAACCAGGTATTGAACTCACAACTCTTTGGGTCTTGTCACTGGATCTAACCAATGCCTTTATCCACTGTGCCATGTGTCCTTAAGGACATTTCAACCACCTGAATTAGGCTGAAGTGTACAATGGCTGAAATATTGTGATAAATATGGCAACAAAGACAATAGTCCAAATAATGTAAATAGTGTACATAATACTTCATCTTAGAAATATAGAAGATGACAAATAGTTGTTAATAGAATTTTGATCAGAAATGTCCCTTGTATAATATTCAATCTATGCTTCCTCTCTTCCTGGGTTTGGTGGTGGGTGTGGGACAGGTGGTAAATAGTATATAAAATTTCAAAGTTTGGGTGGGGTAAAGAAAGAAGAAATATTTACATATCAAATTAAAGGAGAGGTTGAAGACCAAACTTTCAGTTTTTTTTTCTTCTCTTCTTTCAAGGTAGATACAAAAATAAACTTAACTTCTCTCTTTGAAATGATTTGTCAATCAACAAAAAAATGACTAATTAGATAACAAATATATTTTTAAATGCAGCAATATGCTCAAATATTTTGTGACCTTTAACATTCTGGAGGTGATTTTGCTTGCAAAGCAAAAGCTTTATCCTGCCACTGCACAAGAACAGAAAACTGATCCCCCATTTTCTGCCTAGATGAATCTTATATTAATACTAGTCTACCTATTCCAGAATATTTTAAGTCCTTAATATGATTAAGTTTTTTATATGTGAATTTTCAAATATATTCTTTCTAATTAATATGTATATATACTAGGGGGATCATTTTATTACTTGATAATAATAGATTACCGATCCCCAACTTTATGCCCAGTAGAATCTTATATTAATACAAGTCTATCCATGCGAGAATATTTTGTGAAGACTTTAATAGGATTAAGTTTTTATATGTGATTTTTAAATATATTCTTTCTAATATGGAGTAATTGAGTAATTCTGGAGGTGGGATCAGTTTATCACTTGATGAGTACAGAAAATTGATCCCCCATTTTATGCCCAGTAGAATCTTATACTAATACTAGTTTACCCATGCAAGAATATTTTAAGTCTTTAATATGATTAGGTTTTTTTTATTTTTCATATGTTTTTTTTAATTATATTAATATGTAGTAGTTCTAGTGGGATCAGTTTATTAATTGATAACACTAGAAAACCGATCCCCCACTTTATACCCAGTAGAATCTTATATTAATAAAAGTTTACCCATGCCAGAATATTTTCTTAAGTCCTTAATATGATTAGTTTTTTTTGTGACTTTTCAAATATATTCTTATATTTGGTTATTTTGAAGTGGGGGATCAGTTTATTACTTGATAACAATAGAAAACCGATCCCCCACTTTATGTCAAATAGAATCTTGTATTAATATTAGTTTACTCAAACCTTCAAAAATGCTGGCATATTTTGTTAAGTCTCTATTATTATTAGAAGGTTTTAATATGCAAATCTTGATATATATTTTTCCAATTATTATTTGTCCACCAGATGCTATCATCGGGTGTCATCAGTGCAAGGGAGATAACTCGTTTAAGCCAAAAGTTAGGTTACATACCAAAAAAATATACTTGATGTTTAAAAAAAGCCATTATCATTACTACGACTACAGTACAATGTCTAACATTTTACTCTTTCTTTATTTAGACGATAAAAACGAGTTGATAACAGAAAGTTTAGTTATTTTTTTTTTGTTACCAAAAATATTTAATTTTATGTTTTTCTTTTATTCTTCATGTGAAAGAAATAAAATGGACATGTATTAAGATGGGGAGAAAACATTTTTACAGTTAGTGGCACCTGTAACACTCATCCAGACAGAAAAGTTGTAATCCAGGACAGCTGGGAAATCATGAGAAAGTGATCCATTTTGGTAGGAACGGCCAGGGAGGGAATTGAATGGTGTTTGCGTTAGGTGAGACAAGATGAAAAGGAAAAAGACAATAGTGAATGCATCATTGTAAGAAAAATTTAAATGGATTAGTTATAGCGAAATATGAAGATGAGGATGTCGGTCAGAAAATCTAGACCAGCGAAAGAGAAGAAAGCAAAATAAGTCATTTGTATTTCTTGCTTCTTTTCAAAGTGAGATTGCCACCATGAATATATATACTAATATAGATTAATATAATCGAACATAGTATGTGTGTGTGCACTTTTTTTTCCCAGAATCTATCATTCATCCATGTTTTGAACATTGTTGTCACATCTGGTCTGGTGTCTCTGTATTGTATTTAGAGATTCTTGATAAAATTCAAAGAAGAATCTGCAATGTTATTGCTCCTAACCTAGCATCTCTGCTTCAGCAACTTTCTCACGACCATAATGTAGCTTCCCTGTGCCTTTTCTATAAATATTTTCATGTTAATTGTTCTGATGAACTTTCCTCTATTTTTTTTTAGCTTTTTATTGTAAAAATTGAGGTTTCATTTTTAAATATTGTTATTCCCCACTCCCCAATATAGTACATATGGGAACTAGTTAGGACTACATAGAGACTTTGTGGTATTATGGTGACTGTAGTAAGAATGCTAAGTAAGAATGTGTTGTTTTGGTGTAAAGAATACTGTGGTATATTTGAGTCAGTAATTGTGGCTAGCTAAGTTTAAGATAAGACAGACTGAAGACCAGCCTTCGTTATCCCTCCTTTTAGCCTTGTGCCACATTTTTGTATTATTCAAAATAAATATTACTTTCCTTTATGATCCCCAGACTTTATGAATTTAAGCTTAATACTAGACTGTCAATAAGGTTTCATCATTTTACAATTGAAATAGCTAAATGTAACCATAAGTTCTATGCTAACAGTTTCTTCTATCCCACTTCTTGCTTGTGGAACTCTCTTCTGGCTTCACAGTCAACTTTGATGTTCAAAAATTAAAATGCAATATCAGCCGTTATCTTCTGTCTTCTTAATTTTCTCCTTTTATTGTTCGCTCTCCCTGATAGTGTTTGTTTTATCATGTTCTCTAACATTTAGTAAACCCCTGCATCTTAGTCAATTCATTGCCTTGCTTGAAGTGAAATGATTAAAACATAAACAAAAAAAAAAAAAGATATTTTGATTGATATAATAAATAGCCAGCACTCACCTGCTCAGCTAACAAGACAATCTTTATTCAGCAGAAACCTACTCAAAACCATAGCTCCCCACCCAAACCCCCAGTGATTTATACTGTAACTAAACTGAGGATAGTTACAGTTGCTGGGAGAGAAAGCACAATCTGGAGTGATGAACAGATTTTTTTAACAAGGCTCACACACTCAAACCCTCAATTATGTGAATTCATGCTAGCACAATCAACAGCTTCCAAACAGTTCTGTCTATCCATAAATCTTGGATCAATACATGGTATGGTTTTCAGAGAAATTCCAATGGTGCCACATGCTTGAGATGGTCTTAAAGAAGTCAGATTCCTGACAAATTGAATATAGTGAGATTTGAACATGGGTCTCACAGTCAGAAAGTGAATGTTTTAATCACTCACTCTATTACTTTGTATACTGCATTGTGTTGCTATTTTTCTAATGATCCGTGATATTATGTATGAGCCTGGTCTTAGGTTTATCATGAATTATGAAATCAGTGCACCTTCAATGTATTTTTTCCTTAGTGAATTTATTAAGTCAAAATTATGACTAGATGTATTATGGTGAGCTGTCAGTGTGTTTAAAGCACTGCATATTTCTGCGATGCTCACATAATGCTTTTTTCAGATGGCTTCCCCTTGCTTTCTCCGTGGTTTCAAATTCCAGGTTTTCCTTCTTTTTATATTAGTGGGCATTTTGTATGTCATTTTGTACAATCTGTTTTGCATATTCCTTACTCTATGATGTTGTTGTTGCTACCTCATTTAGTGCTAATTATATCTGTTACTGTTTTAGAGGTAATGTTGATGAATTTCTTATACATTTTTTGCTTCCATCTCAATAAAATCCAGAGGAATCATAGGCTTTTATTCAAGAGCCCATAGAATCTGTAGCCCTAAATACATAGTAGTTCTTCTCCTAAAGTAACTGCCATCCAAGATCCCAGTTTACACTGCTATTTGACCCATAGTTGAAGGGAGAAGAGACAAATTCATGTCTTCCCCAAGGGCATTAATGTGAGAGTGAATACAACAAATTAGGAGCAGATTTGAACTTAGCTGATTCTACTTTACTTTTCTTTTATTTTAATGCCATGTCCCTTCAGAACATAGGCAATCATGGTTCTCCATGAATACACATCATGTGTATGACGATAAACTACATCCGGCAGCAAGTTGGTAAGTTTTTAGGAGCATGGAACTACCTTTTAATTGCTGTTGTTCCCAGGTTCACATTGACCTGGAGTGGTAGCCCCTGATAGGGTCTCAACTGTGGGCAAATAATTAACCTCCAAACTAGGATCAAAATACTATGAAAGTATAAAAATACATTTTTATAGCAAAAATACAGCAATATATTTTTGAAAAAAAATGTACCAGCAGTGCATTTCTGTAAGAAAAAAAATATTACCATCGGTATATTTTGTAAAAGAAATTACTAATGCTCCAAAGAAAATTTAATTTTAGTATTAAATGACCCATAAGGTGTTCATATGCCTCTAAACAAACAAATTCTCCATAAATATTTTTGCCATTATCTGTTTATTTTGTATTCTCTATCCTTCTTTGGAAAGATAGGGGAGGGGTTTCTACATGTTTTCTCCATATTTTGTTTTAAAAAAATATATACACTCCAGTTCAAAAGTTTGAGGTTTACCCTGGTAATTTTTTAAATTGGTCTAAAAAGTAGTTGTTTTGTTCTTTAAGAGAAAATTATTACCCATGGTTTAAAAAAAAAGAGAGAAATGATTTTTTACAGCAATTTTAAGTTTTCCTATTTTCGATGGGACAGGACCAGAGAAGTCTCAGTCGAGATTGACATCAAAAAATGGAAATGGGGATTCTAGTGTCATGAGGCAGGTCCTTGACTGGAATCCACAAGGGAAGTCATCTCCAATGACCAACTGTTGGAGAGGACCAGACAAGCCCCAATCGATATTGACATCAAGAAACGGAAATGGGGATGTATCAGCCACACACTCCACAAGCCTGCTTCAAGTGTCACCAGGCAGGCCCTTGACTGGAATCCACAAGGGAAGTCATCTCCAATGACCAAATGTTGGAGAGGACCAGACAAGCCCCAATCGATATTGACATCAAGAAACGGAAATGGGGATGTATCAGCCACACACTCCGCAAGCCTGCTTCAAGTGTCACCAGACAGGCCCTTGACTGGAATCCACAAGGGAAGTCATCTCCAATGACCAACTGTTGGAGAGGACCAGACAAGCCCCAATCGATATTGACATCAAGAAACGGAAATGGGGATGTATCAGCCACACACTCCGCGAGCCTGCTTCTAGTGTCACCAGGCAGGCCCTTGACAGGAATCCACAAGGGAAGTCATCTCCAATGACCAACTGTTGGAGAGGACCAGACAAGCCCCAATCAATATTGACATCAAGAAACGGAAATGGGGATGTATCAGCCACACACTCTGCAAGCCTGCTTCAAGTGTCACCAGGCAGGCCCTTTACTGGAATCCACAAGGGAAGTCATCTCCAATGACCAACTGTTGGAAGGACCAGACAAGCCCCAATTGATATTGACATCAAGAAACGGAAATGGGGATGTATCAGCCACACACTCTGCAAGCCTGCTTCAAGTGTCACCAGGCAGGCCCTTTACTGGAATCCACAAGGGAAGTCATCTCCAATGACCAACTGTTGGAGAGGACCAGACAAGCCCCAATCGATATTGACATCAAGAAACGGAAATGGGGATGTATCAGCCACGCAATCCACAAGCCTGCTTCTAGTGTCACCAGGCAGGCCCTTTACTGGAATCCACAAGGGAAGTCATCTCCAATGACCAACTGTTGGAGAGGACCAGACAAGCCCCAATCGATATTGACATCAAGAAACGGAAATGGGGATGTATCAGCCACACACTCTGCAAGCCTGCTTCTAGTGTCACCAGGCAGGCCCTTGACTGGAATCCACAAGGGAAGCGAAAAGTGGGTCAACCAAAACAGACTTGGAACAGAACTGTTGATGCAGAGGTGAAGGCAGCCAGCATGACATGGCCTGAGCTGAAGAGGATCACCCAGAACCATGTCCATTGGAGAGATGTTGTTGTGACCCTATGTTCGCCAAGGAATCAAGAGGCATAATATAAATATTTTCAATAATTTATACCATTGGGTATTTTGTACAATTTTTTTTGATTATTCCTTCCTCTGTCCTTATGCTGCTGCTATCTTATTTGGCACTAAATAGATTTCTTACTGAGGTGGACATTATCAATTTTAGGTGAAGGTTGGAGAAGTTATTTTCAATGGTGTTATGGTGTTGGCCACTAGAATTATGTGCTTAATTTTGTCAGGGTTGTTGAGATAATTATTTTCTATGTTAAACAAGTTTAGCCAAAACTGACAAGTTTGGTCAGTGCTTTTAGTTCTTGTTAAAACAACAATGAAGCCAGCAAGTAGCTTGAATGCTTATTACAGATATGGCTAACTAACTTGTTTTGTACAGGGCTTCATCTGTTTTGTAAATTCTGTTCAGCTTGCTTGTATGTTTCCATTTGATAGCTGAGACCGGAGCGGTTTCTGCAAGTTTTCTGACAAACCCTGCATGTTATTTCTAGCATAGTACTGATCATAATTTGTGTAAGGTCTATCAATATGTCTCTTCATGTGAATAATGAGGCCTGCATTGGAGAAAGATACCCTACTGCATACATCATATGTGAAATGATGGATTGCTGGATCAGTGATTCCCCCTTCCCTAACTGCAAGTTTACTATTTGCCCAACTCATTGCATGTTCTTGGAACTGCCTTCAAGAATTGTACACTTACACTTATATTGATTACAAATGACAGTTTCTCACTCAGCATTTTCTATATGGAAAGCTGCAATAGATACTTTTAAATAACCTTTGAAGCACTTTCTTGGTTTATGCTGGGGTCAAGTGCCATAGAGCAACTCACCATAGAGCATCAAGGCAAATGAAATAGACTGCCCAACAAAGCCTGTGACAATGATTGATTCCATTGCCTTTTTCAAGGTTCATGAGGTCTGGCATATGAGATACCCAGCGCATACCAAAAATCGATCTAATCATTGATGGAATTTTTCCAGAGCATCTAAGTGTCTGTGGTACACTACACATGTCTCATAGGAGTATAGCAGGCCTGTCAGCACACACATTGTAGACTGTCATCTTTGTACACTTCGCAAGTCCTCTCTGAGACCAGACACAATCTTTTAGTTCTGCAAAAGCAACTCATTGCCTTCTTCACAAGAGCAGATATTTCATCAAGTAATGTAGATAATATACAGCTGATTTTCAAATTTCTTTATTGTTTATTACAGTCCTGTATAAACATTTTTTTAATTGGTATCACCCTATGTAAGGCAATAAAGCCACTAAGACACAAGAAGTTACATGGGTGTGGAATAATAAATGTTAATAATGAGCAGAAAGAGTAATCCAGAGGGCAGTAGATAATGATTGACATTGCATTTACATTTTTGCAGATTAAAGTTGGCTGGAAAGCATGGAGCCAGAAGGGAGTTCCACAAGTGAGAAGTGTAAGAAAATAAACTGTTAGCACAGAACTTACAGCTATATCTAGCCAATTTAACTCTATATCAATGAGACCTCATTGTCAGTCCAGTACTGCATTTATATTCATAAAGTCTAAGATCACATGTCTAAGGTTCTGATACTGAATGAGATTTTATGGCATATTGACTCCTATATAATGGTCATGAGTGCTAATCAAAGATTTTTAAGTAGATTATCATAGTCTTTAATCCTATCTCCAAGGTTCTGATTCTGAATATAGTTTCATGACACACTAACTCCTATATAATTGTTATGAAATGCTAAACAAGAATTTTTAAGTAAATTCTCATGGTCTTTAATCACATCTCCAAGGTTCTGATTCTGAAAGTAATTTGATGACACATTGACTCCTATATAATGGTCATCTCATGCTAATCAAAGATTTTTAAGTAGATTCTCATAGTCTTTAATCACATCTCTAATATCAATGAAAGTATGTCCTTTCTCGGAGAATGGTTCCTAAATGTTCTTTAAATTGCCCCACTACTTCAGCATTCACTCTTCACATTGCATTCTCCTTAATCTCATCCTCTCTTTTCTACTGCAATAACCAGAGGTTGTAAGTAGCTAAATCTGGACTGTAAAGAAGTTGACTGTCCATTGTGATGCTGAAAATTATATACTTGTTTTAACTGGGCTACTTGCTCAGTTGTTATCAATGCAAGAGTCATACAGTACACATGGTCATTTAATGAAGTCATCTCACTGTTGATTAAGTGATATAATGGGAGCATGTCTGTTTCCGCTTGTGCAGTAAGGTTCCCTCTGATTTGTAGATAATGATGAATGCAGGGAAAGCAATGATTCTTCTGGTAGAGAAGTAAGAAATCGGAATACAAGCCACTCATACTAATTTTTATTCTTAGAAGATGTACAGAAGACTATTTACTCACTGGTGCTTCAGAAATAGAATTTAATTTATTTTTCATTTTTGCTTTATTAAAACAATTTATCAAATAGATTAACAAAATTTTGGTGAATATTAACTCATTGTGATTCACGGTGGAGTAGTAGATAGTGGCTTGAATTGAGGAATCAGAGAGCCATGTTTAAATTCCAGTTGAATCCATTACATTAACTTACATGCTAATACACTTGGGAAAAGTATGAAACCTTTTCTTCTCCCCCTAGCTATGGGTAAATAGCAGGACAGACTGGGTTCTATAGCCTTGGATGGCAACTGGTCTACTACAGAAAGAAATGGCAACCTATTGTGGGGAAAAATCTGCTTTGTCAGTCATGTATTGAAAGATACATGATCACCTAAGTATGTATCACATATGTCACATAACTGACTGATTCACTCCATTTTTTCAGATCATTGATTAAAAATGGCTTCAAGCAAATGAAACCTGTAGGTCTTAGTGAGGACCATTCTTTTTGGAACCACATGGACTGGTGCTACACAATCACAATTAAAGAACTGCAAACAGAAACCACTGTAGCACTCTTAATAATGGCAACAACTAAAATAGATAGTATATTTAATTTCTACTATTAATAATGACATAATAGATATGTTGACATTCCGCACTACTTCAAACAAAAGGTTAGGAAGGAAACCCCCAACAATACTGAAAAGAGTGATGACAGTTACTAAACATGAGAAACCTGAAAAATTGTTTTAAGAGAAAGATCTTATAAATTTATAAATTTCAACCAAAAATAGCATTGGCTGCTCGATCAATAAATGCAAATGTTAGAAAACATATACTACTATTTTATAATACAGTAACAACTCTAAGTAGAAAATTATGAAGCTTTATTTTATTAATTCAGATTTAGCACTGAAAAAACATTTATTTTATTGTGATAGATGAATACAAGTGAGAGGCGAGATGAGATGTGTTTTGATTCACAACTTTGATCCCTAGTTTGGCCAAGAAATGAAGAAAAGCATAATTGTAGTAGAACTGGGTGCTCAGTCAATGAAAGCTGAATGTTTCCTTATAACAAAATAGCTAATATTAAACATTACTATTAGAGATGAGGAGAACAGATACTACACTTTGATCCCATCCCAATGGCCAGTGAATGAAGAAAAATGTAACTCAGAGGAATACTGTTTTCCTCAAGTTAATCAATGCCAAATGTTTCCTTCTAAGGAAATGGTTATATTACCATTATCATTAGAGATGAGGAGAACAGAAACTACACTTTGATCCCATCCCAATGGCCAGGAAGTCAAGAAAAATGTAACTTGGAGGAATACTGTTTTCCTCAGTCAATCAATGCTAAATGTTTCCTTCTAAAGAAATAGTTATATTACCATTATCATTAAAGATGAGGAGAACAGAAACTACTCTTTGACCTCATCACAATGGCCAAGGATTCTAAAGAATTCCTTCTAAGGAAATGGCTAATATTACCATTACCATTTACTTCCTTGATTCTTATATTGGAACCATTGTCATTTATTTTGTTTGATTAGATTTTAAGACCACAGTTAACACATATAGGGAAGACATCCTTCCTCCCTTTTAGCTCCATCTTTCTCAGAAAGTGTATGGAGATAATGGTCATTTCGCTTTTAATTAGATACTGAAAAGGATTCAGACATTCAATGTTAATGTCAGCGAAACAGCTGTAAATTATGTGTAATTAAATTTTGTACAAATTAAATCAACAACTCTTTATTTCATTCATACGTAATTAGCAAACATTAATTCCTGACCATTGAGAATCATTTTCTTTAACATTTTCAATGTATTCCTCTATTAAAATCATTGGTAATAAATTTACATTATATATATATATTATACTAATAGTAACACTTGGTTGGTAAAAAACCTTGGAAACCATAACTTGTAAGTCTATCAAAACAAATTGGTACCTGAGGAAAAAATTAGAAAAAAAAGAAAGAACTAGAAACATCTGAACATGGTGAAACAAATCGTCCAGAGACTTAAGTTTTTAGTCCAAAGAAAAAACCCAAGCAAGTAATAAAGCTAAGACAGTGCTTAATACAAGAAGTAGAGCTGGGATAAATAAAATAAATAATAAAATAAAATGGTTCTTTAGGATTCATATATATATATATATATATATATATACATATATTTGCAAGCTTCATTAAATATGACAGATAAGGTGCTTTTATTAAGTTTTTTCTAGTATTTCTCAAATGGTCTTATAATTTTTTTTCTATTCCATAGATAAATTAAGCAAACAATGTGCAAATGTTTTATTTTTCCAAGTGCTTCCAGCAATAGCTTTAGCCATTTTCAAGGATGAATTATATTTACTGTCAACTGGAAATGAATTGATATGTGTATGCATTTAGCATTATAGAATGTTTTATTTTCAAAACACGAATATTGTGTCGATGTTCATAGTTTATATTATACAGTGTTGGTATTTTATTTTTATTAATAAGGCTTTGCATTATTTTTAGCCTTTTTTTAATATATAGACGATGCTATTATATTTATATTAACAACATATATGTTGCATATAGGGTCCATGAGTTGACCGTATTTTGAAAATAAAACATCCTATAATATATATATATATATATATATATATATATATATTTATTAAAGACATTTTTTATGTTTAACGTTGTTATTTATAGATACAAGTATTTAAGCAAATGCTCTGTTTATGATAAACAGTATTAAATAACATTTACCGGCCTGAATGTCTGAGAAATTTTCATAGAAAATATTCGTTCTTTGACAGGATTCGAACCTGCATCATATCAAATACATAATTAACCGTCATTTACGCATGTGTGCCTTACCTCTGGGCCACAAAGAACCTTTTCATAGACAAGGTCGAATTTACTGCTTATAAACTTCAATCTTCCATGAATCTCGTACATTCATAACTGCTCTGGCGTATCAAATGTAAACAAATGACGTCCATTTCTTAATATATATATATACATATATATATATATATATATATATATATACACACACACAAAGTGCAATGGGTAAATTGTCAACATTTTATAATTTTATATTTTTAATTTTGCACATGTGCATTGTTTGTTTTGATTTTGTTGACTGCACATTATAGTAGGGACAGTTGGACACCATCTATGGTGTCAATCTGAGGACAGTGCAGTGGATTTGAAAAGAGTTGGGTGATTTTAATAGGAAACAATGGTGATTACAAAAGGTATGAGCAACTTGAAGACAAAAACTCATCTTCTGATCATTCTTGGGTAAATTAAAATGGAAACTGGAAAAAAATGAGGCTCTGCACCATTTCTACATCAAGTCCTTTGATGAAGTAAAGGTATACAGAAGACAAAAATTGGCTTTGGAATATGACTTTCAAATGCTGACCTGCTGCAGGTGAACACCTCATGGCATCAATAAATTCCAAAATTTAATAATCACCCATCTGGTCACTGCAACTCCCTAGACTGCAACTCCTTTGATTTTTAATTGTTCTTTTGAGCAAATTACCAACAAAATTCCATGTAATACCAAAGATGAACTGAAGGCAAAAGATTATTTATTTTTTTAATTCAAACAAAGAGACTATCCAGAACAGTTGCAGGAGATTCCAAAGTTGTCTGGAGACTGTGGTTGAAGCCAGTGGCAATTTTACTGAATAAATTTACTCTTTAGTATTTCAAGGTAATTTTGCATAGTTTTGGTAAATATATCTGTTAAAATGAAATATCAGTGTTATTTTCATTTTTGTGTAATTTAGACTACAATTGATCCATCACACACTGCATAAATATTGTGATGGATACTTTTTCACTATTTTTTCAGTATGGCTTATATGAATTCCTGACCAGTAACAATCCCTCTCTTTCTGAAGTTAAGCAACATTGAACCTGGTCAATACCTAGATGAGTAGTCACACAATACACAGATAATTTTTTGAAGAGGTCAAAAGTCACTATACACAGGTAAATTTTTTTTCTGGCAGGTTTAAAATTCATGCATTTTTTGTGACCATAACCTACTTAATGCCTTACTCTGTTATATATTCTTAAAATATTTTGACAAGATGCACTACAGCAAATGATGATTGCACAAGGTGAAATACAAAATGAATTTTAATTCTAGTAGCTTTATTTATGGTATACAGTGGTCAAGTATGAACAAAAACAAAAATACGGTATCTCTATTTTGTATCAGATATTTTATGGTAAGTGTTTTTACCAACATTTTGTATGAAAAAGAATAGATTATTTATTTGCTATAAAATATGTCCAAGGTAAAAAATATTTGACTATGGTAGGCCTACTTGTATTACTCAGAAGCTGTGGTCACATTATACACACATTAAATCAGGTTTTTCATAAAAATATTCAGAATTTTCACTATACATAGAATAGATTTATACACGAATATATGTGGTAGATCCAGATGGCTTTTATTTATTATAATCCTTATATTTACTGGGGTTATTTTATTTTAGAATTCTCCAATACATAACAAAGACAAAAGTACAGTATTTAAATTTTCTTATTAGTCATTTTCCAGTAAATGATTTTTCTCACCATTTTAGTGTAGGTTTGTACAAAAAAGAACGAAGACCATTTGTTTAAAATATTTCCAGAATGGTGCCTGGAATTGTATTTGATTGATACACAAAAGCAAGTTCAGAAAAGCAAACGTAGCATTCTGACTTCAAGGCAAGACAGATCGGAAGTGAGTCAGATGAAACTGAGAATAGGCTTATTTTATTGGCTAAGAAAAAATCCCAGCATGCATTTGTGTGCTTCTTCTCATAACTTGGGGAAGGAAAAGTGTTTTGCAATCATTCTCATACACAATTGTAACCAAAATCAATTGATTCATCAATTTCTTTTTTACAGCTTATCAACCTCTTTTTTGTTTTACAGTGATGTTCACCATGTACAAGGCCCAAGAGTCACTCATGGTAGAAGGTTTCAGTGTAAGAGGCACCATCCGAAGTAAGTGCCACCAGGATGCAAGGGGCCACCAGAAGTGAAAGAGAAGGAAAAGACTTGAGAGGGAACCAGAAAACATTGTAAGTTATTTAAAACAATTACAATAACAAGAAAAAAAAAGAACAAGGTAAAAAGTAGTATAAAAGCAACAAACACTATATGTAAGGCAAACTAACAGTAATAAGACAAAGCAAAAGTAATATGGCAACAATTTCACAAACTAAGAATTGGGGTTGAGACACAAGCAAATTTGGATAAGCGAAATTAGTCTTGTGACTTCAAGGTAAAACAGACTGGGGTTGAGTCAGATGAAACTGAGGACTTGTTTATTTTATTCACTAGAAGGAAATCCCAGCATGCATTTGTGTGATTCTGCCTATAAATTGGGGAATGGAAAGTGTTTTGCAGTCATTCCAAAGTGGATCGTAACCAACAATTATACACAAGCTATATGAAAAAATCAGATTTTTTAACAAAAATATTCAGAATTCACACTATACATGAAGTAGGTTTATATATATGATAGACTCAAATGGCTTTTTTTATTATATTCTTTACATTTATTGGGATTATTTCATCTTAGAATTCTAAAATTGTTGTGTTAGGAAAACTCCCCCTTGAAGATGAACTTGTCTACAAACAAAGATGTTAAATAGTGGCATGTCAAAAGACAGACAGATTTAAATAATTTTCTTCTGCTGAGCTAGTTTTTGACTTAATGCAGGCGATTTCTGTGGAATACTTACCAACCATGAATAAACCCCTTTTATTTGTTACGTTTTATTTGGCGTTTTTCTCTTTATTAATCCCAAATTAACACCATAACACAAATACATGACATAAACAAAAAATGTTAGTTTTCAAATCTTCTTTTTGCATTTATTTTTTGTTTTTCAAAATTTTAGTTTTTCTCACCATTTATGTTCTTTGTTCAAAAAATTTTTATAAAACCATTTATTTGGTATAAAAATCGTCCAGGATGATGCCCAGTAAATTAATATTTGATATATATATATATATATATATATTATATAATTTGTTATATATTTTTTTAAACATTACGCCCTGGCAAGGCGTGAAGCCACTAGGATGCAGGGGGTTGCAGAAGATTTGGTGCGAGAGCAGATAGGAGTGATAGAAGAAAGGATAAGGAGAAGGATAATGGATAGATCAAGGTAACTGGAGATATCGATTGACATTACATTTGAATAGTTGGAGATTATACCTCTCAGGGAAACAGTAATTGGGAAGGGTGTTCCACAGGCGAGAGGTGTGAGACATGAAGCTATTGGAGTAGAAGAGATGGCTACATTTAAAAGTTTCTACAGTGTAAGGGTGGGAGCGGGATGCCAGCCTTGAATTCATGGAGTATGGGAACCAGTGAAAGCAGCTCATCAGAGCAATTACCATGAAAGTATTTGTAGAAAAGACAGAGAGACGATGGTGCATCTGTGAGAGAGCAACTGTAGACGAGATGCCAGATCAGGGCCAATTATATGACATATCTGCATCTGGATCTTGTCAAGAACTATGAGGTAAACAGAAGGTGCCCCACACCATATATGGCAGCAATACTCCATGCCAGGGTGAATGGTTGATTTGTATATTTGAAGTATCGATTCCAGGGAGAAAAATTTCTTGGCGTGGTACAGAGAGCCAACTTTCCTCGCGGTGGAAGAAGCAATTGACTCAATGTATTTGTTCCATCTCAGGTCAGCAGTCAACATGAGACCGAGCAGACGCAGGGAGTTGCTCTCAAGAAGTTGACTATCAGACATTCTAATGGGGGGCAGGGAAGGATCTCTATGGTGATTAATAGAGAGTAGTTTAGTTTTTGAAGTTGACCAGCTAATTCTTGCCCCAATTAACAAAAAAATATATATACTCAAAAGTAGTCAAAACATGTTAATATTTTGATTGACTAATTGTGACAGAATAATTATACTGAAAATTGACAAATTATGATAGTTGTGGCTGTATCTTCTTTAGTTTAATTGATGAAAATTGGGCTACAATTTATTAAAAATCAGTACCTTCATTTCTATGATGATGGTAACTGTCAAATTAAATTAAAATTCACCAATAACCCTGTAGAAAACGGACAACATTTACCACTGTTTTATAAGAGAACAAAACATTTGCTTTAATAAATAAAAAAAAAAACTACATTTGTGTTATTAAAAAACAAAATGCAATGACAAAATCACAAAAAGATAAGATCAATTAGCAAAGAGAATCTTGATTCCAGACAAATAACCCTGACCCCTGTTACTGACCACACCCAGTTGTCTCTATCAGATTTACTTTCATTATTTGCATAGAAGGTGACTGTAAAAAATTTTACATTTTTGCTTACATTTTTCATTTATTCATTTATTTTTGTATTCTTTATAGTCTATCATATCTGTATCATCTTCATATAACGTCTCCTGGGGTGGGGATTGGTAGAATCAGTTGCAAAACAATTGAGTTTTACTTTTTACTTAGAAACCATCGATCATGATTCCTGAATGTCTGGCATTAACTTCTTGCCCACTCCCACGATTTGTCTATTCATGTATTTTATTCTTGTTATTTTCATTGAAAGATGAAACAAAGTAATACAAAATGAGAGGTCTCTTCTCAAAAGGAAGGAGATGCATCCAGAAAAAAATACATTGTTTATGAAATTTAGATGATTTGATGACATCTTATTCTGGAGCAATAATCCACAAGCTGGTTTAACTGACCAGTAAAATAGAGAATTTGATCCCCAAAGGGCACCATATATTTGTCATATTATACCAAACTAGTACTTCTATGTGCCATGTTCCTTCAGGACGTTTGAGATCATGGCTCTCCACAATTTCCTGTCCTTCATAGCTCTTAATAAATTTTGTCTTTTGTTATTGCTACTAAACCTTCTTCCACCATCCATTTACTCAAGCTCACTAGGTAGGTTATGCATTGTTTTCCTCTATCCCTCTTGACTTCAATCTATCCTGTGAGTATCAAATTTTCCAAACTTTCTTTCCTCATTATGTGCCATAGAAATTCCAACTGCCACTTTCTGATGTTAAGTAAAAGTGTTATTTTTGTTTCCGTTTTCTCTAAAACTTTGGTCCACAGTATTCTCAGTATCCTTCTGTAGAACCACATTTCTGTTGCTTCATCTATAAGGCAATTGTCCAGCATTCACTGCCATATAGTAGGACTGATACTACAGTTCAGTACTCTTTTTTTTTGTTTCTAATAAAATTTTCCTGTGTCTTAATACTCTGCTTAGCTTTTGGAAAGCATCTTTTGCTATCCCAATGTGCCTTTGGATTTCAATGTTGCACTTTCCATCCTCTGTTAAAACACTTTCTTCTCACTTTCCTTCACTAGGAGTTCTTGTAGTATCCTTTTCATGCTTGCTATCATCACTGTGTCATCTGCATATCTTATATTGTTACGATTGTTGATGACAATAATGAATCCTGGTAGAACTTCTAATTCTCTCAGAATTGCCTCACTGTATAGATTGAATAAATCTGGTGACATATATTTTGTATATTTACTGAATTCATTTTTCACCCATTTTGTGATGTCAATGAACACTCGTTGCTACTTTTATGTTGCCAATGTATACCTGTTGTTACTTTTGTAATGCTTGTTGTAGTAGAGACTTTGTAATCATAGATACAACTTATAGTACACTCTGTTGAACTGGTGTCAGACGCCTTTGAATATCACTCACACTAGTAGTACTTGCTCACTCAAATAGTAACCCATATAGTTATCTGAATAGAGAAATAGTATAGTGAATAGGGTAGAGAATATCGGTCCTTATTGTAATAGAGGATAGACTAGAATTGCAGATCAGTTAGATGCCAAGTTAGTTCATACTTATTTGTTTCCTCTATGGTCACATGATCTACTTAATTCAATACTGGGATCACCTATGTTTGCTCACTGGCAATCGATGTTCAAACTCAAGTGTCGGCAGCAACACTTTATTCCTATATAACAATCTCATGCAGACATTTTAGTGCTAATATAAGTTCTGGATTATTCAAATATTTTTTCCATATATTTTAAAGTTACCTAGCAGCTCCAACAGTTCTTTGTGGGATTCATTTTTGAAATTGTTCTGTGGTAAGGTGGAACCAGTAGCAATTGCAATCCTCAGGCCACCTAACAATTATCATTAAATGAAACCTGAAGTCCTGAATGGCAAGAAACAAGAAATTAACTGCATAATTGTATATAAGCTAAAACTTGAGGGAGGAATTTACTCTATTACTTGTAATAATTGCCACAAACATTATATCAGAAAAACCTCAAGAAACTTAAATAAAAGATTATATGAACACAAAAGGAATCTTTTACAAAGCAACATAATAAAAGGATTAATTGCCCACCATAATCAGACTGACAGCAATTTTTATTTAAAAATTACTACTCTAATTAAAAGAGAAAACAATTTACTAAAATGAAAATATTTATGTTATTTACATCATTCAGACTGTTGTCCCCATCTTTATTGTCAGAATGATGTAAAAAAGTTACAATAGCTATTCTCAGAAATACAAACAAATGTTTAAGATGAAAATGTATAGAAAGTGCTTTAATTGCTAGATCATTCCCCATAAATTTACATCTTGGTTCTTACATTTAACCTTTCTTGGCAAATCTTCTTCAATGTGGCATATTCAAAAGTGATGGAAACATAAACAAAAAGAATCTAAACAAAATCAGTTAGATTATATACCGCAACATATATTTAAAAAAAAAAAAAGATTAATTCTCAGTGTCCCCTTTCCTTTGTGTTCATGTGTAGTCACATCACCATAAACATCAATTTAGTCCGATGAATCTATATTTTTTTTCCTATTAGCCCATATACTACATTGTACTATTATTGCTTTTGTAATGATTTGTGATATTATGTATGGTCCTGGCTTTAGGTTTATTATTGAGAATTTTGAGATCAGCACACTTTCAGTACCTTTTCTTCTTAGTGAATTCTTTTCTCTTCTGATCTGACTGGAAGTTATTGTGGTCAGATGCATTACAGTGAACTACCAGTGCATTTAAAGTGTCATGCAGTTTTTTTAGGTTTCTGGGTGAACAGAGAAAAAAATAGGGATCTACTCCTTAGGGTGGGCTGATTTAAAATTCAACAGACATGAACAGCTCTGATATATATATATATATATATATATATATATATATATATATATTCAGGAAATTGTAAGACAAAATGGAAAGAGTTTACTTGTGATGTGTTTCATCTGTTAGAACTTATTCAGACTGAGTTTGTTGACTTTGTTATGACTAAACATGTGCATGAGTGAGAGATGGTGGTAGTTTCAAAATTTTTGAAAGAATTTTTTAAAATAATTTTATATATATATATATATATATGTATGTATAAAAAATTCTTTCAAAAAATTCTTTTGAAAATTTTGAAAGAATTATTTCAAATAATATTTTATACATACATATATATATATATATATATATATATATATATATATATATATATATATATATATATATATATAAATAAAAAAAAAAACAGATGGAGTAAAACTCCACAGTTCATAGCATTTACTTTTTAAAAAATGCTCAATACAAAGTCGAGCAAAATATTATAATATTTCTATTAAAAGAGATTATAATAAAAACATTTTACATCACTACATAAAACCTTTCATGTTTCAATACTATGATTGTACTTCCTCAGGTGATGGTTGGTTGTGATAAAAATGATTTATTAGGAAAATTTTAAAAACAAATTGTTACCTCTTTTCGGAAGTTAAAGTGGGGGCATTAGGTCAGAATTAACAATATTCCTTAGGTTTAAATATTGACTTAAAAGACCAATAGATCTAAAAATTCTGAAGAGCCTTTTGATATCACAATGGGATCATTGGACTCTGCTGAGTCTTCTGACTTTGTTGGTCTATTTATATTATATAATCTAAGTGTACACAGTGAAATTAATATTAAAGATATTGGATTGTATGGAGATGATGGCCTTATGATTGTGAGGAAGTCTACAAACTTTAAAATTGATAAGAGTAGAAAGATAATACATAGAGAATTTAAATGCTTAAAAATTACTGTTAATACAAATGAATAATATATACCAACCTTATAATAATATAAATATTATATTATTATAATATTATTATAAATATATATATTATTATAAATGAATAATATATACCAACCTAATGCTAATCCTTTATATATACACCCCAAGTCAAATCATCCTCCATCTGTAATAAAGGATATACCTTCATCTATTGAAAAAAGAATAAGTATAAATTCTGCTAGTGAAAAAATATTCTATGAACACACTAATTTTTATAATAAAGCTTTAAAAAATAGTGACTATAAATGCCCCTAACATCAATTATTTAAAAAAAATTATATAAAAAATGATAATAGAAAACAGAGAAGGAATAGGAATAGAAAATAATAACAAAATCTTGAATAAATACTTAACCTTGAATCAAAGAAATAGTGATCCAGAAATAAGAATAAACAGTAGTAAAGAAAAATTACATAACTGTAGAAATCCTGAAAATTGTCCTTTGAATAATAAATATCATACAGAATCTGTAGTTTACCAATGCACTATCTCATCTATTGAGAATCCTAATGTTGAGAAATTCTATATAGGATGTACTAAGAATAAAAGGACTTCCTTCAATAATATTAAGTATTGTAACCAAACATCCCTATCCAAATATTTTTGGCATTTAAAAGAAACAAATAAAACACCAACAATAAAATGGAAACTAATAAAAAAAGAGAACATGTAGATTTTTAAATGACCCATGTCCTTTGTGCCTACATGAAAAGTTATATATTATTAAGTTTCTGAAAAATAAAAACTTATTAATTCAAAGAAATGAAATAGCAGTTTTTTGTAGACATTGTCTCATGTTTTCCTTAAAAAATAATTAATTATAAAAATAATTTGCTTAATTATATATCTTTTAATTGATTATAAATAAATTAATTTATAAATATGTAATTAAATTCTAATATTTTAATTTTACAATACCATATATAGTAAATAAAATATAGTATTTTTGATCTTTATAAATTAGAATATTAATATAAATAATATGAATTAATCATATTTGAAAACCCCTTTAAGAAAATCTTGATGTAGTTTCAGAATACAATAAAATTAATAAAAAATAAATATAAATGCCAAATGTAATGTATTGTTGCTCAAAATAAAATAAAAAACGAGACATTGATGACAAATCTGCATAAGAGGAAGTCAGTATCAACAGACAGAAATCTCTAACACCGACCTAACCTTAACTGACTTTCAATTTGCCACATAAAAATTATACTTGTATTTTCATTTGTCAAAAAAGCCAACACCTCCTTAATAAAAAATTCTGAATTCTCATTACTCCACCAACTTAAAATATATAATACTATTTGGCTTATAAATAGAGTAAATCAATATTTTCAAAGTTTATCATCAGCATCACTTGAAAATGGAATGAAACTTCAAATTTTAAGTTTAATTTAAAATTTAAGTTTTGGTTTTGAAACACAGTAATTTCTGTGTCACGATGGAAACATTTTTAAATAAATAATTATAATACATATATATATATATATATAAACAAAAAATACTTTCTGGTGTCTAGTCATCAGATCTAATAAGGTAGTTTAATTTATTGCCACTCTTATCCCCAAAAATCCCATCACATTTTTCAGACACACATATATATTCATGTACACCAAATGGCAAAAGAACTTGTTTATATTTTGAACTGTAAGTTCTTAATCAATATTCTAAAGACATCATGTTCACTTATCTGATTATTCCATTTCTAATGTTACATTGTCTTGTCCTGGGTATGATGATAAACTACATATTGTAGCAAGGCCTCTATTTGGATGGTTTTAAGGAGTGTGGAACATCACATAATTCCCAGGTCAATCCTGACCCAGGGTGGTAGCACCTGTTGGTGTTCCAGCCATGGGCAAATAATGAACCTCAAAACTGGAATCAGAACAGGAAAATATAAAAATAAATTAGAAAAAATTACCAGCAATACATTTAAAAAAATATATATTAAGGCTCCCAAGAAAATAAAATTTTGGCATTAAATGATCCATAAGGAGCTGATATGCCATTAAGCAAACCAAATCAAAACTTATGTTGTCTAGAATACAATCAACAAACCAAATGAAACCTATGGTGTCTAGAATACAAGCAACAAACCAAATGAAACATATGTTGTGTAGAATACAATCAACAAACCAAATATTTGTCTAGAATACGAGCAACAAAACCAAATGAAACCTATGTTGTCTAGAATACAAGCAACAAACCAAATGAAACATATGTTGTCTAGAATACAATCAACAAACCAAATGAACACTATGTTGTCTAGAATACAAGCAACAAACCAAATAAAACCTATGTTGTCTAGAATACAATCAACAAACAAAATGAAACCTATGTTGTCTAGAATACAATCAACAAACCAAATAAAACCTATGTTGTCTAGAATAGAAGCAACAAACCAAATGAAACATATGTTGTCTAGAATACAAGCAACAAAGCAAATGAAACATATGTTGTCTAGAATACAATCAACAAACCAAATGAACACTATGTTGTCTAGAATACAAGCAACAAACCAAAATGAAACCTATGTTGTCTAGAATACAAGCAACAAACCAAATGTTGTCTGGACATATGTTGTCTAGAATACAATCAACAAACCAAAATGAACACTATGTTGTCTAGAATACAAGCAACAAAAACCAAATGAAACCTATGTTGTCTAGAATACAAGAACAAACCAAATGAAACATATGTTGTCTAGAATACAATCAACAAAACCAAATGAACACTATGTTGTCTAGAATACAAGCAACAAACCAAATGAAACCTATGTTGTCTAGAATACAAGCAACAAACCAAATGAAACATATGTTGTCTAGAATACAATCAACAAACCAAATGAACACTATGTGTCTAGAATACAACAAAAACCAAATGAAACCTATGTTGTCTAGAATACAAAACAAACCAAATGAAACCTATGTTGTCTAGAATACAAGCAACAAACCAAATGAAACATATGTTGTCTAGAATACAATCAACAAACCAAATGAACACTATGTTGTCTAGAATACAAGCAACAAACCAAATGAAACATATGTTGTCTAGAATACAATCAACAAACCAAATGAACACTATGTTGTCTAGAATACAAGCAACAAACCAAATAAAACCTATGTTGTCTAGAATACAATCAACAAACAAATGAAACCTATGTTGTCTAGAATATAATCAACAAACCAAATAAAACCTATGTTGTCTAGAATACAAGCAATAAACCAAATGAAACTTATGTTGTCTAGAATACAATCAACAAAACCAAATAAAACCTATGTTGTCTAGAATAGAAGCAACAAACCAAATGAAACTTATGTTGTCTAGAATACAATCAACAAACCAAATGAACACTATGTTGTCTAGAATACAAACAACAAACCAAATGAAACCTATGTTGTCTAGAATACAAGCAACAAACCAAATGAACATATGTTGTCTAGAATACAATCAACAAACCAAATGAACACTATGTTGTCTAGAATACAAGCAACAAACCAAATGAAACCTATGTTGTCTAGAATACAAGTTATGTTGTCTAGAATACAATCAACAAACCAAATGAACACTATGTTGTCTAGAATACAAGCAACAAACCAAATAAAACCTATGTTGTCTAGAATACAATCAACAAACAAAATGAAACCTATGTTGTCTAGAATATAAGCAACAAACCAAATAAAACCTATGTTGTCTAGAACACGAGCAACAAACCAAATGAAACCTATGTTGTCTAGAATACAATCAACAAACAAAATGAAACCTATGTTGTCTAGAATATAAGCAACAAACCAAATAAAACCTATGTTGTCTAGAATACAAGCAAAAAACCAAATGAAACATATGTTGTCTAGAATACAATCAACAAACCAAATGAACACTATGTTGTCTAGAATACAAGCAACAAACCAAATAAAACCTATGTTGTCTAGAATACAATCAACAAACAAAATGAAACCTATGTTGTCTAGAATATAAGCAACAAACCAAATAAAACCTATGTTGTCTAGAATACAAGCAATAAACCAAATGAAACTTATGTTGTCTAGAATACAATCAACAAACCAAATAAAACCTATGTTGTCTAGAATACAAGCAACAAACCAAATGAAACATATGTTGTCTAGAATACAATCAACAAACCAAATGAACACTATGTTGTCTAGAATACAAGCAACAAACCAAATGAAACCTATGTTGTCTAGAATACAAGCAACAAACCAAATGAAACATATGTTGTCTAGAATACAATCAACAAACCAAATGAACACTATGTTGTCTAGAATACAAGCAACAAACCAAATGAAACCTATGTTGTCTAGATTACAAGCAACAAACCAAATGAAACATATATGTTGTCTAGAATACAATCAACAAACCAAATGAACACTAGTTGTCTAGAATACAAGCAACAAACCAAATGAAACCTATGTTGTCTAGAATACAAACAACAAAAACCAAATGAAACATATGTTGTCTAGAATACAATCAACAAACCAAATGAACACTATGTTGTCTAGAATACAAGCAACAAACCAAATGAAACATATGTTGTCTAGAATACAATCAACAAACCAAATGAACACTATGTTGTCTAGAATACAAGCAACAAACCAAATAAAACCTATGTTGTCTAGAATACAATCAACAAACAAAATGAAACCTATGTTGTCTAGAATATAAGCAACAAACCAAATAAACCTATATGTTTGTCTAGAATACAAGCAATAAACCAAATGAAACTTATGTTGTCTAGAATACAATCAACAAACCAAATAAAACCTATGTTGTCTAGAATATTTGAAACTTATGTTGTCTAGAATACAATCAACAAACCAAATGAACACTATGTTGTCTAGAATACAAGCAACAAACCAAATGAAACCTATGTTGTCTAGAATACAAGCAACAAACCAAATGAAACATATGTTGTCTAGAATACAATCAACAAACCAAAATGAACACTATGTTGTCTAGAATACAAGCAACAAACCAAAATGAAACCTATGTTGTCTAGAATACAATCAACAAACCAAATGAAACATATGTTGTCTAGAATACAATCAACAAACCAAATGAACACTATGTTGTCTAGAATACAATCAACAAACCAAATGAAACCTATGTTGTCTAGAATACAATCAACAAACAAATGAAACCTATGTTGTCTAGAATATAAGCAACAAACCCAAATAAAACCTATGTTGTCTAGAATACAAGCAACAAACCAAATGAAACCTATGTTGTCTAGAATACAATCAACAAACAAAATGAAACCTATGTTGTCTAGAATATAAGCAACAAACCAAATAAAACCTATGTTGTCTAGAATACAAGCAAAAAACCAAATGAAACATATGTTGTCTAGAATACAATCAACAAACCAAATGAACACTATGTTGTCTAGAATACAAGCAACAAACCAAATAAAACCTATGTTGTCTAGAATACAATCAACAAACAAAATGAAACCTATGTTGTCTAGAATACAATCAACAAACCAAATAAAACCTATGTTGTCTAGAATACAAGCAATAAACCAAATGAAACTTATGTTGTCTAGAATACAATCAACAAACCAAATAAAACCTATGTTGTCTAGAATACAATCAACAAACCAAATAAAACCTATGTTGTCTAGAATAGAAGCAACAAACCAAATGAAACTTATGTTGTCTAGAATACAATCAACAAACCAAATGAAACCTATGTTGTCTAGAATACAAGCAACAAACCAAATGAAACATATGTTGTCTAGAATACAATCAACAAACCAAATGAACACCAATGTTGTCTAGAATACAAGCAACAAACCAAATGAAACCTATGTTGTCTAGAATACAAGCAACAAACCAAATGAAACCTATATTGTCTAGAATACAATCAACAAACCAAATGAAACATATGTTGTCTAGAATACAATTAACAAAACAAATGAAACCTATGTTGTCTAGAATACAAGCAACAAACCAAATGAAATATATTTTGTCTAGAATACAAATCAACAAACCAAATGAACACTATGTTGTCTAGAATACAATCAACAAACCAAATAAAACCTATTTTGTCTAGAATACAAACAAACCAAATGAAACATATGTTGTCTAGAATACAATCAACAAACCAAATGAAACCTATGTTGTCTAGAATACAATCAACAAACCAAATGAAACCTATGTTGTCAAATACAAGCAACAAACCAAATGTATGTTGTCAGAATACAATCAACAAACCAAATAAACCTATGTTGTCTAGAATACAAGCAACAAACCAAATAAAACCTATGTTGTCTAGAATACAATCAACAAACCAAATGAACACATATGTTTGTCTAGAATACAAGCAACAAACCAAATGAAACCTATGTTGTCTAGAATACAATCAACAAACCAAATAAAACCTATGTTGTCTAGAATACAATCAACAAACCAAATGAACACTATGTTGTCTAGAATACAAGCAACAAACCAAATGAAACCTATGTTGTTTACAAGCAACAAACCAAATAAAACCTATGTTGTCTAGAAATAAATCAACAAACCAAATGAAACCTATGTTGTCTAGAATATAAGCAACAAACCAAATAAAACCTATGTTGTCTAGAATACAAGCAAAAACCTATTTTTTCAAAAACAAACCAAATAAAACCTTTGTTGTCTAGAATACAAGCAACAAAACCAAATGAAACTATATGTTGTAGAATACAATTTAACAAAAACCAAATGAAACCTATGTTGTCTAGAATACAATCAACAAACCAAATGAAACTTATGTTGTCTAGAATACAATCAACAAACCAAATGAAACCTATGTTGTCTAGAATACGAGCAACAAACCAAATGAAACCTATGTTGTCTAGAATACAAGCAAATCAATGAAATATATGTTGTCTAGAATACAATAAAACCAAATGAACACTATGTTGTCTAGAATACAAGCAACAAACCAAATGAAACCTATGTTGTCTAGAATACAAGCAACAAAACCAAATGAAACATATGTTGTCTAGAATACAAAACAAAACAAATGAACACTTTTCTAGAATACGAGCAACAAAACCAAATGAAACCTATGTTGTCTAGAATACAAGCAACAAAAACCAAATGAAACATATGTTGTCTAGAATACAATCAACAAACCAAATGAACACTAGGTTGTCTAGAATACAAGCAACAAACCAAATGAAACCTATGTTGTCTAGAATACAAGCAACAAACCAAATGAAACATATGTTGTCTAGAATACAATCAACAAACCAAATGAACACTATGGTCTAGAATACTACAAACCAAATGAAACCTATGTTGTCTAGAAATACAAGCAACAAACCAAATGAAACATATGAACACTATGTTGTCTAGAATACGAGAAACAAACCAAATGAAACCTATGAAACATTGTTGTCTAGAATACAAGCAACAAACCAAATGAAACCTTTGTTGTCTAGAATACAAGCAACAAACCAAATGAAAATATGTTGTCTAGAATACAAACATGTTGAGAAAAATCACTAGAATACAACAACAAAAACCAAATGAACCTATGTTGTCTAGAATACAAGCAAAAAACCAAATGAAACCTATGTTGTTTAGAATACAAAGCAACAAACCAAATGAAACATATGTTGTCTAGAATACAATCAACAAACCAAATGAACACTATGTTGTCTAGAAAAACAAACAAAATAAAACCTATGTTTTACAATCAACAAACAAAATAAAAAACCTATGTTGTCTAGAATAAAACAAACCAAATAAAAACCTATGTTGTCTAGAATACAAGCAAAAATTTCTCTTCATTTATAGTTAATATTCATGATGATCCCTCATTTCATCCCATACAAATTATTGACTACACCTTGTGACAAGAAACATTTATTTTTAATTAACATTAATTTATTTCAGATTATCCAAAACAGTTTTAAAATTTTTTCTATTTTATTTTCATGTGTTGTCATCATGTTTTAATTCTTTTGTATTCTTGACCATATCAATAATTTTCCAAATTTTAATTTTCAAGTAGTGCATAGAGATGGGAAGAAAGTCCATTTTTCAGTGAATTGCAAAAAAGGGAACAAAATATTATGTGTATAAAGCTACTTCATGTATAGTGCAACCCCAGAATTTGTTGTGAAAAACCTGATTTTTCAATAGTTTGTGTAATAATGACCCCTGTTCTGATTAAAGGTCTACCATAGTGATTCATCTTGAAAATTTTATAGCAAATAAATGGTCTCCATACTTTTGTACAAAGCTACCTCAAAATGGTGAGAAAATCACTTACCATAAAATATCTGACATGAAGATTTAGATACTGAAAAATTTACATCATTTTCAACCCTTCTAAAAAATACCCATGGATAGTGCTTTGTTTTCTGCAAAAATCTGATATAAAACTTCTACTAATTTGGAAGACAAGTTTCTTTCTATAATTTTGTTTTGATAAACCCTAATTACAGGTATGTAGACTGAGCTGTAGACATTAAATCAAAGAAAGATCTTTTCTGTGGTTAAAAATAAAAATTGGTTTTGATTGCAAACAATGTTTGTATAATTGTTGTCTTCTCTTGAAAGTGAGTTAAAAAATTGGTTTGGAAACAACATCAAATTGTTGTCTTCTCTTGAAATGAGACTGGAAAAGTTAGTGTTTCTTTTATTCAAAACTATCTTGAAATTTAGTAGCAGTTTGATTTTGAAAAATGAAATAATATGCTGAAAGAAATTTGTAGTAGATTAATTTCTAACTATACTGATAGAGTGATTTGTTTTTGATGGATTATCAACCCTTTGTGGGTCATTCAAAGCCAAAACATATTTTAGATTGTAAGAATAATTTTTTTTTGTATTGGTTATATTTGTTTATATATATATATATATATATATATATATATATATATATATATATATATAAAAAAGACTGTTGAAAAGTTTGTGGCTTTTAATCTTTCCCAAAAAATGAATGACCAAATATAAGAATTTATTTATTTTTATGGTTTTCCATTGCCTTCTTTATAGTTTGGAATTCAAAGTTTTCCTACTCTTTGGTGGCCTTCAAGAAGTCTTGTCTACTTGTCTAGATTAGAGCTTCATAATAAACCTTTTCTCTGTGTCCTTGTGCTAAATTTGTTTAATTCTAGCAAACATCTAAACAGACTGTAGTCTTTCCAGTGGCAGGCCGTTCCCAAGTCTCTCCTAATGATAATCTGAGCAATACTTGGCTAATATCCCATAATCAGATAAGAAGTCTTGCTGCTTTTACTGATCTGTCTCAAATCGCACAAAATGAAATCAACTACAGATGCAAACATGCCTCAGACAACAAAGTAAATCTTATCAAAGTTACAGGCATTGAGGGATCTCTACCTACCCCTGCTAGAAGGGAGACAGGTAAGTATTTTCTTTAGCTTCTTAATACATGAGGATACACTTGATATCTATCTCCTTCTACCATGTCCCAACAGGACATATGCGGTCATGTCTCTCTACTATTTCCCGTCTCATGTGACTCTTAACAGTTTTTCTCCTTTTGCTAAGCCCACTCCCCTTGTTCTGCCATCCATTCACACAAGCTCATCAAACTTGCAATTGCCTATTTTACTTCTTTGAAATATGTTATTGTTTATAAATCTATTAATTAATTACCCTTGTATTTTGACTTAAATTTCTGCTTGTGTAAATCAAGTCATTTACATGAAAATACTAAAGAAAAATAACTTATCTTTCTCTATCTTTAAATCACGTATTCGGCTTCTTTTTTTTTGTAAAACAACTATTCAGGAAATAAGCAATAGACCAGCGAGAGGCTTGCCACTTCCTGCCATTAAATTAAATTTCATCATTAAATGACCCATAAGGAGTTGATATGCAATTAAAATAAAAATCCGCAAGAAAACTACTAGAAAAACTAGTTGCGGATCTAACAATAGACTATATCCAGCAGCAAAGTCCTCTGATTGGGAGATTGGAGGTTTTGAGCCCTTCTTAACTGACCTGGGCTGGTAGCACCACTATGAAATTATGAAAAATACATTTTTATAGTAAAAATACCAGCAATACATTTTTATATAATATATTATGAACATTATATATTTGCAGTAAAATTACCAACAATACATTTTATCTGTATTTGAAGACAAAAATTGCATTTAAAATATATTTAATTAAAGACATAAAATTGTCTTCAGAATATTTAGATTTCAGCATTGAGTAACCCTATAGAAGTTGATATGCCACTGAACAAAACCAACCATCCAAGCAACTAATATTAAAGAACTCTTTTATGTCATTAATCCATATAATATCCTATAATTTTTTTAAAGAAATTGAACTGTATTTCAAAATATAACTTCAACAAAACTACAACATAAAACATACATATCACCACCTTTAGTCATCAGGTCCACACAACCATGTATATGCACAAAAGCTAAGTTTCATTTACCATGTATTCAATTGTGAAAGCAGAATAACAGATATAATATTTTTATTAGTTCAAAGCTCCCAAGAAAATTAAATTTCAACATTAAATGACCCATATGTCATTAAACAAAGCAATTAAATCAAATAAAATTAGAAAAACTTTTTTAAAATTGTTAAAGAGTTGTAGCCTCTGTCTGTCTGTTATTAAACTCCTCGTATGGTTTTGGAGATAGACCTCCACAACCATATATATTCTGAAAATAGATTACCCAGGGTACTTGGATAAGTATATTTCATTTTGATCAAGGGCGTCCCCAGGGGGCACCCCTCCACCCACACACACTGATAATTTTTTCCCTTTGTTTTAAATTAAATTTAAATTTGAACAAATGTAATGACTCATATCCAATATATAGAAGGAGAAAGCCAGAAGATAGAGGTCTCATTGGAAAGGTCAAAATGAGACAATATGGACGCCAAGTTGAGCAAGAAATCACCAATCAGTGGGTAGTGCCTAACAATACATCTTTGTTGCAACAATTCAACTCTCATATCATTGCATTAAATACATATAAAAGGGGGCAGACCAAGCTGTTTTTGAACAAACACCCCACTGAAATTTTTTTACCTTTAATTTAAATTAAATTTAGATTTGAACAAGGGAATGCCTCCTATCCAAAATATAGAAGGAGAAAACCAGAAGATGGAGGTCACATTGGCAAGATCATTAAGTAATATTGAATTGCATCATTTTTCTCCACAAATGATCACAATGATTTAAAATCAATCATCATTTTCTTACAAAACAAATTTGTGATACGCAGCAAGGCATGGCTAATTCTGCCAGTGTATATATATATATATATATATATATATATATATAAGAAACAGCAGATATTTTTATATATAGTGCTCAATATTAAAAATATTAAAATAATATTAAAAGTAGACCATTAATAATATTATAATAATACTATAAGAAAAGATTAACTTTTAAATATTAATTTTATCCCAACTTTCAAGTTTCTTGGTGATGTAATGGAATAACCAGTCACCCCCATGAATGATTATAATATAGGTAGTAAGTACTTATAAAGTCAATTGTCTACGAGAGGCTGGAGGAAGAGTAAAGAGAGAGAAGATGCAAACATGTCTGACCTTCCAATTAGTGGCACTCACTACTAGATTGACCTCTGCATATAACTGTACTGTATTTCATATTGTACTCATTGTGTACAATAAACCTTTCTTCTATTATCCACCTGGTGTTAAGTATTTATTCCCTTAGCACGGTATATAACACTTGGTAAAATTTCCATTCTTCTGGGGTGGTGGTTTTAAACATTATTTCTAATTATTTTTTTTTTTCGTTTTAGAAAAAAAAATGCAAATACTGTTTGTCACTGAACTAATTGATGTTATATTCAGCATCCTGGCTCCGGAGTTTCATAAATGAACTTTTTTGTAATCATTCAGTCCACTCATCAGGAGGTGTTTGATACCTCCTGATGAGTGGGCTGAACAATCACAAAAGATTCATCTGCAAAACTCTGGAGTCAGGATGCTGAATAAACATCAATCAACTTAATGACTAATTTTATATTTGTATTAATTATATATATATATATATATATATATATATATATATATATATATATATATATATTTTAAAATAAAATTTTGTACTTTCTATGAATATTTTTCTAATCGACTATTTCATAGAAAATCCCCAAAATTTTAAAAAAAATTTAAATCACTAAAAAACATCAAATTAAATTATTTGTAGACAGTCTAGAGACATTCAAATTTATATCAAACATTATAATCTTTATGAACCCCCAAAATAACACTTTCAAAGTAAAACTAAATAACAGCATCTGTTTCTAGCATTTTTACAAAGAAAATTAGTGACATTTTCTCTCTTAACTTCTTTCTCTCTTTTTCTCTCTATGAGTTTTTTTCTTCTCTACCGCTTCGATTTCAATATATAAATGTGTCAATATCTGCTAACTCACTTATGTTTTCTCTCTCTCCCCCCTCACTTCCTTACTTTGTTAATTTACATATGCTTAATACGGCCCATCAAAAATGTGTAAATTTTCTTTTCATTTTTGTTTGGAAGTAAAGTCTGATGATCCGCAGTCCTTTTAAAAGGGCTGTGGTGAAATAATTTATTACATGGAACCTTAAAGTGGTCTGTTTTTATTTAAATTATTTGCTCTAGATTTACATTGAGCTCTCTGGATTTTATTCTCCTTAGGTTTACCCATACGGATTACCTAGTTTTTCATAAACTAAATATATATATATATATATATATATATATATATATATATATATATTATATATTCTGAATGATAATTGTGTATTTTCCTATATTTGTCTGTATTTTTGAGATGAGGTATTGTAATTATTTACATTATTTGAACTGTGGTCCTTATCTTTATTGCCATATTTACAAGGTTTCGGATGTTGTATGCTCCAGCCTTCTTCAGGGTTCAATTCAAAATTCCAATCACCTGAAGAAGGCTAGAGCATACAAAGGCTGAAATGTCATAAATATAGCAATAAAGATGGGGACAACAGTCCAAAAAATGTAAATAGTGTATTTACCTGTTCAGTTCTTTAACTAGCAATTTAATTATCTCTGAATTCCTGAGCAGGCTTGAAGTGTACATTAGAGAACATTTACTTTTGAAATAACAAAGGTAACTTATGAAATAGAAGCATCTATGTTGGCTAAATATATACCTCTTGGATAATATCTGCCTCAAATATTTTTTCCCTGCAACAGAACAGCACTGAGAGACCCTCATCTGCTGATCACAGACTGCCAAGTGGAACACTTAACCAATACGAGTCTCTCTTCAACTCAACATTTCCCAAGAAGCAAATCAAATTTTCTGCTTATTTTTGGCATTAATACAATTCTTACTCTTGTGTCAGCTAAAAAAAGAGGTACTACTGTTTCAGCATTTCGATGACCCATATATATGGCATGGGAAACCATAAATACAAATTTGGAAATGGATTTATATTTTATTTGTGGACAGAAATCCTGGTTTCACATACGAAAGATTGTCAATGTGAATGCCCAAAAGTTCTGTGAATTTTACCATGAAAAAAAAATTACTTATGTGCAAATCTAATTTCTATCACCTTTTCAAGAATGTTTATAAAGTTCTACTCCTATTCTTCTCCTATGTACTGTGAATCTTCATAACTTTGCCAATAATGGCTCTCCACGATTTCCTCTCCTTTGTAGGGCTTATTACACTGTGTCTTTTTGCTATCTCTCCTAATCTTTGTTCTGTCATCCATTTACACAAGCTCATTCTTTTTCTTCCTCTTCTTCCTTTATATGCCATGTCCCTTCAGGACTTTGGCGATTATAGCTCTCCACAGTTTCCTTTTCTTTTGTAGCTTTTAATAAATTTTGTCTTTTTGTTATCTCTCCTAAACTTTGTCCTGCCATCCATTTAATCAAGCTCTCTTGGTAGGTCATGCTTTGTTTTTTCTCTATCCCTCTTGCTTTCAATCTGTCCTGTGAGTATCAGATTTTCTAAACCCACTTTCTTCATTATACACCCTAGAAATTTCAAGTATTTCATCCTGATGTTAAATAGAAGTGTCTTTTTTGTTTCCATTTTCTCTTGATCTTTGTTATTGGTCACATGTTCAGTCCATGGTTTTCTCAGCATTCTTCTGTAGAACCATATTTTCTCTTGCTTCAAATCTCCTCTTCATCTATGAGGAAATTGTCCAGCATTCACTGCCATATACGAAGATTGATATTACATAGCAGTCCAGCACTCTTTTCTTTGTTTCTCTTGCTTCAAATCTCCTCTTCATCTGTGAGGAAATTGTCCAGCATTCACTGCCATATACGAAGATTGATATTACATGGCAGTCCAGCACTCTTTTCTTTGTTTCTCTTGCTTCAAATCTCCTCTTCATCTGTGAGGAAATTGTCCAGCATTCACTGCCATATACGAAGATTGATATTACATGGCAGTCCAGCACTCTTTTCTTTGTTTCTCTTGCTTCAAATCTCCTCTTCATCTGTGAGGAAATTGTCCAGCATTCCATATAACTATTACATGGCATCCAGCATCTTTTCTTTTGATTGAAATATATCATCTGAGAAACCTTGAAATGGCAAATTGAAATTACATGGCAGTTTTTACTCTTTTCTTTGTTTCTCTTGACTTTTAAATCTCCTCTTCATCTGTGAGGAAATTGTCCAGCATTCACTGCCATATACGAAGATTGATATTACATGGCAGTCCAGCACTTTTTTTTTAAATCTCTTGCTTCAAATCTCCTCTTCATCTGTGAGGAAATTGTCCAACGCATTCACTGGGGGTGGGGGGTCCAGATCTATTCTTTTTCAATTTCAAATCTCCTCTTCAAATATTTAAAATTCTCATCCGAAGGCATTGCAATTATTGAGATAGCCAAAGAAGCATTCCAAAAGGTAAACAACACTAAGAAATAGAAAAATTTCACTAGAAACAAGAAAAGTGTAATAAACGGTTACATTTTATCTGTCCTCCTGTATGGCTCTGAGTGCTGGATAATTTCCTCAAAAATGAAGAGGATACTTGAATCAACAGAATTATAGTTCTACAGAAGGATGCTGAGGATACCATAGACCAAACATATGAGCAATGACAAAGTTTTGGAGAAAATGGAAAAAGGAAACTAATACTTAATATCAGGAAGAGACAGTTGAGATTTCTGGAGCACATAATGAGAAAGGAAGGCTTGGAAAATCTGATACTCACAGGATAGATTGAAGGTAAAAGAAACAGAGGAAAACAATGCATAACATACTTGAGTAAATGGATGGAAGAACAAGGTTTAGGAGAAATAACAAAACGACAAAAAATTATCAAGAACTACAAGGAACAGGAAGTTGTGGAGAGCCATGATCGTCTACTTTCTGAGATGACATGGCACATAAAAAAGAAAATCTTGACACATTTTTCCTTTGATTTGGCTTTCTGGCAAAGAAAACTGAACATTAAAAAATATCTAGATAGATAGATAGATAGATAGATAGATAGATAGTATAAATATTCAATAGTTTCAAATGATTGTCTTTATTTTTATTATTTTTAACATTTTCAAATGATATGTTCTTCAGTTTTCTACATGATGAGTTATAAAACAATAATACAATCCATCACTAAAGATACAGGTAAAATGATTGGCTCCTTGTACTGCTCCAGTAAGTACCTGATTCCTCATACTAAACTCTACTTTTATAAAAGCCAGCTCTGGCCTAAAATGGAGTACTGTTGTCATATTTGGGCAGGAGATTTCCAGGGTTGGTAGAGTTCAAAGGTGACTCTGAGCCATTGTGGGAGAAAAATTATTTTCCACTCTCCAAGGCCATCTTCATGGAGCCCCCAGTAATGAATGTATTTACTAGCAATGGCATACTAGGAGAAATATTTGTTTTTCTTTGGCTATTGTTTAATTTTTTGCCACCTTCATAGAGCACCTATTTTTTCATGCTCAAATTCAATGCTTTGCAAATATAGATATATTTGTTGAACTAAAGTAACATTAATCTTCATGGTGATTCAATCAGGAATGAATTCACTAAAAATTGCTTGCAAGGGAAGATATTCATTGGTTTGCTTTGTTTAATGGGTCATTTAATGCCAAAAATTTAATGGGTCATTTAATGCCAAAATTTTAATGGCTCATTTAATGCCAAAATTTTATTTTCTTGTGAGCTTTGGTAATTTTTTTTCAATATGGTATTGCTTGTAATTTTTTTTTACTATAAAAATGTGTTGCTGGTATTTTTTTTAAATCTTTTCCATGTTTTAAGCCCAGTTTGGGGGTTAACCATTTAACCATTTGCCCATAGTTGGTACCCCAACTGGTGCTACCACCCTGCAACAAGGAACAACAACAATTAAGTGGTGGTTCCATGCACATCAAAACCTCTCAATCTGAAGACTTGCTGCTGGATGTAGTTTATTGTCATACACAGGATGAGTTATTCATTGGCATTGAAATTGGATGAAAGCAACCTTGGCACAAGGTTACACCTACATTCTTAAAGTGATATCTTTGAGTTAATCTCAGACTGTACCAAGTTTGGCGCCAGGAATTATTCACTGGGTCTCCAAAAAAGAAGGGCTCACTTTCCGTGTCATTTCTCTTCCACTCTTTTTCCTTCCTGCCAAACTCAGTTTCTAGTTTTCTTTTCCCAAATCCTAGAAGTCATTCTTTATTTTCTTGGGCTGACACAGTAAAGGAGCCAGTAAAGCCAACATGGTTGAATGTTTGGGGAGTTGGGGGTGGGAGAATAATAGTTATCAATCATTCTCAACAGGTTTACATTGAAACATCAGAAGTAAACAACTTTTAGTGATTTGTTTTTGCCACATTATTATTTTGTGTGCAGTTCTCTTTGAAATTTCTTACTGTATTTCCCAAGAAACAAATGTCCCCAACCCTAAAAGTAAATTGTGTACATATTCATTATTTTATTGATATTTGTTCAGCAAAAAAACATTGAGACCAATAAGCAAGTTCATTCCCAAAAATAATGCAAGATATATATAGACACATTATATATATATATATATATATATATATATATATATATATATATATATATATATATATATATTTAAGTTATGAAGAATAATATAAAAGTATACTTGAGAGAGATATGAAATTAATCCCTCCCTATATTCTACCATGTCTCTTTAACTATTTTTTTTACACTCTCTGTTAGATTACAAAAACTTACACTAACCCATCAAGTTTAATTTCATTTTTCATTTCATTTCATTTTTTTGGAAGTGCTATCTGATGATCCGGTGTCCTTTAAAAGGGCTCTGGTGAAATAAATTATTATAATGTTAAATATTAAAATTTGGTCTGTTTTTTTTTATTATATATATATATATATATATATATATATATGAAGAAATATAGTCTTAAGGTGTGCTATATTTATTATGATAGTGCTCAATATCAGAGATAGAGTGTGTGTAAATATAAAATTGAACATATCAATAAAATTTCAGTCTGTTTCATGCTATATGCAATCGTCAGGCCACGAAATACATATATAGCATGAAACAGACTGTCAAATTCTAAGTGTTGACTTTTATGTTCACTTTTATATATATATATATATATATATATATATATATATACACACTACAGTTCAAAAGTTTGAAGCCACCCTGATAGATTTGACAAAAGAGTGAAAAAAAAATGAAAAAGAACTGTTAGATTCATTAAAAAAAATAAAAAATAACATCAGTTATCAAACTTATACTTTGAGAAACTTTTGCTACGAATACCAAATTTGAGCTGCAGTAATCAAGGTTAAAGGAGGATATTTTAATGAGAACAAAATTTAATCATAAAATGCTTTATTCCTTTTTGTCATAATAAATTTTTAATAAAAAAATCATCTGTCTATATTTCTGAGATGAGGTATTATGTATATTATTTACATTATTCAAACTATTGCTAGGCCACAAAAATCTCCTGAGCCAACCAAGCACAGAAATGAATACAATATGGGAACCAGTAATAAGGAGTGCCAGAGAAAAACAATAATAACAACAAAAGTTGCAATATGAGCTCTGGTAAAAGCATGAGATGATAATAGCAAAAATTGCAATATGAGCACTGGTAAAAAATAGTTGCTGAAGACATTAGGCTTATAAGTCCCAGAAATTCTTACACAGATCTCCTTAAGGACACAACACAGTGGATAAAGGCATTAGTTACATCCAATGACAATACCCAAAGAGTGTGAGTTCAATACCCGGTTAAGGCAGTGGAGAACCTTCAGAGGGAAATTAACGGGAGTTAACTGATAGCTGATATCCATTAAAACACAGCAAGTGGAACTAGAACAGTGAGCGAAATAAAGAGTTCAGTTTGACATTCCAACCACCTGGAGCGTACAACGGGCGAAACATTTTGATAAATATGGCGATAAAGACGAGGACAATAGTCCAAATAATGTAAAAAATCATGTCTACTTTATTAAACCATGTATAATAATTTTCTCTTATTTAAAGTAAAAAACAACTACTTTTGGGGCCAATTTAAAAAATTACAGGGTTGCCTCAAACTTTTGAACTGTAGTATATATATATATATATATATTCATATATATATATATATATATATATATCCAAGTATATGATTGGTGTATACAGAATAAATTCCAATAGCTTTATTCTACAATCTACATTTAACATCATCATTTGATAAGACACCAGAGGTGTTGAAACAAAATGGCTATTTTTGTAGTGATTTTATAACAGATTTATGTTATAATTTTAAATAAATAATTATATATATATATATGTGTGTGTGTGTGTTAATTTTTTTCATACAATTGTTGTTTTTATTATATATATATATATATATATATATATATATATATATATATGTATGGTGGGGAATATTAAAGGTGAAAATCCCATAAAAGTGGAAGGATACAATTCTCATTTCTTTATATAAGAAGGCCCCCTAAGGCATGTATGACAAATTCTGTAGGATCTATCTATTGTTGGTGAAAAAGTTACTTCTTAATCGATTGTTACACTCTGTTGCACCAAACATTCTGTCAGAGTTGTAATGTGGATTTAGGCCTAATTGTGGGACAACATATATGATCTTTACAACCCAACAAATGTAGGGAGCAATCCCTTGATCTCCACTAGTACATCATCAATCTCTCTAAGATCTTTGATCCTGTGCATCATCCGTTGCCTTGGAGTATCCTTTTCAAATCTGTCTATATTTTTGAGATGAGCCATTGTAATTATTTACACTATTTGCATTACCTGAACTGTTGTCCTCATCTTTATTGTCTAAACAGTGTTTCAGCCATTGTGCACTCCGGCCTTCTTCAGGTGATTGGAATTTCAAACCAAACTTCATTTTGTTTACGGGGGTAGATTGTTCTAGTTCCATGTGCCATGCCTCTCCCAGATATCCCAGTTTCAGTTATTTCCATTTAGTAACTCAACTCTCCAAATTTTTTGTTCCCCTCTACTGTGGCCAGGTATTGAACACACAACTCTTTGGGTTAAGTCATTGGATTACTTCAACTAAACACTGTTTTCCTTCAATACTGATTCAACACTTTGCAGACACCTCTTCCGAGTAAGACCTCTCATAGAGGAGAACATGATTAAGGACTGTGTGTATACAATCCCATGCAGCTGTGGCAAGAAATATAAAAGAGAAACGGGCTGACCCCTTAAGATAAGACTGCAGGAACACTGTAAAGCTGTAACATGGAGGCAAATAGAAACATCAGTTGTGGCTGATCATATATGGAGGGGAAAAGGAAGATCATTGCTCCCTGTGGGATAAGGTTGAAATAATAGACAGAGAACGTCACTAGAAAATATGAAAACTTAAAGATTCAGCACATATGTTAGACCACAAAAATTTCCCAAGCTGGCCTATTATAGACATGAATACAATATGGGAACCAGTAATAAAAAGAGATAGAGAAAAACAATAATAACAACAAATTGTAATATGAGCTCTGGTAAAAACCTTATACTGAAAAATTAGCTTTATAAGTCCCAAAAATTCACTGATGTCGCCAAGGACAAATGGTCCAGTGGTTAAAAGTGTTGGTTGAATCAATCCAGTGACAACATGAAGGCTTAGTTTTGTTTTCAAATGTGAAGAATTAGAACCCATTTTTGTTAAGCCAGGTGATCACCAGGCCCCTATTCTATTCACAGTTTTTTTACCATTGAAGTCTTGCAAATATTTGTGCATAGTGATGCTAGTATCTATTAGTGACTGATGGCTGTTGTGTATGACTATGGCTTTCAATTGGTTGACCACTCTTCCTACTGTCCTGATTTGGTCCCATAGGACTATCATCTGTCCCCCAACATGAAAAGAGATATTTAGTTAGGAACCAGTATTGCAGTGATGATTATATCTGTTGCTGAGTAGTTTTTTGAGCAACAGGATGATAGCTTTTTTACTAATGAGATCCATCCATTGCAACACAGATGGATAAAATGTGTAGGGACTATATTGAAAAATAAGCCACATATTGTCACATTCCATGAGAGTATCTTTGTCAGCCTATGAAATTTTCAGCCATGCTGGTATCTATCTGTCATAGGTTCTTACCTATAACTACAGAATGAACTCTTCCTCTATGTATACTACACCTCTCAAGAGAGAGGAACGAATCGAGTCAAGCTGATAGTAGTTCACTCCAAACCAGACTGACAGTCATATTAACATCTTGTATTATTATTTTATGTTATATATGTTTGTTATTTCTACTCTTGTGTTCACGTTGTTCTTCCTTGGTCCTAACCTGGACCATAACAATATTGATATCCATGGACCATAAAATTTTTATCATTCTCATAAGATCATTGATGGATCCAAATTTCAACATGGACTGCTTTCACATGTAATGAGGAAATTAGTCTTTAAAACGATTTATGTTACAGTTGGTCACAAAATTTTATTCCATCATTGATCAATGAAAGTTATATCATTTGTTTACATCGGTAACATTTATCTAGAAATTAAACATGATGATGGTGTCATTTCAGTTCATCTGATGGAACTTCTTTCATAAAAGGGTCGACTTAACCAAAAATTGGTCTATCCAAAATGTTCATTATAATCTTGGTCTATGAACATGTTAGTTAAACTTCTAACAGTAAAACTCCTACTATATTCTGAAGTTAAAAATGTGGTAAATTTTCTAGTCATAGATTTAATAGGTCTTCTATTGGATTCTTCTATAGTGATTCAGTTCAAATGTGGCTAAGAAGCCATAACACAGCTAATGACACAAGAGTCAAAAAGAATCATACTACTGAACAGAAATTTCAATTTAGAAATAATTTAAAATGTTTTCAATTCATTACCAAAATCATTTAATTCTTTTTTATAATTATATTTTGATTTTCTATTCTCAGATTAAAACAAAAAGTAAATTTCAGAACCATTTATGTTATTCCAAAAAAGGCCTTTGTGTTTGAAGATGGAACAGATCTTACTTTAGCAATTCAATTTAATTCAAATAATTATATTGAAGTTTTTGTACTTTTGTTTTGAAACATGAATGCTTGAGTGTATAAATTTCTTAGAGCAATAAGTGGAATCATATTTTTAAATAAATAATTATATTTATGCTCTACTTTTGTATCTTAAACTATTTTTTGAAAATTCCATGGAACAAAAAAATAAAAAAATTGAAATTATTTAAAACCACAACCCTAAAGACTGAAATTTAAAAGTTCTTTCAGGTTAAAATTTTATTTAAATATTTTCACACACATCATTAATGTTCTATTTTTAATATTATTTTATATATATATATATATATATATATCTGCTATTTCTTAAATATATATATAAAATATATATATATATATATATATTATATTTATCTATTTAAAAATATGATTCCAACTCACGAGATAAAAGGTCTCATGTTTCAAAAAGAGCTGAAAATCAATATAATTATTTGAATTAAATTGAGTTTCATGCTTGAACACAATTTCAGGCTTTTTTTGTTTAACATTTCTGAAATTTACGTGTCTTAATAATTGAAATTTTGTCAGTGTTAACCTTAGAAAAATTGTTTATTATATAGGCGTATATTATATATTAAATAAAATCAGTATATATCCCATTAATCCATTTCCATCTATATATATATATTAATGGATTAAATACCAAGATCAATTTGGAAGATTTTTTTTTTGTTTAAATAATTATTTTAAAATGGATACTCCAAAGAGTAGATGCAGAATTAGATTTTTTGAATAAATATTCCTGTAGATGAAAATAGATAAATATACTGTTTATTTGTATTAATGGATTTTTTTGTCACAATAATGAAATATGATATCCATTTAAAAAAAAAAATAGTTTTTCTCACAATTGAATTTTAAAACTGGAGATGAAGATTTAAACCCATTTTGGTAAAAATTTGTCTTTTAAATACATTCAGGGTAATTTAAGGAAAGGAGATGTGTTAATACATAGGTTCATCTCAAGAATCGGGAGGAAAATTGTCTAAAATTGTGTATTTCAAAAAGATCTATTCATTGTATCTTTATTTGATATCAGAAGGTTTTTATAACCTACTGGACTATCCATTGAGTTGTTCTAGGGCACATCAAATCTAATAAAATCGATCATAAACAAAAATGACATGTTCATCAAATTTAATGCCAGAAGGATTGTATATTTTCCTAAATTTATTCAGGCTATATATATATAAATAAATAAATATATATATATATATTAATTTAAATAAATTAAAATCTTTACATGATTTCTCTAATCATCTAACTTTCTTATGAAGTATCCATTTTTCAAAATAATGTTTTTGGACTGTCAATAAACTTAGCCAAACATATTGAATTGGATCTTTTGTCTATATATATATAAGTTAAATCATATATAAGATAGAATATGTGCCCTTATATATAATATTTTTCAAAGTACACAGGGACAAGACAATCATTCAAAATATATTCTCCCATCTTATTTAAATAAAAAAAACACCCATATATTTTTTTGTGGGCGCTATGCCTGATATCTTATACGTCATTAGTAGAAGACAAAATGAATGAAAATCATATATTTCATATTGGAGTTCTGTTATTTTCCAAATATTTTTAACACATGCTGACATGCAATTCATTCTTCCACAGAAACAATTTTTAAAAGGTAGACATCCCAAAAACTGATTGTTTTTTGCTAAATATAAATGTCTTGAATTTTTACTGGAAAAGGAAAAGTTAGTTGAGCGTCCTGTCTAAGGAAGAAGGAAGCTTAGAAGGAACTTTTAAGAAAATTAGCTTTTCTATAATGCAAAAATTTCTTTTCATTTGACAAGACAAAAAGAATATTTTCTTCATAGTTTTTATTATATCTTACTTATTATAAAACGCAGATTGTGTGTGTGTGTGTGTGTGTGTGTGTTTATATATTGGATCAGATTTCCTACATTTTTCAAAAAGATTTCAACAAAACTTCACAGGACTACGTAAAATTACCTTGCGGTGGTTCTGACAGCGCCAAAAATTGGAAAAACACAATTGCTTTTGCACAAAATCAATTTGAAAACATGATTCTGTTGCCGGAATGAAAGGGGGACAACTCATATCGAGTTATACTGATAAAAACCCAGGTTGTTTGTGTGTGTGTGTGTGTGTTCATTTATATATGGGATCGGATTTCCTACATTTTTCAACCGATTTCAACAAAACTTCACTTTTTTTTGGCAGTTAGTGTTTTCTATTGTCTTGCACACTTTTTTTTATATTTTTACATTCAGAATGCTTTAAAAATTCCATTTACAAGACAATTGTTTATAATAAAATTCTATTCAATCGGTAGATTCATAACGATTGAAAACAATGTTTTTGTTTGAGTTTGATTTTGACCAATTCATATAAAAAAAAAAAAAAAAAAAAATAATACTAATTAATACATGCCGAATCTACTTAGTATATATATATATATATATATATATATATATAAATATACTATGTAAATATACATATATCCCATATATATATATATATATATATAAGTGATAAATTTTGGGATTAGAATAATCATTATAGTAATTCATCAAGTCTAGAAAAATCCTCAACAGAATGCAGATATATATAAATTTGTATGTCTTGTGGGTGTGTATATATATATATATATATATATATATATATATATATATATATATATTTATAATCATTGTATATATATATATGTATGTGTGTATATATATATATATATATATATATATATATATTAAATTAGGCAGCATATATTTTATATATAAAGAAATAATCATACATAGAATCAATCAGCAATATTAATGCGATTAATAACAAAATCACTTCGCTAGTAGAAACATAATGTATGCATTAAAATACTGTTAATCCATTGAATGATGTGATCCTCATTTATAAAACTGTTGTCAGATGTTTCTAGTATATATATTTTTAAGTTAAGCAAGTACTTTCAAAGAATCATCCCTTCATCATTAGGTCGTAATTTTTTCCTTTAAAGTTAAAACTTGAAGATGAAATAATTCTCTAATTTTGAACTTTAGCGTTGCGACTAGCACATTCCAAGATTGTACCACCGTCAATAAATAGCACACTCTTTAAAAAAACATCTTTCGTTCTACAAACAATTATTTCGTTTTGATACAAAACAGAATTGCCAATCTATACACAAATAATCTTATCATTTTTTATGGGTACTATTCTAGCATAGATATAAAACAGAATAAATATCATCTAGATCCTTTCATACTAATGCAGGTGTCCCCCAGGGCTCCATCCTTGGTCCTAGTCTATTTTTAATTTTCATTAATGGCCTTCCTGATGGTATTAGCTTTCAACTTAGTATCTATGCTAATGACACAACAATTTACTCCTGCCTCGATAGTAAGATTTGTCAGTCTGATAAGTTCAAAATGTCAGGCAATGTACAAGATGACTTCAAGACCATAGTTAACTGAGGTAAAAGATGGCTTTATAATTTTTAATGCCTCCAGAACTAAAATTCTCTCCATTAATCATCTGAGAGACCCCTTGCTGCCCTTCATCAGCATGGCTGATGCTATCCTCCAGGAAAATGACTTGTTGCACCTTTTTAGTTTCATGTACTCTGCTGACAAGAAGTTGAAAGATGATATTGAATCCATTGCTAGGTCAACTTCTAAGAAAGTCCTTTCACTATGTCAGGTGAGATAATTTTTCTCTTCAAAATCTATCTTACATATCAATGTCTACCAGTCATCCATGCTTAGAATATTGCTCCCACATATGGTTTAGTGCCCCTGATATTTACCTTGAGCTCCTTGATAAGATCCAAAGAAGAATCTGCAATATTATTAGTCCTGATCTAGCAGCTCAGCTCCAGTCACTTTCCCACCACCATGAGGTTGCTTCTCTATATCTTTTCTTTAAATACTTTCATGGTAATTGTTCAGATGAGATCTTCATTATCATACCTAGAGTTTTCTAATTTAAGTGCAGAACTAGTCTGGTGTCAAGATCTTGTCAATTTACAGTTGAGATGGTTAGATGTAGCTGTAAATTCTATAACAGTTTCTTGTCTTGCATTTCTCACTTATGTCCTTCATTTTCCACATTGAAACTAAAAGTGCTGTGAAAGCTTCAATTATAAAACACACAAAGTTCCCATTAATGAATGTTTTGCTGCATATACAATTTACTTCTGACAAAAGAAACTCTTGTTTTAGATTTTACTTTTGTTAATTTTGTTTGAATAAATGACATCTTTGCATTGCAAATGAAATAGTCAATTATTTTGTGTGTGTACTCTTTTTCACCACCACTATTTCACGTACTATAATATATTCCTATAAGAAACCTTACACATTTCATTATTAAAGTAGCTAGCCAACATTAATTCACAAAAATTTAAATGTAATATCAATCACTATCTACTGTTCTTCTGCTTACGCTCTTCTGATTTTGCTCATCATTAATGTTTCTTTTCCTAATTCTTCCCCGTCCTGGGTATGACAATAAAAAAAAACATTCATGTCCTGGCTAAGATGATAAACTACATTCAACAGTAAGTAGGTTTTGAAGAGTGTGGAACCACCTCTTAATTGTTGGTGTTCCAAGTCCACCATGACCCAGGGTGGTAGCATCTGTTAGGGTCCCATCTAGAGACTAATAGTTAACCTCTAGAATGGGATCAAAACACTATGAAACTGTAAAAATAGGTTTTAATACCAGCAATACATTTTTGAAGAAAAAAATTATTGCTAGCAATGAATTTTTGAAGAAAAAAATTATTACCAGCAATACATTATTACTAGCAATACATTAAAAAAAAATATATTACCAGTAATCAGTCAGTCAGTTATGTGCCATGTGTAATACATGCTTAGGTGCTCATGTATCAAAAGATACATGACTGACGAGACAGATTTTTTCCTGCAGTAGGTTGCCATTTCTTTCTGCAGTAAACCAGTTGCCATCCAAGGCTACAGAACCTGGTCAGTCCTGAGAAGAAGAGGATTCATACCTTTCCCAATGGTATTACCAGCAATACATTTTTGAAAAAAAAATTACCAGCAACATATTTTTGAAAAAAAAAAGTATTACCAGCAATACATTTTTGAAAAAAAAAATTATTAGTAGCAATACATTTTTGAAAAAATATTACCAGCAATAAAAATAAAGCCCATTAAATAATGCATTGAGGTTGTAAAACAAACCAATCCAAAACCTAATTCTTCCACACCCAGTAACCCCTTGTGCTTTAGTGGCATTATTGCCTTGCTTGGGGGTGATGCTGATTAAAATCTATCTATCTATCTATCTATCTATCTATCTATCTATCTATCTATCTAACACTAATAGACCATAAGGTAAATTTTAAAGTGAAACCAGTGTCTAAGATCCAAAGCCCTACTAAGATTCCTTGGGGAAAATCAGTAATGATATTGGGTGATATTTGTGGTGTGTTACAATAGGTGTTAAAAATCAACAAATGGGGAAAATACCATGGATTGGTTTAATCATACTATGGATAAATAAAGGAGCACATTAGTGCAGTTTGATATTAAAGATTTCAACAAAACCATGGATATAACCAAGCTGAATACAATTATAAATGAGTGACAGACAGAAATCCTCAAGCACAATTAAACTCTGTAAATTAAGAAAGGCAATCGCAATAATTTTGATGCGAGCATGGTAAGTTTTGATGGAGCAGTATTATGTGGGATACTTGGAATTCTTCTACTAAATTAATAGAACAAAGAGATAATTGAGATTTTAGGATAATAATGGTTCTCAGGGGCTGCTGCAATGACAGTGCATGTACACTTCCTTTGGTAGAGATAAGTCACATGGATCACATGACAGCTGCTTAGGGATATCACTCCATACAGTGATGAAAGCAGCAGTCAAATTCAGTTCTTTTTACAGCAGCAAAAGCAAAAGGTTACTTTCTCTTTTATTGTTGCCTCTTGCATCCAGCAGTAGTATGACTTGCAAAAAGAAATCTCGGCCAACAGAGGACCAGATTGAAATTAAAAGATCCAAGACTGTAGGGAGGAAAAGAAAGTCTTGTTTAAATGTAAACTCAGATTAAACAACAGTCAGGAGAACTTCCAATGCTGAGAATATGCAAAGACTCTCAAACTCCTGAACAAGCCAAAGACCCAATTAAGAACTTTCCACAGGAGCTAGCATAAATCCTGCCTGATATTTTTGTGTAATTTTGGTAAATATATCTGTTAAAATGAGATATCAGTTTTATTTTCATTTTTTTGTAATTTAGATGACACTTTATCCATTAGACTCTGTAAAAATATAATTGTATACAGTACAGGCATTATTAAAAAGAAGCTAAAATTTGGAAAATGAAACAAACAGCTGAAGTAGTTTGATATGAAAATACAAAATAAGATATGAAAAAATAGGAGTAAGAGGCAAAAAAGAATTAAGAGTTAACCGGTTATTGCTCCTCACTCTTTAGCACTCAATTGAGGAAAGTAAAATAGGTTTTCTGCTCAATGGACTAAAAAGGAACATGGAAAAATGAAAACCCCATGTCAATAATATACTGAAAACAATCCACATTGAGCCCTAGCAACCATTCCTTCTGTTTTCTGTTGTGTCTTAAGGAAATCCAATTTTAGGACCTTCAAGTGGTAATCAAAATTGTGACCTGCATAGAAGTGAGAAAATGACCTCTCGGTACGATACTGCACACATGATTTTGTATAAGTTGCTCTACAATTGAAGACTTGACTGTAATGACAGACTTATGCAAATTATGTAGTCAGCCTTTCCTTATATACACCTAGATCATGATCAGGGAAGCATCCTCTTGGGAGTCAGTTCCACAAAGCAGCGGTTCGTAGATAGAAGCTGTTCCAGTGGATCTCATCAATGGAATACAAAGGGAATGAGGGTGGTTCACTGGGTGTGGCATGGTGGGCTTTAGCTGTGAAGGTAAGAACTGGTGGAAGTAAGGAATGTAGTTTGGGTAAACACTTTCCCTGGGAATAATGATAGAGAGATTACCTGTACTTATGCATAGCCTATCTCCATAATATTGTAATATTAAATGTCAATAGGGCACATTTTTATTTGTAGTTCAGTCATCTGGTAGGCTAATGCATATGAAGATGCCATAAACTACCATTATGTGTACCAGGCCGAAATCAATAATATTGCAATATTAAATGTAAATGGGATAGGGTTTCTCTGCAAACGTAACAGATATTCTACCATTCTCTACATTAGCTTTCATCATTTTGTACATGAAATAGAGAAAACGAATTGATGATAATCACTAGATTTTGCAATTTGGGGCCTAAATTTTGTTTTGTCACTCAATTCCTGAGGAATAAAAAGATAGTCAATGTTCAGTAATTAATACAAGTCTAATAAATGTAAATGCAATGTTTACATTTTTTTAACCATTCCACTCCAAGCAAAACAATAAAGCCACTGAGATGCAAGGATTTACTGAGTGTGAGAAAATTAGAGGAAAAAAATGAAAATATTATTAAAGAGAACAATAAAAGAACAGGAATTAAGACAGAAAGTAACGACTGACATTGCATTTAAATTTTTGAAGATCAAACTTGACTGAGAATCCACAAATGAGAAGTGTGAGAAAAGAAACTCTTAGCATAGAATTTACGGTTACATCTAACTATTGAGTTTTAGGTTAGTAAATGCAAATAATTGTAAGTTGAAAACATTTCTTTGTATTCATAGATATGCATTTGTTTTACCCACTGATTTATATTAATTTATTTATCATCTCACCTGAAGCAAGACAATAAAACCATTCAGATGAAATATGGTTATTGGGTGTGAAAGAATATGAAATAAAGAAAACATTATTAAGGAGAGAGAACAATAAAATGAGAAGAATTAAGAGGAGAAAATATAATGATTGACATTGCATTTAAATTTTTGAAGATCAAAGTTGACTGGGAAGCAAGAAAGTTCCACAAATGAGAAGTGTGATAGAATAAACTGTTAATATAGAACTTACAGTTAGATCATTCAACTGTAAAATGATGAGACCTAGCTGCCAATCTAGTACTGTGCTTAAATTCATAAAGTCTAGGTACCAAAGAGGAAAGTAATATTTATTTTGAATAATACAAAAATGTGGCACAAAGCCAAAAGGGGGAATGTGGGAAGACAGGTCTTCAATCTGTCTAAACTCAGGGTAATGGATTCAACTGGAATTTGAACTTGGCTCTCCAATTCCACAATCCAAGCCACTATCCATTACTCCACCATGCCTCCTTCCTCTTCTTTGGATTTTGTCAAGAATCTCTAAATGCAGAGATAAAATCCAAAGAAGAATCTGAAATATTATTGGTCTTGACCTGGCCTTTCAGTCATTAGTATAGAAGTGCACTGGAACACAGAAAAAAGGACTGTCTGTAGTTAAGAATGAATACACATATTTCTGAGAAAATTGAACTATTATATTTAAAGCAAACAATAAGTATTTACTTTGCAAAACAACTTTTTTGTCATCTTGCCGAATTTATTAGGAAAATTGGCATAGAAGAAGATACATTCAATAATGATTCTTGACCTTCCAAATTGTTATTCATCCAATCACATAATTATTTTTTGTTCTCATTGAATAATTAATAAAGTAAAAAAGAGAATGGAAGAAGTTAAGCCTGTTTGTTGGTGGATGGATATGATTTTATTTTTATTTTTAATATGGTATATTTTGGCAAGAATTCATCCAAACAGGTTTTATTAAATTCAACCAACAAGATCTCTCTGTTTGAATTTTTATTTACTTTTCAAATTTTTGAATAAGTCTAAACATCAATTGCAAGAAGACAGAATGTATGGTTGTCTGCAAAAGGAACAAACCAATATGCAAATTACAAATTGGAGTTATCAAAAGCAAACAAGTACAACAATTTAAATATCTGTTAAGTGTTAACAGAGGACATAAAGTGTGACACCAAAATCGGAAGGCATATTGTGATAGTGAATGATTTTTTTTTAATCGAGTTCACCCGAAACAAGGCAATAAAGCCACTGAGACACAAGGGGTCACTGGGTGTGGAAGAGTTAGAAACAGGAACATTGCTAAGGAGCAAGAACAGAAGCAGATTATGCTATATCTGTTATTGTCCTGTTGTTGTTAGATTAAGTGCTCCCTTCCTAACTTGGTACGTTCTTACTAACAGCAGCATGTTTATCTCCCCTACAATTCTTAATAGACTCAACCTCTCAGATCCATATAAACTGTGCCCTTTTTTTCTTGAAAGAGAGAGAGAGAGAGAGAGAGACTACCACATGCCTGAAGAATCCTTGTCAGTCTGAACCAGCAGTTATTAGACAGAGAAGTCAGGATGACAGTAGATAGTGATTGACATTGCATTTAAATTTTTGCAGATTAAAGTTGGCTAGAAAGCATGGAACTGGAAACGAGTTCTACTGGTGAAAAGTGTGAGAAAAGAAACTGTTAGCATAGAATTTATGGTTACATCTAGCAAGATCTACAGTAAATTGATGAGATCTAAATGCCAGTCTAGTACTGTGCTTACATTAAAAAAGGCTTGATACCATAATGAAGAGCTCATCCGAAGAATTACCATGAAAGAATTTATAGAAAAGTTAGAGGAACACAAACTTATGGAAATGGGAAAGTGACTGAAGTTGAGATGCCAAGTCAGGTTCAATAACATTGATGATGAGCATGAAGAGAAAAGAGAAATCAGTAGAAGAGTAGATAGCAATTGACATTGCATTCAAATTTTTGCAATTTAAAGTTGGCTGAAAAGCATGGAGCAGGAAAGGAGTTATGTACTGGAGCCTCATCATATATGAACCACAAGCATCTTTGTATTAGCAGGGGTACATCCTCTAGCAGGTCTGGAAGTGTGTTTGAAATAAAGTACCTGTAGACAGTTCCTGGAAGATGTGCTGGGAGAACATATACAGTGGGCTATGATAAGTTTTTAGCCACTCTTGATTATAGCAATTTTAGTTTGTTTAATAATGTCTCTTCTTTTTTTCGCAGTAATGGTGTGGGGCGCTGTCTGGTTTGGAGGGAAATCTGAGATGATTCCTGTTGACGAGCAGTTGAATCATCCAAAATACTGTTAAATATTATAGAAAGGACTACTCCCACTATTTGAAACCAATCAGATTGACAAGAATGTCTACCTTTTTCAAGAAGATGGAGTGACATGTCATACAAGCAAAGTAACAGAGACCTGGAAAGAATCGCAAGGAATGAAGTCACTGTAATAAGTAGCCCAAAATCCTCATATGAATCATGTTTGGGAGCACCTTGACCGAAAAATACTGGTTGAAATCTCATGACCATTATATGGGAGTCAATGTGCCATAAAACTAAAATCAAAATTTTGAATATGCAATTAAAGATCCTGTAAATAAATGTAATGAAACAAAAAAGTACGAAGAGTGTGCAACCAAAATCATGTCAGTGGCAACCATTAAAGAAACATTGCTAAAAAAGTGACAAAATATGGATCAGACGATTGCTGATAACTTGGATCAAATCCATGAAAAATCAAATACAAAAACTGAAACTAGCAAATGGAGGACCTACTCCATACTAGTTCCAAATTCTGTTTGTTTATGTTGAATAGGGATTACGTAATTAAATTTTGCAATTGGATGTAGTTTATTTTCTCCAGGCTAAAAACTTTTCTTAGGTGAATGTAGACCTACCAGACAGTCACCTACAATTCCAGCCCACATATTAATCGTAAACTGATGCTGGTGTCTAGCCTGTATTGTACCATTGGGATTCTGATCCACCAGCAAATATTGGTTATGTAAATTTGTTATTCCATCTTTTCCAAATGTTGCCTCATCCGTTAACAAGACTGAAGAGAGAAACAATGGATCGACAGTTTGTGCAATAAATCATCACCAAAAGTTCTCCTGTGGTGAGAGATCAGAGGGTGAAAGACACTGCACATGTTGCAGTATAAGAATTTATTGATAAAAGATGTACTATTTAATCCATAGCTGAAGGAGAAGACATGGATTCATACTTTTCCCAAGTTTATTTGCATATAAATGAATCTAACAAATCCAAGTGGAATTTTAATTTGGCTGTCTGATTTCGAATTCCAAGCCATTATCCATTACACCAACTGCACTTCCATGCTTACAGCACCTGGTATTCCCAAACAGTCACCCATCCAGGTACAGACCAGTATTGACATTGCTTAATTTTGGTGATCATAATCTCAAGAGAGAAAGAGAGTGAAAGACTGAAACAAGTATGAGTAGTAGACAGAATAGTTCACATCCTGGGTATGATGAATATTTACACCTGACAACGAATCCTCAGATCAGGACGTTTTCAGGAGCTTGGAACCATCTTTTAATTGCTGTCTGTTGTTCCCAGGCCCACCTTGACCCAGAGTGGTAGCACCTGTTAGGGTCCCAGTTATAAGCAAATAGCTAACCCCCAAACTGGGGTCAAACTATGAGTAGTATAAAAATACATTTATAGTAAAAAATATCAGCAGTAAAAGAAATTACTAATGATCCTAAGAAAATTAAATTTCAGCATTAAATGACCCATCAGGCATTGATATGCCGCTAAACAAACAAATTAAACCGATTTCAAAAATATAATTAGAAGGGAAAAAAATATGACCATAATACATTTTTTTCACTGTTTAAATACAAGATTTTATTTAGAAAATATTAAATTACCCAATCATTTGATATACCTTAAAACAAACCAAACCAAAGATAGTTCACAAAATGCCTCATATTTTTGTGGACTTGGCAACATGAAGAGATTTAGAAGTTGACAGATATGTATATTTGTTTATTGATGAGGATAATCTGACAGTTGGTTTACTTCACAAACAGGATAAGCGAAAAAATTGATGGTTCAATCTCTGAGATAAATATATAAAGATTTAAGTTCATAAGAATATGAAAATAATTTCTAAAGATTATGGAGACACAATTATATTAGGGGAAAGGAAGGAAGAAGATTAAAAAAAACAGATAGACGATCATCACATATTCATTCTCGTGACGCCACATGCCAACTTGGAAGTGAGTTTGAAGCAGACTTTCCTTTATTATTTCGGAAGCTCACTTCTGAGACGATAATAAGAACATATCAAATGTAATGAAGAACAAGAAAAAAGATTTTAGCCAAGAAATTCTCCAGATAAGCAAGAAGAGAGACCCTAGATCTTTTTTATATTTCACAATTCATATGGATTCTTTCTTTAGAATAACTGATTTTCATAACATACCAGAAGGCCATGAGATTCAATAAAGAATTGGATTTCAATTTGCTGATAAAGTAAACACCAATCTAAGGAGATAGTTATTTGAATATTACTTCCAGGGATGAGATTTCCCTTGCAAATATCATTGGAGATTTCATTATCGAGAGAACAAGCTCTGCTTAACTATGGAAGAAATTCCTATTAATTTCAATACATTATTTCAGACTTATACAAGAAATACATCAATTAAAAATTCTGTGGAGGTTACCAGGATCAACAAATACCTGATGAAGGCAAGATGACACAATGGCCGAAATGATGTGATAACCACAACATAATTCACATGTAAATAATATAAATAACCTCAGAGATGTATTGCAATTTTCCAAGAAACCTTTGGACATGATACAAGAAATCTTTCCCTTTGTATACAAAGGAATTAAAATAAAAAAAATGAAAAATACCTGCAGATATAAGTAAAAATTATAAGAATATAATAAAGGTATTTAATACTACTTATACTATAAAACCAAATTCAGAATCATATCCTTGGGATGTGATTAAAGACCATAAGAATATGCTTAAAAAAAATCCTTGTTTGTCATTTCATAACCAATATATAGAAGTCAATGTGCCATAAAAGTATATTCAGAATCAGAACCTTACAGATGTGATTAAAGATATTAGAATCTACTTAGAAATACTGATTTGAAATCTCATGACCATTATATAGAAGTCAATGTGCCATAAAAGTATATTCAGAATCAGAACCTTACAGATGTGATTAAAGATATTAGAATCTACTTAGAAATACTGATTTGAAATTTATAGAAGTTTTACCATTATATTTGATTAAGAATTTGAAATTTTATACTTGTTTAAATATGTGACCATTATATATTCAGAATCAAACTTTATTCAGATCAGAACTTTAAAGATGTATTAAAATTAGAATTTTAGAAATACTGATTTGAAATCTCATGACCATTATACGGGAGTCAATGTGCCATAAAACTTAAATCAGAATTTTAAATATGCACTTAAAGATCATATAAATAAATGTAATGAAAAATAAATCATGAGTATAGAATAATAGATTGTGTGTAATAAAACAACGTCTATAGTTGTAAGCATCTTTTCTGAGTTTACTTTCAAAAATCTCATTTTCATTCTACCAGCCAGCAATTAAGATCAGTTTAAATTTTCAATAATAAAATTGCTTTGTGGGTAAAGTGTTTACCTATATTGCTGGAACCACTGTCTGACATTTATTTTAAGTCTCAGGTTGTAGCATTAACAAATTTTGATGACATCTCTAAGACTCATTTAGAATAGTAGAGTCTGATGAATATAAGCCATTATCTGGACTGAATAGGTGGGCTTCTTATTGCAAATGAAGAAGGATTAATTAAAAATGACAGTTGATTAAGTAAACTTATATAAATATGACTGCACAAAGGTAATGCTTCATTAAAAGAAAGAGTAGCAGAAAGGGTCAAGCCAGAGAGATGACACTGGCCATTAGCAGAACAAGGAAAAGAAATGGTCAGGCCAGAGAGACTACACTTGCTGTCCACAAAAAAAGTAGCAGAAAAAGTCAAGGTAGTTGAAAAAAGAAGAGAAATCTAAAGTCAAAGAGAACACACAGGCTATCTACAAAAAGCGTAGTCGAAGCACTGGTCATTATCCCAAAAAGAAGTGAAATGGTCAAGCTTGAGAGACTACATTGGTTATTATGAGAAAGAGGGAGAGAAATGGTCAAGGCACTAAACTGCCTATACACAGAAGGACTAGCAGAAATGGTCAAGGCAGAAAGACTACACCAGTTATCTGCAGAAAGCATAGCAGAACAGTTTAATCCAATGAATTAATACTGGCTATTCACAAAAAAGGTCAAGCCAGAAAGACAATATTGGAAGAAAGAGGGAGAAAAAATTGATAAAGCTAAAGAGACTACACTGGCTATCCACAAAAAACTAGCAGAATGCGTCAAGGTATTTGAAAAAAGAAGGGAAATGCTCAAGGCAAAGAGACCAAACAGGCTATACACAAAAAGTGTAGGAGAACGAGTCAAGGCAGAGAGTCTACACTGGTCATTAGCCAAAAACGAAATGGTCACAACTAAGTAGCTACTACACTGATCATTAGCAGAAAGAGGAAGAGAAATGCTCAAGGAAGGCATTAGATTTGTTATCCATAAAATGAGTAACAGAAATGGTGAATACTACACCTGCTATCTGAAGAAAGCTTAGCAGAATAGTTTAATGCAGTGAGTTAACACTGGCTATCCACAGAAAAAGTAGCAGATTGGATCAAGGCAGTTTGTTGGTGAGAAGCAGAAGGAATTGCCTCTAATGCCAAAATCTTCATGTTTGTTATTTGACAAATTCATTTTCTGACCATCTTGAAGTGAATTTTTTCAACTATTTTCAAGCCAATTATTTTTTTATTATATTACCTTGTGTGCCTAATGGAAGGACATATTTTCCTAATGTTTGGTACCTCTTAGCATCACTGTACATAATGTTATCACCATAGATCATCTCTTTTGAAATCAAATAGACATTAAATTCATTTTTGACATGGTATTTCCTGATATAAATCAAATACTACACCAGTTTTAGTAATTCCTTTCATGAGTTTGATACAAACTAGTAATGCTAAAATCAATGAATGGTAGGATGGTAAAATGGGCAGTCAGTTAGTATTGAAGATATTACTATTGTAGAGAGGTCAGTCCATACTGAGTGATCCATATTTGTACCCTTCTAAATATACATAGAAATACACACATTTATGTATTTAGTGTGTTCTTTATATATATCCATGGATTGTCTAAAACAACAGACATTTTATTTTTATTAAATTTAATGATTTTTTTACTGCAACTATAAAAGCAAACATTAAAAGAATCTTCATAACAAAAAGAGGGATAATAAAAACATATATATATATATATTTATATATATATATATATATATATATATTTGGTTGGATTGATGTGAGTTTGTGACCCTGGGTTTCACACTTTTGCAATCATCAGACAAATTGTCTGATGATCACAAAATAAAAAACCCAGGGTCTTCTACAAAAAATATAATCAACCAAATATGTTAGCTCTATTATGATATTGAGTGCTTTTTAATAAATACCGAATATAATATATAAATAATAATATTATGAAATGGATAAAGTCCAACAATTATTTTAAGACATTTTTATGTTTATACATTCTTTTTTTCATAATGTGTGATGTCATTTGTTTACATTTGATACGCCATGGCAGATATGAATGTATAAAGAGATTCATGGAAGATTGAAGTTTAAATACAGTAAATTCGACCTTGCTAACATAAAGCTCCCTTGTGGCCAAATCAGTAAAAAATTTTAAAAAGCTAAATGATGGTTCTGTATAGGATACATGTTCGAATCCTGTCAGAGGACGAATATTTTCTATGAAAATTTCTAAGACATTCAGGCCAGTAAATGTTGATTAATACTGTTTATTATAAAAAAAGAGCATTTACTTAAATATTTGTATCTATAAAAAAATTAATGTTAAACATAAAAATGTCTAAAAAATAAAATAATAATATATATAAATATATATATATATATATATATATATATATATATATATATATATATATATATATATATATATATATATATATATACACACTCATTTAGATATATATTTTCATATATATATATATATATATATATATATATATATATATATATATATATATAATAATGATAATATTAGTGGTAAATATACACATACATATGCAAAATATATAAATATATATACATACATGCATACATACATATATTTTTTTTAATAAAAAATTCCAAGAGGATAGAATCCAGGTAGAACTCAATGTCCAGGACAGAGTAAGGATATAATAAAAAAAACTTAAACACTAATATTCCATGGTCATAATTTATTCCATTGGAATCGTAAATACGATCCAATTCATCAGACCTACAAATTCAAAAAGAAAACAGAAAAAAACAACTCCGGAAATAAAAAAAAAATAGAATTTAGAGAGAGTGTAAGTATGAGAGTGTGGGACGAATGTTAGAGCTAAAGAGAGGGGTAACAGACGAGAGAAGGTGGGAGATTAAAACTTAACAGAGAGAAGTTTTAGAGAGGTGAGTCAAAGACGGTTTAAGTGAGAGAAATATGAATGTTGTCAGATGTCTAATACATTAAAGATACATTTCGTGGTGACATCCACACATCATAGACAATCTAATGTTAAAGATCAGAATAGGAGGGAGGGGGAGGAAAAGAAAAGAAAAAGGGGTGGGGGAGAGAGATGGGGCGTGGGAAAACTAAAACTGAAGAACATTTACTGAAAGGGCCGCTGTGTAATTGAGAAAATTTGACAAAATTAATATCGACTACAGGTTACAAATCAAACTCCATGTAACACAAAAGATGAACTGAAGGCAAAGATTATGGCAGAATTTCCCAACTTAAACAAGGAGACTTTATGGAAAAATTTTTGTATCCCTTTAGTCCTACCAATTTGAAAAACATAAGAACGCTGGAAAAACTAAATAAAAAATTGATTAAATCTTCCTTCCTGCCATATTTAACAAAATATACATTTCCCTAATGTTTGTTTTTATCTATGTATATTTGACCATATAAGTTATATTTTAATAAGTGGTTAGAATTTGTTTAATAACACTTTCAAACTTGAATATTTCTTGGTAGGTGTATCAGCGTGTCTTTGTCAATGTATGTGTGTATGTACATATCTTTATCGGTGTCTGTGTGTATGGTCACTTGTGTGTACCTTTCATTGTGTATGTATGTTGTGTGTGTGTTTTTTGTTTTTTTTAAGGGTCGCAGGGATATTTCCTGTCTCATTCGCATTTTTGTGTGTGTATATATCTAAATATATCTGCGTGTTTATGTGATCTGATTGTGTATGTATTGTTGTTTGCAAGATATCATCCTCCCCTGCCTCTGTTTATGATTCAAATTTGATCTTAACATTTATTTTAACTTAATTTCAATAAAAACAAAATAAATAGAATAACATATATATTTTTTCTTTTTTCCTCAGTAATTTTATAATTTTAAACTTAACATAGATTAAGTTTGAATTTTAAAAAGGGTCATTTTTAATTTGTAATTTCAAATTTTATCATATAATTTAATATTTATTAGTTAGAATAAATTCTATTTTAGTCTAACCCCAACATTAAAGCATATTATTATAACCTAAGTTCGTTGTCAAGTTTTTTTGAATTCTCGTATACTAGTATTTTGATTGGTCATTCCAGCTTATGTAACAGCGTTTCCATTAGCGAATCTTTTAAAACCCTTTATTCTACATTCAACACCATCATTTGATAAGACACCAGAAGTGTTGAAACAAAATGGCTATTTTTGTAGTGATTTTATAACCTTTTCAAATAAATAATTATATTTGCTCTACTTTGTATTGAGCACTCTTTTAAGAATAGTATTTATTTATTTGGATAAAATTCTTATATATACCAATCCTATACTTGTGTATATATATATATATATATATATATATATATAAACAGTTATTTGTATATATAACATTGGTAATCTTACTTACGTACTTGTTGCCAAAAGTGAAGGCTCAAAAGTGAAAAGTTGTATAAAATCTCCACTGATAACTCTCTTCCCCACCTAGACATTTGCTCCCATCAATTTTCTTTCTCTTCCTATTTTCTTTACATTTCTTGTTCACTGAATCCAATCTCGATGAAAGGCTTCTATGAGGAACATAAATTCACAATTCTCTGGGAAGCCTTCTCTGCAGAAATGGTTTCCCAGTGGCGTCAATACAATAGTGAAAAGCACATGAAGCTCCCAAAACAGTAAGCCACAATCTGCCAATCACTCCATTTGAGGAAATCCTTTCTTTAAATAATTCATACCTTGCAGATGCAGACTAAAACCTACTGAGATGAAGAAAAGATTTCTATCAAAGATACGAGCATAGCTCAAAGTTTGTTGGCACCCATGATGAATCTATACCTTGCAGACACGGATTAAAACCCACTAAGATAAAGAAATAAATTCTGTCAATGATATCAGCATGGTTCAAGTTTTTTGTTATCCAGAATGAATTCAATGTGGGCAGTGGGCATTTCCTAAATTAAGTCAAAGATTGATCATGCTTATCATCATCAGTTTAATATAAATTAATTTTTCAACACCTAAAAGACAAAAAAATATTTTTATGCATGGTATGAGACATGCAATCTTATTTTTTGTAATCATTTAACCCCAAGCAAGGCAATAAAGCCACTAAGATGCGAGAGGTTATTGAGGTTCATGAATTTACAGAAAATCAACATCCTCTACCATGTGTTCCAAGAAATAGGACTCAAGATAAACTTTTCCAAAACAAAAATTATGCTCTGCAATCAGAATGAAAGCAGTGATGACATATAACATGAATTCATCACAAAGGTTCAAGGTGTGGAATTAGTAAATAATAAGTACTTAAATACTTCAGTGTATAGATCAGTTATAACAAATTTAGTATAGGAGATAAGGAAACTCGACATATAATCAGAGGTAGTTTTGCTCAACATTGCAAATTGCTATAAAATCAAAACATCAACTTGAAAATTCAAGTCATGTTCTTAAATAGCTTTGTTAGATCAAGATTTTCATCTGATTGTCATGCATTGTACCAAACCTGTTCAGGAATATCTAAACTGTCAACTGTATATAGCCACTTTCTAAGGTCAATGGTTAAAAAATGATTTTGAGCGAGTGAAATCTGTGGGTCTTGGCAAAGATAATACTTCTTTGAACATTGCTACAAAATCACAAAGTACTGTACCAAATAACAGAAACTGCATCACTTGTGGTTTATCAATATCAGCAAAAACTAAAATGAATATCACATGTAACGCATTTTTTTAATTGGATTTACCTGAAGAAAGACAGTAAAGCTGGGTTACTGGGTGTGAAAGAATTAGAAAGCAGAAAACATTACAAAGGAGCGAGAGCAATAGAAAAGTAATCAGGAAGACAATAGATAATGATTGACATTGCATTTAAGTTTCTGAAGAACAAAGTTGGCTGTAAAGCATGGAGCCAGAAGAAAGTTCCACAAGTGAGAAGTGCAAGAAAATAAATTATTAGCATAGAACTTATTGTTACATCTAGCCAATTCAACTGTAAATAAATAGGACCTTTTTGCTAATCTAGCCCTTGGGCTTAAATTCATAAATTTCAGGTACTAGAGCAAAGAGCTCATCTGAACTATTACCATGAAAGTATTTATAGAAAAGGCACAAAGAGGCAATATTATGGCAGTGGGTAAGTGACTGAAGCCAAGCTGCCAGATCAGGTCCAATAATATTAAAATCCCTGTTCAACCATCCATTTATACAAGCTCATTATGTAGGTTATGTGCCATTTTCCTCTGTGCCTATTGCCTTCAATATGTTCTGTGAGTATCAAATTTTCCAAGCCCTCTATGTGCCATAGTAATTTCAGCTGTCTCTTTCTGATGATAAGCATAAGCATCATTTTTATTTTCTATTTTCCCTAAAACTTTGTCATTGTTTACATGTTTGGTCCATGGTGATGAGATCTTCGCCACCAGTTTAGTAATAATATTAAATTCATAAATCTAGTTACCATTGCGAAGAGCTCATCCGAACAATTACCATGAAAGTATTTATAGAAAAGGAAGAAAGAATCAACTTTATAGTGGTGGAAAAGTGACTGAAGCTAATATGCCAGATCAGGACCAATAATATTGCTGATTGTTCTTTGGATTTTATCAAGAATCTCTAAATATATAGCAAGAGGACCAGACTATATGTGGCAAAACACAGTGAGCCAACTTACTTAGCAGCTGACCTAGCAATGGATTCAATATAGTTTTTTCCACTTCATGTTAGCAGAAAATGTTAGCCTGAGGAGGTATAGTGAGTCACTCTTCTCAAGGTCAGCATCAGCCATACTGATGGAAGGCATAAAGAGTTTTCTCACATGAGAGATTTTCCTGAAAAATTGTTTTAATAAAAAGATTTTATAAATTTAAACTGAAAGCAGTACAAGCTGCTCAGTTAATGAATGTCGGATGTTTCAAGGAATTGACTAATAATATCATTAGAATTCAACTTCCTTTGTATATACATCGTGGCATTACTTAGGCCATCCATATATACTTTAGAGAGTATGCAGAATATTCTTCTTCATGATTTAGGTGATCAAGGCTCTTCACAATTTCCTATTCTTTGTAGCTCTTAGTAAGGTTTTGTCTCAGTGTTTCAAATGATTTCAAACAAAAGGTTGGAAAGGAAACTCCAGTTAATACTGGAAGGACAACAGCCACTGGGCTTGAGAAACCTGTTTTCCTGAAAAATTGTTTTAAGAGAAAGATTTTATAAATTTCAACTGAAAGCAGATCTGCCTACTCAGTCAGTGAATGCCAAATGTCTTCCTTATAAGAAAACAGCTAATATTATCAAATAAATCAATGTACAATAAGAAAAAGGATCAAGACAGTGTGACTCACTGTTTTACTGTTGAACTAGCTAGATGCAACCATAAGTTCTATTCTCGTATTTCTCGCCTGTGGAACTCTTCTGATTTCTTGCTTCCCTGATAACTACAATCTTCAAAAATTTAAATGCAACACCAATTGCTATCTTCTGTCTTCCTGAACGCTGTTCTTTTATTGTTCTTTCTCTTCACTAATTTTTCTAATTCTCTTTCACTCTCAGTAACATCTTGTGTCTTAGTGGCATTATTGCCTTACTTGGGGTGAAATGGGAACTGCCTAGAAATCACTCTTCAGCCTTGATAGAGTCCAAAAGCATCTCCAAGCCCTTGTGGGTGACAAATTATTCTCCGCACCCCAACCTTTTTCTCCCAATGGTGAGATGTGGCAAGCCACTCACAGCTCTATCACTACTTCCACAGAAAGTACTCAGACAAACTACATTCTCTGGTCCTACCAGTTCAAACCTTCATGGTAAGAACACACCATGTCACTTACATAGTATCAAACCACTCACATTCCCCCTGTATTTCTTTGGTGACAAGTAAGTTCTACTCTGTTGTGTCGGAAACCTACCACCCCTCTTGAAGACGAACTTGCCTGCGAACAAAGACGTTAAATAGCGGCATGTCAGAAGACAGAGAGATGGAGCAGTTCTTAGCTGAGCTAGTTATTGACTACTCAGGCGATTTCTGTACCTATTTACCAACCTATTAAAACCCTTTTATTTGTTACGTATTATTTGGCGTTTATCTCTACTAACCCCAAATCAACATCATAACATACTCGAACAGCTTCTTTCCGCAAACCACTCAAGAGGATGTTTCCCTGATCACTACAATCTTAACCTGTTCAAGGCCAGGATTAACCAGTATCTCCTTCTCCTATCCTTATAAATTGCCTCTTTCTCATAACCCTCTACCTCAAGTAGCCCCCAGGTTTTGTACAGGGGGAACCTTCCTGTAAAAAAAAATGATAAAAAAAAAAAGGAAGAGGTGAAAAAAATGGTTGGGACAGAAATGCTACCTTATCTTGGGTTGCTAATTCTCTCAAGTTATATTAATGAACATAAGAGAAATTAGTTATCAAAAATAGTAAGTTTTAATTTAATTCCTCCAGATAGTCTCATGTGTCTAATAAATAGGGGAGGCTTTAATAACTGGGGTAGCAGAATTTTGTCAATATACAATAAACAGGTCTTAATAAAAGGAGTCTTGAAATTTTTTTACATATTAATAATCAAAAGATATTTAAATATTAATAAATTTGGGAGGTACTGTAAATTTCAAGAAAAAATGAAAATCAGAGTATATAATATAATTGATTCATTCATTCATTTTCTATGGCTTATCAACCCTTTTCAAGTTATTTAAAGCCAGAAAATATTTTTAAATTGTAAGATTTTTGGGTTTTTTTTTTAGATAATAATGGTTTAATGATAATAATAAGAATTTGATAAAAAACAAGCAATTATAATGTGGATGTAAATTCCATATTAAAAATCAATATATAAACTGATCCCTCATTTTGTGACTAGGATAGTTTCTATACATTTATATTCCAGAAAATGTAAATAAATCAAAAAGACATACCTGTATGGCTAATTATTATTTGATTGATTGATTTCTTTCTACGGTTTATCAACCCTTTGTAGATTATTCAAATCCAGAAAATATTTTTAGATTGTAAGAATTAGGCGGGGGGGGGAGATATTAATGATTTAGTGATACACATCTTACTAATTAACCCATAGCTGGGGGGAAGAAGAGGTAGATTCATACCTAATCAGAATTTCATAAACAAACAAGAAATAATATATGTGGATATAAAGTGGGGGGTCAATTCTGTGTTACAATCAATATATAAACTGATCTCATTTTGTGGCCACTGTAGTTTCTATACATTTATATTCCCAAGACATATATTCAAATTACCTCCCTTTACCAGGTCTAGTTGGCGTGATTGATTTGTATTCTATGGCTTATCAACCATTTGCTGCCTATTTAATCTCAGAAAATATTTTTAGCCTGTAAGAATTTTTTTTTAGAGATAATAATAATTTAATGATCCAAGTTTTACTCTTTAACACATAGGTGGGGGAGAAAAGGTATTTGCATGTAAGTGAATATAACGAACACAACTGGAATTGGAACTCAGCTCTCTGATTAACAATTCCAAAACATTACCCTATCCACGCACCCAAGCTTACAGCACCTGGTATTCACAAGCAGTCACCCACCTAGGTACTGACCAAGCTTGATGTTGCTTAACTCTGGTGATCATACAGGAACCAGTGTTTCCAAGTGATGTGGTTATAGACCTCCAATATAACTGAAAACCATGTTCTTACTTTCCAAATTCAAGAAAGGAGAAATAAAGACATGAGGAACAATGTTTGAAATCTTGTGATAAACAAAAACAGAAAATTATTATACACTCATTAACCCCTTCCCCAGTGTAGATGTGTATATACATTTTTACCAAGTGTCTTTTTTAAAAATGGACAAATAAACACATCCAAAACATAACATTCAAAAGTCAGCTACAGATATGTTTGTACATCGATCTTGATTCTTTTTATGCCTTTCTGAGCTTGAAACAAGTTCAATTGTCAACTTATACGTCTGGTAGAAGTGTTAGCCTCTACTCGGGTACTTCAAGGTACCTCAGTTTCTTAATTCCCATATTAAAAACAAATAAAATGACTCACCTGAAAATGAAACATTTTTCCCAAAATAATTGGCAGGGAATGGGTTATCTTGGTCATATGTCTTCATCTGGCTTGTCAGAGTTGCAAACGGCCTTCTTCAAGTATCTATTGCATTATCAGAAATTTCTACCCAGATCTTTTTTCAACCCATGGAGGTAGATTTTTTTCAGTCAATGGTAGAGGAAATTTCATGAGTCAATTAATCTTAATTAATTTATCTTTGTGATATGACTTGTCTCTTTTGCTAAACTAAAGTATATAACATTTTCACAACCCACCACAGGTAACCAGATCTGCTTAACCCAGGAATTCCCAACCATTTTTCAACCTGTGTCATCTTTGGGCACAAACATTTTTGTCACCACCCAACCATCAAAATAAATTCCGAATATTATACTGAATTCATCTTTCATAGCAAGATAACACTTCAGTATTAGTGCAAAAATAATTTTAATATTGTTTTCATTTCTATTATAAATGCCAATGATTAAAATGCTAAAAAAAGCAACTTTTATTTGATAGCTTATCTCAATGTTTTCAATGTGATGGTTGACTTTGGTGCTTACTGGCTAAGGCTCTTAATCTAGGTTCCAGGCTGCTTAAAAGTAATCATTGATCACCTTGTTTTGCGGATTTTGGAATCTTTAGCCCGATGTCTTTTCTTCCTTAATTAAATTCCAACAAACCAACAAATATAAGGAAACCAGTCCAGACGACTCTTTATAAATATTTGTACACAGAACCTGTGAAGCAATAGTTATTAAAAATTATTTTTGTTTCAAGTTTCAAAGTGACATAGCATGGTTATTCCACAAAGTATTACAAAGATAAATCTGTGTTGTTTGGGTCAATCATTTCATTCCAAGCAAGGCAATAAAGCCACTAAGATGCAAGGAGTTACTGAGTTTTAGAGAATATGAGAAAACAAATGGCTATTGAGGAGAGAAAACATTAAAAGAACAAGAATTAAGAAGACAGAAGACATTGCATTTAAATTTTTGAAAATGAGAGTTGACTGGAAAGTAAGAAGCCAGAAGGGAGTTCCACAATCAAGAAGTGCAATACAAGAAATTGTTAGCATCTAGCCATTTCAACTATAAGATGATGAGACCTTGTCGCTTGTCTAGTACCGGGCTTAAATTCATAAAGTCTACATACCACAGAGGAAAGTTCATCTGAAGCCAAATTTAAAAAATATATTAATGGCTTTTTTTACTAGATTTAACTTTACTTTTGGGGAGAATTAGATCTTTGATGGGGCATGATTTTTCCCGCCAGGGGGCCACTTTTAATAAGAAAACCTCTGGTGTAATTAAAGGCACATCCCCTGGAATCAAAAAAGCCAGTCTGCTAAATGACTAGCTTCTCTATTGGACGCCTGCTCGCAAGTTCAACACCCAAAAAAAACTTTTTGGTTTTTATAAATATGTGGAAAAACCTTAATTTCAGTTTCTGGGAAAAAGATGTCATCGGGGGTCAATTGTTGAAAAAGGTAGCACTCAAACTCTGATCCGATGATTGTGACTTTGGTACAAACGAATTTCCCAAAAGGGTTCCCTTTTTTGGTCAACCTTTGGGATGATTTTTTAGGCACTTAAACTTTCCCGCTGTGATAGCCCCCCCAAGGGAAACAAAATATCTTTTGACAAATACCCCGGGGAAAATTCAGGCACGTCTCATG